>CM076579.1:527510328-527827953 GCA_034641835.2 Pinus albicaulis
ACCATGTGCAAAACCATGCACAAAACCATGGACGCGGACTACCCACTGGAAATTAAGGACCAAAAATTTTCGCCGGGGCGCTACCCTGAACCCTGACAGGGGGGGCTACCACCCCCCCTGTGACCCCCCCGTTGCGCCTAGCGCAAAGGGGGTGCTATCGCCCCCCCTCTTACCCCCCCGCGCGTGCTTAGTCGTGGAAAGAATATCACACATACCCAACATTCTCCCACTTGTTGTTTTATTTCCACAGGGGGTCATAAGAGAGCTTAGTCATTGGCCCAATTCTTCAACACCCATTGTTTCTCTACACCAAGAGAACTTTTGAGTGCTCACAGACTTTGTTAATGCATCTGCAACATTCTTCAAAGTGTCCACCTTTACCAGCAACACCCTTTTAGCCTCAACCATATCTCTAACAAAGTGATATTGAACATCAATGTGCTTTGTCTTTGAATGATAAGCAGGGTTCTTAGCCAAGAAAATTGCACTTTGGCTATCACAGTCTATCCTTATAGCTTGCTGTACCAACCCCATACTTGAACGCAATATCTGCAACCAAATTGATTCTTTGCTTGCATGAGTGGCTGCTATGTATTCTACCTCTGTAGTTGAAAGAGCCACTACAGATTGTCTTTTACTCATCCAACTGATTGCGCCTCCAAATAGGCTAAACACATAATCACTTGTAGATCTTCTTTGGTCCAGATCTCCAGCCCAGTCTGCATCAACTAAACCACAAATGTCCAAATTTCTTTCCAATCCTGGTCTTCCCTGGTAGCACAAGCCATAATCACTAGTGCCACGTAAATATCTGAAAACCCGTTTCACTACTGTCCAATGCTCTTTCCCTGGGTTTGACATAAACCTGCTCAATACTCCCACTGCATGTGTAATGTCTGGTTTGGTACAGACCATTGCATACATCAGGCTACCCACTACACTTGCATATGGAACACGGGACATATACTCCTCTTCTTCTTGTGTCTTGGGACACTGTTCAGCAGACAGCTTTACACCTACAGGAATAGGAACATTCACCACTTTACTATCCTACATATTGAACCTCTGCAATATAGTCTCGACATACTTCCTCTGGTTTAACCAGAGCTTCCTCGTTGCCCAATCTCTCTTAATTTCCATGCCCAAAATATAGTTTGCAGCACCCAGATCTTTCATGTCGAATTTGGAGAACAGTTGGGTCTTCAAATCTTGGATAATTTCTTTGTCATTTCCAATCAACAACATATCATCCACATACAAGACCAAATAAATAACACGGTCACCAATTAATTGAAAATAAACACAGTGATCCTCCTTGCTTCTGGTGAAGCCAAGTCCCCGTATATAGGTATCAAATTTCTGATACCACATCCTTGGTGACTGTTTTAACCCATACAGAGACTTCTTCAACCTGCATACCAGTTATTTCTTACCCTTCACCATAAAACCTTCAGGTTGCTTCATGTAGATCTCCTCTTCTAGATCCCTGTGAATAAATGTTGTCTTCACATCCATCTGTTCTATCTCAAAATCAAATGCAGCAGCAACAGATAAAAGTAATCTAATAGAAGTGGCTTTGGCAACAGGAGAAAAAATATCACCAAAATCAATTTCCGGCACCTGGGAATAACCTTTCGCTACCAACCGAGCTTTGTATTTCTCCACCTTGCCTTCTACATTCATCTTCTTCTTACACACCCATTTTCTCCCAATGGGCTTCCTTCCAGCCGACAACTCCACCAGATCCCATGCATCGTTTTTGTGCAAGGATGCCATTTCATCAACCATGGCCTCCTTCCAGAGTTTTCCATCCTCTGAATCTACTGCCTCCCTGACAGTTCTGGGTTCATCATCAGTTATAGTTAAGGAAAAACCTGAACATAAAGCAGATGGACTATACCTTTCTGGTTGCCTTCTTTCCCGAACTGATCTTCTCAAAGCTGGAGTTTGTGGCTCTTCATCTTCTAAGTCTTCTTCTATTGTAGAGTCTAATTCATCCTCCTTTAGCTCAAACTCTATCTTCTCAGGTTCCTTTGGTAGGACTTCATGTTTAACAATATCTTTCACTTCTCTAAACACCACATCTCGGCTGTACACAACCTTCCTTGTTTCTGGGTTCCAAAGCTTGTAACCCTTTAAACCTTCCTTATACCCAATAAAGATGCACCTTTCAGATTTATTATCCAACTTGGTCCTTTTCTCCTTTGGGACATGTACATATGCATCACATCCAAATACCCTTAGATGTGAAAGAGAGGGTTTCTTACCAGTCCATACCTCATGTGGGGTCTTATCCTCCAACGCTGATGAAGGTGATCTGTTAACTAAGTAACATGTAGTCTCCACTGCCTCTGCCCAGAATTCTTGTCCTAACCCGGTACCACTGAGCATGCTTCTTGCCTTTTCCATTAGCGTTCTGTTCATTCTTCCTGCAACTCCATTTTGCTGAGGTGTGTATGGAGTAGTCTTCTGCCGTGCTATACCACACTTCTTACAGAACTCTTCAAATTCCTTCTTGCAGAACTCCCCACCATTATCTGTCCTCAATGCCTTTATCTTCTTCTCTGTCTGGTTTTCCACCAGAGCCTTAAATACTTTAAATTTGTCAAAGACTTCAGATTTCTTCCTCAAGAAATATATCCATGTATTCCTTGAGAAGTCATCTATGAATGAAACATAGTACACAGACTTTCCCAGTGATGGAACTGACACAGCCCCAAACACATCACTGTGCACAAGTTCTAATATCTTGTTTGCCCTCTTAGCACCAGAAGGAAAACTCACCCGATTCTGCTTCCCATATACACAATGTTCACAGAAATCGAAATCCATAGAGAAATTAGACATACCTTCTACCATACCATTTCTATGTAGTATCCGAAGGCCCTTCTCTCCAATATGTCCAAGCCTTTGATGCCATAGCATGGTCTTTTCTCCAGAGACAGCTAGGCTTTCCGCTCCACTTTCAGGAACCATAGAACTGTTACACCCATCAATAACAATGCTACCTTGTAGCTTGTACAGAGTTCCAGTCCGAACTCCCCGCATTAATACCAGTGCTCCCCGAACCATCTTGCCGGCATCTTTCTCGAACACTATTTTTACACCTGCATCATCCATATTGCTTATAGAAATCAAATTTCTGGCCAATGTAGGAATATGTAGAACACCAGGAAGTATTCTAATCCTTCCACCTTGCAGCTTCAGCTTGACTTTTCCACGTCCGACGATTCTGGCCTTCCTATCATCCCCTAGGAAGACATCACCACCATCATATTTCTCATACTCGCAGAACCACTCCCTATGGGAAGTGAAGTGAAAGGATGCACCTGAGTCAATCAACCATGACTCATGATCTACATGTGTATTTGAAGAAGAAGCCAAATACACATCCCCACCTTCATCCGAGGTGGTTTTTGCCTCTGCAGAAGGACCTTCATCAGATCCCTTTCCTTTCTCAGGAGCTTTAGATCTGAATTCCTTTTTGTAGTGCCCTTCCTTTCCGCATTTCCAGCACACCTTTACAAACTTTCCAGGAGATTTAGATCTCCCTCTAGATTTAGATCTCCCACTCGAAACCTTATTCTTGTTTCTGTTCTGGGACCTTCCTCGTACAGATAAGGCATCTCCATTCCGACCCTCCATATTTCTCCGTCTCATTTCCTCCGACAGCAAGGCTGAGACAATGTCATCAAAATTCAAGGTAGTTGTATTGCTACCTATTGCAATAACCAGACTGTCCCACGAGTCTGGTAGAGAACACAACAAACTGATGCACTTATCTTCATCCGAGATTTTAATATCAACAGATGACAGCTGACTTACCACAGTATTGAAGGCGTTCAGATGCTCTGTCACCGAGTCTCCATCCTTCATCCTCAGGTTATACAGCTTTTTCCGCAAGAACAACTTATTCACCAGAGACTTAGATTGGTACAAAGTCCCAAGTTTTTCCCACAAATTCTTCGTCGTAGCTTCCCCAGATACATTCAACAATACTGAATCTGAGACACACAACCGTATTGTGCTCTTAGCCTTCCGATCCAGTTTCTTCCAGTCTTCATTTGACATTCCCGTTGGTTTAGTACCTGGATCTACCGCGATCCACTGATCTTTATCCACCAGCATATCCTCCATCTTGAGCTTCCACAACTCAAAACTCTGACCATTAAATTTCTCAATCTCTATCTTTCCGCCGCTTTTCATCTTCTTTCACCGCAAGAATCGATTCCGCAGATCTCCCACCGAACAGGGTCTACCTCAGGCCCGAACCAAAAAACCCTCAGCAGCAAAGGCGTCCCCTTGAAGCTGAAACAGCTCCGATACCAAATGTAGGTTTTAACCTTGAACATAAATTTTCTACACACGAATCTTATAACAGAAAATAAACAATAGCGAGAGCATAAAACATAAAATAGATAAACACAGAGATTTTCCCCTGGATCCAAAATCGGGACGACCAGCTTAATTTTTCATTATATTCCTTTTAGTGTTACAACACATATATATACATGCCGAAGCATACATAAACCCCAATCCATAAACCCTGGATTAGAACATAACCGTAGTTCCCTTGACCGGATCTACATAAATACCAGGGGCCGAAAACCATCGTACCCCAAAACCATGGGCAAAACCATGCACAAAACCATGGACGCGGACTACCCACCAGAAATTAAGGAGGGGGGGAAAGAATATAACACATACCCAACACAAATTATGGAGGGGGGGAACTTTTTGCTGCAACATTTGGCTCAAAATCAGGGACCATCTCCGTATGAGGTGAATGAGAACTATAGATATTTGAAGAAGTAGATTAGTGCCTTTTCCTCTGGCCATGGAGTCATATACAGTCATCCATCACAAAAAATTGTCTTTGTTCATTTTCACCTTGAAATTTGCAAAAATTCATGCCCTAATTGAAACAAAACTAAATTTGAAAGATATAATAAAAATGCAAGCTAAAAGTGCCCTATTAATACAGAGGGAAAACCTTCCTACCTACCCTAACTGAGATAAATTTTGATTGAATAGGAAACATGATATTGCCAATGGAGTTGATCCAACAACTTGTTAAATGTATGGGACTAAATCATGCATTTGATTTCTAGGGAAACATGCGCATGAAGAGAAAAAGTGCAGAATTAATGGAAAATCCATACATGCCACTTATGAAAACTACACCGAAAGGTCAAAAAATACTTAAGGCCTTAACTTAATTTGAATCCAAAAATGACAAAATAGGATTAGTGAAAACACGAGAGTGGTGTGGGTGAACAACATAAATAAAAAGTGAAGATGCCTTTCCCCAAGATGCCTTTGTCATCGTTGTATGAAAACATGTTTTCATTTCCCTTTATACATGCAAGTGAATGCATTATAGGTATGGTGTTTTCCCAGAATAGGAGAAGCCTACTTAAATATATCATTCGTGGAGTGAATGTTTCCTTGACCCAGAACCTCATAGAAACTTATCACTGAATTTGATGTTGGGATGGGATTGTAAAGATAACAACCTCTTCATTCCTAAAAACTAGATTCCTTCCTGGAGTTAGGACACAGAGTATTGAATCAAAGTTGTAGTTTCTCACTTCTTGTATTGGTTCATCAATCTTGAAATTCAGACATTGCATGTCTTCATTGCTTCATGTTTGAATAATTTGCATCATATCGTACAATAAGAAATTAGGAATTATGATTATTATTACTTTATGGATCTGTTAAGTTACTTTTGAGTTTGCATGGTTTAGTGTGAAATTATTCTAGTGTGCCCCTAGGCCCAGGTGAAGGAATGCCAAGGACTGAGAACCCTAGTTTTTAAATGGTATTGTTTCTTATACCCAAAAACCCCTCAACATCACTTCTTATTAGATATTAACAATAGTGTTGTAAACAATTTGAGAATTGATATAGCAAAATCTCGCACTTCTCAAGATAAATTCCTAAAGCTAAAGTGTGATACCATGTGTAATTCAATAGCCCCATTGTCACCTCACCAACCTCTTTTCACTTCGGGCTAGCTCTCCTCCAACTCAAGGGGGTTCTCCCTAGTAGATGTTAGGGATCTAATGGCCCAACCAAACCAAGTCAAGAGCCCCCTAACTCTCTATGTTTACTACTATCAATAAAAATATTGAACAATAGGGTCAGACATGCATCTTGAAGATAAAATTGCCAGGGTATTTTTGGGTAATTTCAAAGGGAAAGTCCCCAAACACATATAATCAAGGAATTATAACGTGATTTCAAACATTAAATATCAAAAAAACCGTTTAAAGGATATTGAAAGGAAAAAGGTGATGGAAGATAGAAAGTGCCTTACTTAAATGCTCTAAGGATTTTTCAATAGTTGCTCCAAAAGCTTCACTTCAAGGCCCTTCAAGATCATCTCCAAAAATGCTATACCATCAGCTTCAACAATGTTGCTCCAAAAATATCCTCAAGGTCTTCACAACAAGTTTACTAGAAGTTGCTCCAACAATATATTCAATAAGGTCTTCATTGTCAACTCGTCTTTTGTTTGGGTGCCTTAATGTGCAATGACATGTTTCCAGGACTGAATTCAATGCAAGGCATATTTGAAACTCTAACTCTGTCTTCCGGTGTCTTATTAGAAATTATTTCAGTTTTTATTTTGTGTTTTCAAGTTAGATATTTTTTTCAAGTTTTTACATTTATAACTTTATTGCAATGTGGTAGACTGATCAGAGCAGTGCAGGAACAACCCCGAGACGGGATGATCGCGGAAAGAGGCCAGCGGAAGAACATGTAAAGTGCCAACATTTCTCTATCTTCAGGTATTTTAGTTATTTACATAATTGAAATAATATTAATTTTGTTCAAATATGCAGACACCTAGCCATGGTACGCCTGATGATTCCCTCTTTGAGGAAGAGCTTTCTTCATCCCTATCTCCAGTGTTCTTGTTGCAAAAAAACGGCACGAGATGCAAGGTCAGAATTTAATACTTTGATAGACGCACCTCAAACACCTAAAACAGAAGAGAGGATAAAACATCTTATGAGCCAGCTAGAAATATATCAGGTAATAATAACAAGTCAAAAGGATATTTTTTTTGTTCTGCATGAGATGAATTATGATAGTTCGATTTTTAATTTTTACATTGACTAAACTAACAAAAAGTTATTTTGTATGTAGCGTTTTCTGGCACTTGCTGAACCCGATGTTGGTGGTAGTGGGACACAAGGGCAAGAGATTGCCTAACAACCCTCTCATACACCTTCTACTCCTTTAGGTTCCAGCCAAGAAACATACCCTGCCCAAACAGACACCCAGCCAACTGCTGAATGTGTTGGCAATGTTGAGGCTGATATGGCCAACTACATTATTGCGTTTCCTGGAGCTACACATGTCAGCTCCACAGGGACCATTAATGGCACGTTGTTGGTGAACGATGAAGGTGTCCCTATAAAGCATGTACAACTCCCAGGTAAATTTTAATATTTTAACTATTTCATGTACTTTATCTAAAACATATTTATCATGATTTTTATTTTTAAATTAATGATAATACCTTTTTGTTTTTGTTTCTGTGTAGGAAAAAATGAGTTCTACAGGTTTCTGGAGAGCCATGCGTTGGTAATTTTTGGCCCAACCATACGCATAGGTTGGAATTCCCAGAATTCCAACCTGAAAAAAGAACTTCTAGATTATCTATAAGCCCTTTTTGGGGTCGACACATTTGACAGAACAACGGTGGCTCAGGTAGCCGGAAAATATTTGAAATATACCAGGGACACCTATAGGACACAATTGCAATTTAACCCTAGATATGAGCATCCTCTCACAGTTCCAGAGAGTGAGTGGAGAGCACTCATCCATGACGGAAAAGAGAAAAGGGCAAAGAAAGAAGGAAAAATGCCAACTAGACCCGCAAGGTAAATTACAGCTTTAATTCAATAGCTTTAATTTTCTCTATGTCTAAAATAAAAGTGTGCTACGTCATATCTGACTTCAATATTTTGATGCTAGGTTGCCTAACACCTCGAAGGCAACCAAAGCTAGGATTGAAAAAAAGGGCCATCACAAGCTAGGCCAGGGCGGCTACTTGAAATTAACCGCAAGAATTGTAATTAAGTAGCTAAACATCTTATAATTAATTGTATCGCCTTCCAACGTTTTTGTAATCCTATCAAATATGATTAAAAATACACAATCATATGTAATGTAGGGTGATGACTTCGGAACAGAAACTACAGAGGAAGATAAAAATATCGCTTTCCATTTCGGCTATCAAGGTGTAGTTGAACATCGCAGAAGCTTGGGGCAGGTCCCAAGATACATAATGCCTGATAAGGTAAAACATTAACCTTTCAATATGTTTGTTTTCTTCCATAAATTTAATGTCTTACAACTTTATTTAAATTAGGGGAGAAGCACTACCGACGAGGCAAATAACCCAATTTTAGAGCCAGATGTAGATGATCCTCACGTGCAACCTGATCATTGTAGTGGGGACCAGGCCGACAATGCTACTATCAGTGAGGGCCGTGACGGTAATTAATTTCCACTTATAATTTTTTCTAATTATACCTTGATGGTTTTCCTTATAACGTTTTTTGTTTAAATGACAAAGAATGTTTCCCTTGAGGATCTTACCACCAGAGAGGAAGACAGGGCAACAGTCCCAACGGCGACAACTGGTGCACCAGGTAAATAATCTCATTGCAATTTTTTTTATTAATACTACCGAACTAGTTCAATGATATTTAAAAACTGACAATTAAAATTTAATATTATCTGTTTTTGTAGGCGATGCCCCGTCACTGGATGAGACAAGACATCGTGACTATGCAACTAGGTCAGCGGCGACAACTGGTGCACTAGGTAAATAATCTCATTGCAATTTTTTTTATTAATATTACCAAACTAGTTCAATGATATTTAAAAACTAACAATTAAAATTTAATATTTTTTTTTTTTTGTAGGCGATGCCCCGTCACTGGATGAGACCAGACATCGTGACTACGCAATTAGGTCAGCGGCGACAACTAGTGCACCAGGTAAATAATCTCATTGCAATTTTTTTTATTAATATTACCGAACTAGTTCAATGATATTTAAAAACTGACATTTAAAATTTAATATTATCTGTTTTTGTAGGTGATGCCCCGTCACTGGATGAGACTAGACATCGTGACTACGCAACTAGGTCAGCAGTGTGGGTCGAAAGGCACGAAACAGGAGCAGAGCATGATGATATTGATGATGTAATTAGGAGCTTTAGAAATAGGAAGAAGAAAAAGAAAATTCGATAATGTAAAATATTGTATTATTATAAGACAAACGTTACCATACTTGGAACGTTTTTGCGTTATATAAAAAACTCATTTATCATACTATTTTTATGTCAAGCATTAATTGCAATGTTTCCTTGCATACTTTTTTTTGAATTGTTTTTTTATTAGTTATTGAATATTTTTTTTTTATGCTCATGAAAGTAAAAAATGAAATATAGATTGGGTATTGGGGAATTGAGAGTGATGTGAGGGGGGGGGAGGGGCCATAAGAGCTTCCACCTTCACGTGGTTGGCCCTGTTTAGTAGAGAATAATTTATTGGAGCAACAAAAAAGTCACTGTTGACTTAGTCGCTACTCTTTCAGATCGTGGGAGGCTTGTTCCAAGTTCATGCGACTCCAATAAATTGTTCTTGAAACGAAGAGGAGCTTATTCAGGTATGTTTTGACATTTTCAACATATGTTCTAACATTATCATAATAATGCATCTTAGAGTAAAAAATACTACATCAATTACTTGTATTTATTGTATGGATAATGATGGATTTTGATTGACTTGGAAGTGTAGGTACAAATCCTCTTGCATCATGAGCAATACAACTTGTCAACCAGGGTCATGTCCAGGATATTTTTGCTTGTGCACTTGACCAGGTTCGTAATGTCACATTTTGTAAGTTCCTTTACAGTTCATAATTCAAAATTAAGCTTGTTCATAATTATTATCTAGGTTTTTTGTATGTGTTTTTTCATCTATTTGATTGTAAGCAACTCTGCATGTTTCCTGTTGTTCACTATGATTTCTCCCATTACCACTCCCAGGATGAATCCGACTTTATTGTTACATAGGTTACTTTATTGCTACTATGATTTCTCCATTTACGATTTCATAGGTTACATCATGTAAAGTTGTCAATCTCAGGTTGGTGATGAGCTTTAGTTCTCCAGATTTGGGGCTTTTCTGATATTTTCTTCCTCATGTCATTCCTACATCACCTCGTTGTTTGAGCATGCCAATTGTCTACCACTTGTACCAATTGGCACATGTCAATCTCTGAGTGGTGCCACATTTCACCTATTTTCAGTGAGAGTTTAGGGTTTCTTTAACATAGCTTCAGAAATCTGATTCAGTGCCTGCTTGAATATTGTCACATAATACTCATGGTTTGGATTGATAAGCATGTTCTGAATGGTTGGTTGATTCATAAGAACTACCCATATAGTCATATTGAGATATTTCAGAAGTTTTCTCGGGTTTCCTTTTTCACCATTTCTAGTGGGTGGGATGGTGTGGGGTGATCCATCAATACTGGTGCTCTTGTAGTAGAGAAATTTTTTTTGGGGATATAAAGGAGCATTTGATGTAGATATCCCATTGGATGCATTCATAGATGGGCACAAGAGGTCAAGAATTTAAATTAAAAATATGCAACCTCTAGCATGGAAACCTGAAGGCCGCGAGAGACAATGGTTAAAGATTGTTTTGTGCTGGCCTTAATATAGTCGTGATTTCTTTCTATTATCTTAATGCAAATATATAGTCCGTTCTCATTAAAATGAGGATTGTAGTTTCTCTCTTAATGCTCCAGAGGTTTCCAAAAGTTGCGATAGTTGTTTAGTTTGCCTGTTACAACTTAAAAGTGGTTTTTAGCAATGGGAGTCATGTTTTTTAAGGTTCATACTAATATGAAGATCTTTTAATTCTATATTTAGCATAAGAGAAGATGGCGTCTGCTTTGGGCAGTATGACAACAATTGCCACATCTACCTCATTGGGTAACAATGGAAAGGGGAAGAAGTTGGGTGCAATGTTTGATAATTATGGCAGACAATTGTCTTCTCTTTCAGTTTTTTCACCCATTTCCTTTAATCGCTCAAGTAGAAGAGGGACTCTGAGATTACGCGACAGAGAGAAGGTAGTTAATACAAGAGCTATGGAAAAGGAGTTGTACTTCAACAAGGATGGCTCAGTGACAAAAAATTTGTAGGTCAGAGAAAAGAATATGTTTAAAGGAAGGTCACCTGCACGTGAAACTTCACTGCGGTGGATCTTTCCTTGTCCACTTATATTCGATTTTAATGTGTTATTTTAATTTTTCATGGAGGGTTGTTTTAGCATGTGGTCTGGCATTCAATTGCACACTTACTGAAATCATTGTCAATTTGTCTTGCAGGCGGTGTGAACAAACTTGCTGATCTTGTTGGAGTCACCCTTGGGGCAAAGGGAAAAATGTTGTCTTCGAGAGCAAGCATGGTTCTCCGAAAATAGTTAATGATGGTGTGACAGTAGCTAAGGAGGTAATTTGTAGATGTGTGCTCTGGTTTTCTTTTTAACGTTGTATTAGTTCCCCCTCTTAAATGTCTTAGATTTGGTAGGCATAATTTGAAAACTCAAAGGTGAAAGAAAACATATTTGTTACCCAGTGGTCTACTTGGCCTATGGACTAGCCACATTAGAGTAATGCATAAATATTTTCACAACAATAAAAGGAAAGGGTTATGGCCGAGTCAAATTTTATTGTTATTGACAGTGTAATGAAATGTATCTCAATGCTATGGTTTTGGCCTTTTTATTGGTTGAATTAGAGGACCCAGTTGAAAATATTGGGGCCAAGTAGGTTGGTTTTCCTTTTTGCTGATGGTTTGGTGTATCTAATTGAATTAGTTGCCTAAGGTATTTTTGGTTGAAAACTCCTTTTCATTTTTAATACAGTATTGGCCTTGTGGAATACATTTGATTGTGTGGTCTTGTTAGATCTACAAAATTTGTAGTTGTTTAGTCTTATGGCCGAGGTGCACTTTTATTATGGAAATAGTTGATGCAATATTGTCATTTAATCCTTACTGCAGGGTAGCATGTTGAGAAGTTTCTTGTGAAACATTTGGTATTCAAAATGACACTTGATCCTATACAACATCATGCACTTGATTTTAAAATTCATATTCAAAGTGTGCCACACAATTCTTGAAAAATTTCAAATATTTATGTTGTTTTAAACCATTATCTTTTTCATGTATTTGATGCTAAAAATGTGAAAAAGACTTTTGTATGAAACCAACTGGTGAATAATTTCCAGCAAAACAACCACTTCCAAGATATGATTTATAAGTAGAACATATGTACTTATGAAGCATAGAAAGATATCCTTGATGCATTGTCAATGTTTGGCTAGGGTTATTTTTGGAGAAAATAACTCCTTATTCCTAGAATAGTGATCTTCAATACAAGTAAATGCCGGAGAAGAGAGATCATCGTGTGACGCAACAAAACTAAAATTGGACCCCCAAGGAGCGCTGGTGTGTCTACAATCGCTCTGTCAGCATTTTCCCTTGGTTTACCCCGTTCTTTTCCTCCAGCCTGAGTCTTAATTGACTTCTTCTTTCTTCGGGTTTATTTATCAAATTCGTAGAATTTGATAAATAAATACTATCCACAATGCTTGGACTTTAATTTATATTCCCGACTTTATATTATCTCCAAGCCTTATAACCAATGTTTAACTTTCAACACTTTGTATTTATACTCCACGTTTCTTTTTAAATAAATAACTTGCAATGAACTTTCGGCTCTATATTTCACCACCCAGTCTTACAACAATCACGCTCCAGACTTATGCTAATTATCCGCCAATCGTTTAATTAAACAATTTCATTATACTCCGGCCCCACCTATATATATCAATAACCAATCAAACACTCGTATCGTACCTGGCTATCCTCTGCACACCTTAGTTAACCTCCGGGCAAGTTCAACGTGCGACCACTGTCCGATGGCCCTTCTCCAAATCAACGACTCTTGGCAATTTCGCTCGGCTTCCAACGTCGGGCTTTAACGTGCGATGGCGCGGGTTAAACGGTGGTTTTCCGGGGGTCACTTCGCCATGTCTCGCATTCCCTATGGAATCGCTCGCGAATAGGAAATACCGCCTACTCCGCAAAAGCGGTGCGATATGGGCAGCCCGCTTTTGTGATTCCGCTCGTGGTTTTGGTATAGGGCTTGACCACGGGTGCAAGTTTGGTTCCGCTATCCTTTTTTTTGTTAACTTATGTCCAATCCTCGGGTCAGGTTCCGAAAGCACAACAATTTTGTCTCTTTATTAAGTAGGATTTTTATATTTGAACAATGTTCACGACCCCGGTTCTCTACACAGACCTCGCCTTTGGGTGGGGTGAGTTCACAGGGAATTCAAAGAAAAAAGAATGGAATTATCAGTACCCAATCGCCTCACAGTTAAACAATTATTCACAATTAGCAGTTCGAGATAATTCAATGGCAACTAAGCTTGGAAATCATTTAAATGGAAACAATTGTTCACACACGGAGGTTTATTGCAGAAATCCCCTCTCTACTCTCCTCTTCCCTCTCTACTTTTATTCATCCGAGGAATTACAATTTATATACATAACATATGGCTCTTCGATTCCTCTGAGAGGACCGTTCTAGAAATCAAAAGGTATAATTATAATTCAACTAACTGAAACTGTTCGACTCCTACAACTCTAACTAGTCTAAGTAATACAGTCAGCTGAGGTATTGACACCTAGCTGTTACAACTCAAATGTTTTCGAACCCTCCTAGCCACAACATGTGGACAAAACCTCCTACATTGTTGGCTAGTGCCTAATGCCCCTGCATCATCGTCTGAAATAAACCTATTAACAAAATTGAACAGGGAATGATTATTAATTATGGCATACTAAGTTGCTTTTCTAAAGAGTAACATTGTAGATAACCTTAAAAACATTTGTTAACTATTTTTGTTTGACCATTTGATTGTGTTTGATATGTAGAACTCATGGCAACTAGTGTTTCTCCACTCATATTAAATAATTATTTCCAAAGTTTCTTGTTACTATTACTTTAGGAAAACCATGAAGACTATGAATTTCTTTCACGGACACTTCTGCCACTTGGCTTGTTGTTTATGTACTTTGAGCTCTACAAAAAAAATCTACAAAATTTGTCTATATAAATGACCACAAAAATGTAATACTTACCTTTATATTTCAGTAACCCTGTAATAAAGTCTATTGACATATCTTCTAGTCTTTGAATATGTATGTGGAATGGTTGAAGTAACCCTAGAGATTTTACTATCTCTCTTTTATTTATTATGCAAACCTGACCTTCTTTTACAAAATTTTGAATATATTTCTTCATTCCTTCCAAAAATATATTTTTTGATCCTTTGAGATGTTTTAAGGAACCCTGCGTCCTACCATCAGAGAGACATGGGACTCCCTTAATATTTGTTTATTCAAATATGCTTGCGTGCATAAAAATATTCTACATTTGCACCAAAGTATATCTCTCTTTCACTCCCAATGCTCCATAGAGTTCATCCCATACTTTATAAATTTTAGTTTTTGTTTAGTACTATTGTCATTTTTCCATTATGGCAAGCTTCTTCTAGCCACCTAGGAATAGAAAATGTAATTGGATATAAATTTGAGGCCTCTTCTATTTTAGAAAGAGCATCATGTACCAAATTTTCCTTACCCTTTTTGCAGATTATCTCAAAATTAAAACTTTGCATTTTTCTCCTCATTTTTGTTAATCTTCCAATGAAATCCATAGCTTCAAAAAATACTTTATGCTATCATGGTATATCTTGACTTTAAAGTACCTCCCAATGATACACTATCCCCATTTTTTATTGCATGTAATATTGCTTCCATTTATTTTTCATATGTAGATTTCACCAAATATTTTATTTGAATTCCTTGCTTTTAAAAGCCAATGATATCCCTTATTGTGTTAATGTTATGTAAATTCCTTGTCCTAGTGCCTCACACTCTACTATGAATTTTTTACAAAAATTAGGTGCAACCGATGTTGGTGTAGAAGACATGACATCCATTAAAAGAGAGAATGCCAAAGTAGCCTCATCATTCCATATAAATGATATTTTCTTCAAGAGATATGTGAGTGGACTTGAAATTCATGCATAATTCTTAACAAATTATCAATAATATCATGTAAGTCTAAAAAATCTTCTAAGAACCTTGATTTTCTTAGGAATAGGTCATTTTGTAATAGCTTGCATCTTTTGAGGCTCCAACTTCACTCCTTCCTTTAAAACAATATGAACCAAATACTCGAATTTTTATTTCCCAAAAGCACATTTGGATATTTTTACATAAAAATGATTGTTCTCAATAATTTATATAACTTTTCCACATGTTTAGTGTGGTATTCCCATGATTTATTATAAATATGTGTATTATCAAAGAAAACCAACACAAATTTTATAAGATGGGATCAAACAAAATTGTTCTTAAGTTGAGCCTGCCGGACTTCAAACGGAGATAAACCATAATTCAAACCAAATTTGCGTTCCAAAATAGCTTGCTGACGTCGGCCAATTTTGTGACGTGAAAACCAAATGAATTATGCCCTAATCTTTTTCGGGTCCAAAGTTGGGCTGGCGTACGGAGGGAGAGTTGTGACGTGAATTTCTTGTCAAATTCGCCCTAATCTTTTTCGGGTCCGGATTTCCACTGCGTGAGCGGCCCAAACAAAGATCCGATCCAATCAATTTCTGCCACGTGTCCTCAATAAAAACTTGCCCTGCTCCTGGCTGCGGGTGCATTCGATGGCATTTAAGGCGATGGGACATGGATGTGGCGATTTCATATCAATTGCATTAAGATTTAACGCTGTTCAATTAAGTTCCAAGGTTTTCACATCAAATCGCATTAAATTTTAACACTGTTCAAGATCGGACCTCCACTCCCATTAGCGATTCTGCATGCTCCAATATGATCTGGCCTTCGAATCTCATTAATGATCAGAGATTAATTGTGACGATTGCATTGCATTGATAAAATGGAATTTCGGTATGGTTTTTCAGACGAGCCGGTTGCTGGGTTACACTGCCTGCTCACTATGATGAGAAGGAGAAGTGGCCAGCTGAACTGTTGCGTAGACCTTGCTGCATATCTTCATTTCTCTCGGTCTGGTCCTTGTTTGTCTTCCTCTGTTTCCTGGAATTCTGCTTCTCCGTCTCCTCTTGTGCCCACTGCTAGTGACACTGCACCCATGCCTCGTGTGCGTCAAAGGATGCATTGCCTCAGGGGGAGCACTAGAGGTCAACTCCTGCACGCTCCCTCCAGCCCCTCAACCGAGTTGTCTTCTGGCCAGTCCAGTGATTATGCAGGTCACTATCCAAATACTAGGAGTGGGCGGGGCCGGGTTGTAGGATCTGGCCACTGTATGGATTCCCCTGCTCCTCGTTTCCCCACCGCTAGTTCACCTTCTCCCACGATGCGCACTGCGAAATTTTCCTTTAATTTCTCTCTCAACCACCCACGAATTACAACTTCAGTCACTGTGGTTTTCCGCGAGGAGGCCCAAACGGAGGAAGAATGCATCCGTTCGGCGGGTCTAAGCTCGGAAAAAGCAGGCCAGCATTCGGGCCTTCAGGAGGGAAGCCGTGGCATGAATGTGGAGGTAGCACCTAGTGATCCTGGACCTTCTGAAGGATGGTGCTGAATCGTCGAGGAGCCGTAGGAGTAGTTTGGTTAATTTGTTTTTCTTGCTTCGTGGCCCACTTAATTGGGATGATTTTAGATTATTTTACTGTGCTGGACCTTTGTAATATTTTTGAATTTTGTAAATTAAATGTTCAAGACTGGTTTCCCCATATGAGGGCAGTATTCTTAATTTTTTGATTTTTTGATGACAAATTTGCCATGATTTTGGGCAATGATTTTGAGTTTGGTGTAATTTTATTCCCACTGTTAATATATTGAATTTACTTAGAAAAAAAAATGTTGCCCTGTTTCTATTTTAAACCTGTTTTTTGAAATACAGAGCCATGTTTATATGGTCTACGTATTATACTCTTTCTCTGTATATCTACAGGAACCTTTTTGCTATGAACAGGGTGGATGCTGTAGCGGGCTACTAATGGAAACAAGCGAGCCTGAACCTTACATCTTGGATGCAACAGATGGTTACCAATTTTGGAATCAAGCGAGCCTGATCTTACAAGCGAGCCTGGGTTTCTGCAAATGGTTATCACACTCCTCACATGATTAGCGTTTTTCTCTGTTCAAGGATTTTGGGTACTTTAATTTGTATTTGGAACAATGGACGTCGATACTCTATCTATTGCTTTACTATTCTACATACTGCTATTTCACTTTCTTATAGATGCCTCGGGCATATTTGGATGCTTTCTCAGATTGTCGATAATCTCCATGTGGACCGTTACTGGGTTTTATATCATGTCCCCGTATGTGACATGGGGTATTTTTCTATCATTGTCTGGGGTGGGACTTCCACTTTTCTGGATGGATATTTGGGTTCCAATCTTCAGATGTGAAAATGTAATGACTTCATGGACTGTTTTACTTCATATAATATATTCAAAACAACGTTTTTTCTCTTGTGAAAAAAAAAAGATTAATGTTTATCACTCTGCCTTCAAAACTAGCGATGTTGGTCTATGTTGCTGGTTTATTGATATGGTCTGATGGTCTTTTTATATTTTGGAGATATCACACTCCTCACATGATTAGCATTTTTCTCTGTTCAAGGATTTTGGGTACTTTAATTTGTATTTGGAACAATGGACGTCGGTACGTACTCTATCTGTTGCTTTACTATTCTACATACTGCTATTTCACTTTCTTATAGATGCCTTGGGCATATTTTGATGCTTTCTCAGATTGTCGATAATCTCCATGTGGACCATTACTGGGTTTTATATCAAGTCCCTGTATGTGACATGGGGTATTTTTCTATCACTGTCTGGGGTGGGAATTCCACATTTCTGGATGGATATTTGGGTTCCAATCTTCAGATGTGAAAATGTAATGACTTCATGGACTGTTTTACTTCATATAATATATTCAAAACAACGTTTTTTCTCGTGAAAAAAAAATGATTAATGTTTATCACTCTACCTTCAAAACTAGCGATGCCGGTCTATGTTGTTGGTTTATTGATATGGTCTCATGGTCTTTTTATATTTGGGACATATCTTACTCCTCACATGATTAGCGTTTTTCTCTGTTCAAGGATTTTGGGTACTTTAATTTGTATTTGGAACAATGGACGTCGGTACTCTATCTGTTGCTTTACTATTCTACATACTGCTATTTCACTTTCTTATAGATGCCTCGTGCATATTTGGATGCTTTCTCAGATTGTCGATAATCTCCATGTGGACCGTTACTGGGTTTTATATCAAGTCCCTGTATGTGACATGGGGTATTTTTCTATCACTGTCTGGGGTGGGACTTCCACTTTTCTGGATGGATATTTGGGTTCCAATATTCAGATGTGAAAATGTAATAACTTCATGGACTGTTTTACTTCATATAATATATTCAAACAACGTTTTTTCTCTTGTGAAAAAAAAATGATTAATGTTTATCACTCTGCCTTCAAAACTAGCGATGCTGGTCTATGTTGCTGGTTTATTGATATGGTCTGATGGTCTTTTTATATTTTGGACATATCACACTCCTCACATGATTAGCGTTTTTCTCTGCTCAAGGATTTTGGGTACTTTAACTTGTATTTGGAACAATGGACGTCGGTACTCTATCTGTTGCTTTACTATTCTACATACTGCTATTTCACTTTCTTATAGATGCCTCGGGCATATTTGGATGCTTTCTCAGATTTGTCGATAATCTCCATGTGGACCGTTACCGGGTTTTATATCATGTCCCTGTATGTGACATGGGGTATTTTTCTATCATTGTCTGGGGTGGGACTTCCACTTTTCTGGATGGATATTTGGGTTCCAATCTTTAGATGTGAAAATGTAATGACTTCATGGACTGTTTTACTTCATATAATATATTCAAAACAACGTTTTTCCTCTTTTAAAGTTCCATTTTTTTTTTTAAAATTGAACCTGCCGTCGCTATATCGATGCCTTGTAAGCAAGAGCGACAGTATAAAAATGTCGGACGAGCGACGTTCAAAATTTCGGACCACATTTCGTCGAAATTACGACTGTTTACAAACGTCGGAAGAGTGACGTCCAAAACGTCGGACCACATTTCGTCGGAATTGTGACAGTTTACAACCGTCGGACGAGCGACGTCCAAAACGTTGGACCACATTTCGTCGTAATTGTGACAGTTTAAAAAATTTGGAAGAGCGACATTCAAAATGTCGGACCACATTTCGTCGGAAGTGTGACAGTTTAGAAAGGTCGGAAGTGCGACGGATTGGGAAACGTCGGGAGAGTGACGCTTGTTTGGAAGCGACGGAAAAAGTGTCGATAGTGCGACACTTTTTAATTGCGTCGGAACTGCGACGGTATAGTAAACCACGTTTTGCCCGCCCTCGAACTGTCACTCTTGCGACGACTATGTGTCGAAATAGCGACGAATTGGCCGTCGGAATTTCTGCCAAATTTTATAGTGACAACAACTACACCTGGTGACACATTGGTAGAAATCCAAATTATATGCTCAGGTTTTATCTTTAAGTGCAAGGTATTAGTATTTCAGGAAGTATTGATTTGCCATGTATATAACCCCAACTTTTCCACTTATCCCAGTTAAAGATATAGTCTCTTCAATTCCTTACTCAGCTTCAAACACATCAACATAAGACTAGTCACACCTCAACTATTTCAATAGGGGAGAAGGATAATAAGCCAAGAATTTGATATTTAGAGTTAAGAAAATTCCCCAGTGGTGCTCTGCTACCAGCAAGCCTGTTCAGTACCTCGATGGAATCACCTCAAGGAAGCATAAGCATCACTTTGCTACTATTGGGCCTGCTCAATACATCGAAAAATTTGCTTGATTCACCTCTCTGCACATGAATCCTTTCTCTTCTTCACCATTTATTTTATTTTTTGAAAGATATGCTTGAAGAATTTATTGAATATTTGTAGCATGGGTGGAAGAGGGATCCAAACTAATTGAGATTAGGAGAGGTCGTTACTTGTTTAAGGGATTTAAAAGATAACATAATTTATATGCTCATTTTAAAGTTTTTTCCCTTCCCCTTATCTACTTGTCTGAGTTGACATATCCAAACAACATTCAATACATGTATGAGTCATAATGAAGATCCCAATGAAGATACAATATTTGTAGCTAGAAAAAAGGCTTTCCATCCAAAACAAATTGTATTTTCGGTCCATACATAATTGACTTTAAATATATGTAAAACCAAAACAAAGAAGAGGATTACATATTAGCCAAGAATTGTTTGTCATCACAATTCCATTTTCAAAATTTTCCACATCGTCTTTTGAGCCAAAAGAGAATAGTTTTCATGAAAAGTATTACAAAAAACGAAATAAAAAACAAGGCAAAACAAAGAAACAAGACCAAAAGACAAAAAAATGGAGAACTGAACTAAAAAAAAATGTGTAAAAAAATACGAAAATAAAACAATTGCAGAGACTAGATGGAGAGAGAGTGCAAGATGAGTGTGCAAGTGAAACTAACATGCAACTAGACCTACTCCTAACCTAAGAAGCTAGAAGGCCATGGCTAAGTGTAATGGAATTTCTAGTGTATCCATAATAGTTTTTCCTAACTTGAAAACACAAAGCTTTGAACAATTAAAAGAAATATGAAGCAATGTCCAAGAGAAAAGATAACAATTAAAAAAACTTGCAAAATGATTTGAAGGTCTTTCTTGTTAACAAAAAGATGTGCCATATCGACTGGTTTGAGTTAGTCTTGAAATTTTCCTCATTGAATGAAATGAAAATCATACAAACCATGAAGGTTTCTCTCAGAAGTGCATTCATTCATGTTTTCAGTGTTTGAAAACATAAAGAACGATAAAAAACATTTTATTTTCGATGGCACTTGGAAAGTAAGATTTATCTAATCATTCAACGATTGGATTTTGATATTGAAAACAATCAATGTGAAAACCATGAGACTCAAAAGAAATTTACTTTTTGATCAATGCATTCGAATCACAAATAAATTCTTGTAAGGGATATTATATATGATCTTGTCCAGAAATATTGTCAAGGTGGTGGGGACCTAACTTAACCATCAACTCATGCTTAAGTGCCTCAACTATCTGACAAGCCTCTGAATCATGAAATGATAAACCATGAAGCTCATTGGGTTCAAAAAAATCAATCAATGTATAAAAACTATCATCATGTATGCTAATGGGAAAACAATTAGTTAAGTTATAATTGTTAGAACTAGTGTTATGGTCAGATTGGTCGGTTAACACATAAGATTCTCGATTCTCCATTGGTTCCCTTGGTATTTCGTCAAACACCATGCCAGAAATATGAAAGATTAAGGCCTTTAAATGAATCATTGACATTTTAAATTTAGGAAACCAATTAGGATACCAAGCTGGTGAAATATTAGAAGCAAGGGAAAGTCAAAATAGGTATTCGTATCAACATGAGGGCTTTGTTTCACCAAATGCCTCAAGAATTTACTATCATTAAATAAGAGAGATTGTGCAAAAAATATGATTAAACTCATGAAATTCACTAAAGGGATAAGAATGTGATCGATCTCAGAAGAGTTTGATAGGGAGGAATCTTCCAACCCAAAATGACCTTTGTCTTGATAATCAGGATGACAAGATTTGAAAATGCGTGTATTCGTATAAGATATGTTTCCCAAACCTGAGTGCAATGTAAGGGATTCAGATGATGAATAAATATAAACCAAACAAGAATCTTTTATCTGATATGAGGCTCTATCTTGAGGATTAATATAATTAACCAGAGAACGGTGAAAGTTCTTTAAGAATGAGATCACTTCCAATGGATGAATGTTAAGGAAATAATTATGTGTGAAAATATGGATCCAACTTAGTTCGTAGATCTCAATGAGTTTGTGAGAAATTGACATAACCTTTAGTAGGGGCTGAAGTGCCTCGAATTTCTACTAGGTCTCTGAAATTTTTGATGATGGTTCATCGAATTTAGGTGGCTTAGAAAAATCAACAGGTAAATATGCACTACTGTCATAAGATCTATCATTGAAAACACTAATAATGCCACTTATTTGATTAGAATTAAGATTAATCATATCAAATTATTAATGGATAGAAAAATAAGATACATTAGTTGGAAAAATCCCTTAATCATTTAGAGTTATAACATATTCCTCCTAACATATGAAAGATTTACAATTGAACAACTCATGAATAATAGATTGGAGCTTTTTATGCTCTGATTGTAGGACCACACCATCTTGTACCTTTCTTCCATCACGACTAGTGGGATAAGTATATAAAGGATTAAGCAAATTTGTTGGTATAACAAAATTTTCCAACATATTAGGGTACAATAAATAGTGTGCCAGAGATGAGGAAAGATGAAAAGAACAAGGAAGAGAAACACCAGTTACAACTAAATCAGATTAAGCTTTAATAAAAAAGTATGAACATGCATGTTATGTTCCATTATATTATTTTCATCATCATAATGATCAAACACATGCATGCCAACGCAACATTCAAATTTATCCTAACAATTGAAGATTCAAAATCTTGACAATTTATTTCTTCAAATTTGATATTTGAAGATGCATGTATCGAATAAATTTTAAAATAATTTTGATTTGAAAGAGTGTCCCATCCCATAAATGAATATTGCAAGCTATGAGAAGCAGACTCTGAATTAATACTTCACAAATATAAGCCTTCAAAAGAAGAAAATATATCATTTGGTGTACTTTGATATCCATCACTGCATATATTAATGGAAACAATGTTGAAAATGCAACAAGATGATGGAGCTTAGTGAAAAGAAGTCACCTTCACTAAGTGGGCCCGCAGGCTATTTTTGGCGCAAAGTCTATTTTTAGACATATGGATCATGGTCTATGAGTTGCAGGATGCTATTTGTGGATGGTTGGTCAAGGTGGTAAAAATAGATGGACCTCTATTTTTAGACATTGGGCGAAGTCTATTTTTAGACTACCAGTCTAAAAATAGAACAGTAAAATATTATTAGCCCTTAATAATATTTGGACTCTAAACATTATCTTATCCTCTTGGAGCACTTCAGTTTGATGCTTATATGTGGCACATGCAGCTGACAGAAGGAAATATGCTTTTCCTAAGGGTTAGTTGAGCTATTGCACAGTCACTTGTGCTTAAACTCACGTGCGTATTTTGTGAGCGATGAGACAGTTGGTGGAGTTGTGTTCAGTTTAACTTAGTTGAACTAGTTGTATTTAGTCTAACTGATAAATACAATAGTGATGAGTGGTGTGAATTAATTATTAATTAATTCACTAATTATTAACTCATAAATCAACTAAATAATACAACAGTTAACTCAGTGCATGGACAGTTCAGTGGAGACCAGTGTTAGAGGTGGGTGAAAGGGTGAGTCTACTATCAGTTGTGACTATAGCTGTGCATGAGACTTGCACACACATTGATTGAGATTGCCAATGAGGATTGCGAAGTACAAGCCAGTGGGATTTGAACTTGGATCTCATCATTATTCATCTTGGATTGCGCAGTAGAGGCAGGTAGACAGGTGGAAGAGATTTGAACTTGTGACTTGTTCATATCTGAGCTAGTTTGTGTGTAGCATGTGAGATAGTGCTGAGAGCTGTGATGAGCTTTGTGCTATGTATTGTTACATGTTCTCTATCATTATAATATACAGATAGTTGGGGGTTTTCAGCTGTAAGCTTTCCCCATTACATACTGTGTTATATGTGTGCTTGATTATGTTTTAATGTGCGCATGCGACTGCTTCTAATTTCTGCAAATTGATGATCAATTGTAAAAGAGCTTATGTATTATGCATGAAGCTTAAATAGTGTGTAATAAGGATAATCTCGGTGAATAATTCAGCTATTATTCAAATTTCTACATGGTATCAGAGCGAAATTGATCATCAAATCTATTACAGTGATTACAATTTATTTCGGTAGACAGAGTCTGTAAGCGGGCCAGGTAGCCTCTGGATCCATCCTTTCTTTGAAAGGTGATATATCCAGTAAATGCCCCTACAGTCGATCTCTGTGCTAGAAATACTTTTTTCTCACAGATCAGAAGTGGTTGAGTTTTGAGCTGGTGGAATTCGAATTTGCAGCAGTGTTTTCTTGGTGTCGAAGTCAAAATGTCTTTCAACGGATTGCGATTGGAGTATGCCCTTGAGGGCAGCTCGAATTATATTTCATGGAAAGACAGGATGGAGGTGGTGTTAGATGACAATGGTTTGAAGGAGTTCATATATGCTGAATTCCCAAAGCCTACTGATGCTGCTCAAGTTGAGGCTTGGAAAAAGAAGATAGCGAAGTGTCGAAGGATTCTGTTGGAGGGCGTGAAGGATCACATTGTATCCAGCTTGCATGGAAAAGCTTATCCATACTTGATGTGGAAAGCGCTGACAGATTTATTCCAAAGAAAGAGCGACCATAGGAAGTTGGCGCTCAAGGATAAACTCAGACACATAAAGATGGAGAAAGGCGACAGTATGCCCAAGTACCTCACGAAGTTCATCCAATGCAGGGATGAGCTGGGAAGTGTGGGGGTGACTGTAGATGATGAGGAATTGGTGATCTTGGCTCTCCTTGCTCTTCCGAAGAGTTGGCATTCCTATCAGGACTCTGTCAATGGTCGGGAGAAATTTCCAGGATGGGAGCGACTTTGGTCGAATCTTGTGCAAGAGGAGATAAGGTGGAGTACCAGGGACGGATCTTCATCAAAGGCATCTGTTGAAGAAAATCATGCTTTGGCTGCCAAAGAAAAGAAGGGGAAGAGCAAGAAAGCTTCTCATTCTGGTGCGAAAGGCAAGAAGCAGGACATGTCCAAGGTGAAGTGCTTTCACTGTCACCAACACGGACATTATGCCACAAATTGTCCGTGTATGAAGAAAAAATAAAAGCAGCCATTGGATTCGTTAATGAGAGGTAGCCTCGTAGTTTGAGTCGGATTTTCTACGATTTCATGTCATCTCAAGTGCCATGACCGTATATTCTGGATAGTGGTGCGCCTTTTGCAGATGTGACAAGAGATCGAGAGGTGTTTTCTCGATCCGACGAGAAAGATCTTGGTGTGCACATCTGATGGAAGCGATGATGGTAGACATGTTGCGACTGCTTTGCACCATTTCCTTTTAGAGGAGGGAGTCTCGCAAACCCTTCGTATTGAAGGAAGATGCATGTTCCGTGATTGAAGAAGAATTCTGATCCTCGTGGCGATGTTGGAAGACAAGGGATATGATGTTGTCTTCAGCAAAGGAAAGGCTTTCCTGCGTAGTAAGACAACTAGAGAAACTCGGAAGATAGGGGTTCGAGTCAAGAACCTTTATCAATTGCAATTAGATGGCTGCGCAGCAATGGCATGCAAGGCAGAAGGAGTGGTGAGCCGGGATGATGGCAAGCTGTGGCACCGAAGATTGGGCCACCTTCACCATGGAGCTTTGAAGATACTGCAGCAGATTTCTACTGGGCTTCCTAAGGGCACTCTTGCACAGTCAGATCAGTGCAAGGGGTGTACCTTGGGAAAATTTGTGAAAGCCACCTTTTACGAGAAGGATAGTCGCGCCACGATGATCCTTGAGAGAATTCACATAGACATGTGTGGACCTCTCTCAGTAGCTTCGATAGAAAAGCACAAGTACTATGTGATCTTTGTTGATGATTATTCTCGGAAGTGCTGGATCTTCTTCATGCAAAAGAAGAGCGAGACATACTAAAAGTTCTATGAGTTCAAGGCGCTGGTTGAGAAGGAATCGGGGAAGCATGTGAAGGCTCTTAGGAGCGACAATGGTGGTGAGTTTATCTCTGGCGAATTCAAGGAATTTTGCAGCGCAGAAGGGATTTGAAGAGAGCTCATAGCACCCCATAACCCACAGCAGAATGGGGTTGCTAAGCGGAAGAACAGAACAATCGTGCGTGCTGCACGGGTGATGTTGCATGATTAGGGCCTACCCCTTCACTTGTGGGAAGAGGCATGCAATACTACAGTATATGTGCAGAACAGTTGTCCTCACAAGATACTTGGCATGAGTACACCGGAGGAGGCGTTTTCTGGCAAGAGGCCTGATATTTCCCATTTGAGGATTTTTTGGTTCAATTATTTGTATCTGTGGGTGAAGGATGCTAGAGGAAGCCGGAGTCGACCGTGCAGGTTGGGAGCAGCTCAGGCACACCCATATGCATGAAAACCACGCGGTGTCGGCAATCGGGCCCAAAGACCTGCTGTGCGCGGTATCAAATTTCAAGAGGAGAAAGCCATGAAGTGTTCGTTTGAGGGGGAGCACTGGGCAGAGGAAGAGTCTGCTCCAGAGAGAGGATGTGGATCAACCAGCTGATGAGGTTGATGGAGTGGAAGAGACCACTGATGCAACGCCAACCATCGTAGGCTGCTGTGATTACGAAGCCGAGCGATCGTTCAAGATGTAGAGAAGGTTGTAGGACCACCTACAATGTTAAACATAGAGAGAGACAAATACCGCACGTGATACCGGATACATGGCTCTTGTGAGAAAAATGTGTTGTGACAGAGCCATCCTCTTTCGAGAAGCCGTGGAGGACCCCGCATACAGATGCCATGGTGGAAGAGTATGATTCGATTGTCGAAACAAGGCATGGGAGATTGTCCCAAGGCTCAGAGGGGAAATCGTGGTGGGTTCGAGATGGATCTACAAAGGAAGCAAAGTGTACCGACGGGAATGTGGAGAAGTGCAAGGCAAGATTTGTTGCCCGAGGCTTCTCACGTATAGAGGGATCGATTATGAGGAAACCTTTGCACCTATCGCAAGGTATTCTTGCATATGGACGATTCTTGCTCTCTCAGCGTAGATGGGGTGGCACATTCATCAGATGGATGTGAAGACTACATTCCTCAATGGAGTCATCGAGGAGGAGGTGTACATAGAGTAGCCCAAAGGTTTCGAGATCTTCAGCAGCGAGTCGCATGTGTGCAGGCTCAAGAGAGCGATATATGGGTTGAAACAAGCACTTCGTGCTTTGTACACACAGATAGATAGTTATTTCACCGGACTTGGATTCCCCAAGAGTGAGGCGGATCCTAACCTATACCAGATTGTGGTGGAGGGTAAGTTGCTGATCATTTTACTTTATGTAGATGATTTGATTTTGATAGGTGATGAACTGTTGATACACTCATGCAAGGCTGATCTTGCAAAGGAGTTTGAGATGAAGGACTTGGGCCTTCTTCATTATTTCCTGGGATTGGAAATTTGGCAGCGCAGTGGTGGACTGTTTGTTTCTCAGGGTAAGTATGCCCGGGAGATACTGGAGAAGTTCAACATGCATGGCTGCAAGCCTGTTGATACTCCTCTTCCTGGAGGTTGGAGGAAGGAGGATGTTACTTCAGCGGAGGTAGTGGATGCCACTGTTTATCGACAGTTGGTGGGGTCGCTTATGTATCTGGTCAATACACGACCCGATATATGCTATGCTGTTAACCAGCTTTCACAAGCTATGGTTAAGCCTACCAAGCTCTTCTGGAAGGCAGGTAAGCATGTATTGCGTTATCTTAGAGGCACATCGGGATATGGATCAGGGTACGTACGAGGATGAGGTGTTTGCGGGTCACTGATGCGATTGGGCAGAGTCTAACTGGATAGAAAGAGAAGAGTCCGGGAGGGATATTCGGGTGATCTGCATACCGCTTTCTTGGCACAACAGGTGCTGGTGAGATCTCAGGTGTCTCCGCTCACAGAGGCCGAGTATATGGCAGCGAGTTTGGCCGCATGCGAGGCTATATGGATGAGGAAGATCCTGGTCGGGTTGTTCGGGTCACACTTGGAGCCTACTGTGATTTATTGTGATAACCAGAGTTGCATTAAACTCTCGGCTAATCCAGTATTTCATGACAGATCCAAACACATCGACATCAGGTACCATCATATTAGAGATTGTGTGCAGCGGAGAATCATGTTACTTTCATATCTTACCGTGAGGACTGTGGATGCCGATATCTTGATGCAGTTGCGCTCACTGTATAAATTCAAATACCGCAGGCAGATAGGGTTGCGATAATCCATATCTTGTTGAGAGGGAGTGTTGAAAATGCAACAAGATGATGGAGCTTAGTGAAAAGAAGTCGCTCTCTACTTATGGGTCCATGGCAGCTATTTTGGTTATAGAAACATTTTAGTATATATTCATGGTTCATGAGTTGCAAGAGTGTTGTTGTAGATGGTTATCATTAAAAATAGATGGACCTCTATTTTTAGGTCAAAAGAGGTCAAAGTCTATTTTTAGACTACCTCTCCTAAAAATATGGAAGTCAAATATTATTTACCCTTAATAATATTTGGACTCAAAACTTCAGTTTACTCTCTTGGAGCACTTCAGTTCGAGCTACAGAAGTGGCTCATGCATCTGACAGAGGAATTACGCTATTCCTAGGGGTTTGGTGAGCTCATGCATGGTTGACTTCAGTTAGGACTTCAGTGGCAGAAGTTTGGTGGAGTTGATGAAACAGTTGGTGGAGTTGTGTTCGGTTTAACTTAGTTGAACTAGTTGAGATTAGTTTAACTGACAAATACACTAGTGATGAGTGGTGTGAATTAATTAATAATTAATTCACTAATTATTAACTCATAAATCAACTGAGGAATACATCAGTTAACTTAGTGCATGGACAGTTCAGTGGAGACAAGTGTTAAAGGTGGGTGAAAGGGTGAGTCTACTATCAGTTGTGACTATACCGGTGCATGACACATTGATTGATATTTCCAATGAGGATTGCGCAGTACAAGCCAATGGGATTCGAACTTGGATCTCATCATTACTCATCTTGGATTGCGCAGTAGAGGTAGGCAGACAGGTGGAAGAGATTTGAACTTGTGACTTGTTCATATCTGAGCTAGTTTGTGTGTAGCATGTGAGATAGTGCTGAGAGCTGTGAGGAGCTTTGTGCTATGTATTGTTACATGTTCTTTATCATTATAATATACATATAGTTGGGGGTTTCAGCTGTAAGATTTCCCCATTACATACTGTGTTATATGTGTGCTTGATTATGTTTTAATGTGCGCATGCGACTGCTTCTAATTTCCGCAAATTGATGATCAATTGTAGAAGAGGTTATGTATTATGCATGAAGCTTAAATAGTGTGTAATAAGGATAATCTCGGTGAATAATTCAGATATTATTCAAATTTATACAAACAAGGATGTCATGGTCATGGTTTTCAAAAGTATCAACTTGAATGAAGGATTTGAAATCATTTGAGTTTATCAATATTGCAAGATCAATGATAAGCTAGAAATGCAAGATTGTCATCCAGAAAGAGGGAAGAAATATGGGACATATCTTCACTTCTTTACTCCTATACATATGAAATGAATTTACCTTGTATTCGATCACTTCTTGAAAAAATAGGTTGAACATCATTAATATATGAAGTGGATTGATCAAGTGGATCATGAAATAAGGAGTCACGAGACATAGATATTAGAGGTTGAAGGACATCCATTGACGAAACCATGATTTTAATTGGATTAGATTCAAGATTGGACCTAGGTGCATTAATATGATCTTGAAAAACAAATGGATCACTTTAGGCTCCATGTAGTTGTTGAACCATTCCAAATTATCCTAAATAGAATCTAGATCATGTGAAGTTGGTGGAGGTTGAATGGGCATATCAACAATTCGATATTCAGATTTCCCAACTTCAACATTTTCACCATAAGGCACCCAAATTGGTAATGGAAAAGGAGGAGGAAAAGGAACAAACGAAACTGTAGGTTCCTCATCACAAATTTAGGGTGTATCATGATCGACATAAGTTGGGAGAGAAAAATCATCTAAAGTTTCAATTTCAAAATATTTTAAGGTGAGTAAAATAAAACTCTGAAATTTGTCCATGATAAAATCCAAATCAATTACTCTGTTAGAAAATTCATAACAAAGGTGAATAAACCGATTAATAAAATCCTATACAAATTCACAAAGTTTAATTCTAAGTTAATTAATTCTATCACAAACATCATGATAATCATACCTGTCAAAGGATTTATGAAGCTCCATAGTGAGTTGTTCGAATGAATTAATGGAAGCAACTGGTAAATTCTGACACCATTTCTTAACTTGACCTTCAAGAGTGAGGGTGAAAAATTTAATAAAAACATCTTCACAATCTATTTCATAATATGCAAAAAATTTGAGAAACAAAGATATATGTTGAGCTATGAATGTTTCACCCTAGCCATCAAACTTAAAATTTAACAAGTCATCAATTAATTCCAAGGGGATTGACAAATTTGATCTATTGTAAAAACAATCTAGTATTATGATTTGGGAAAGAGCCATTTAATATGAGATTCAAAATAGACTCAATGAGTACAACTTGTCATATGTCCCTCCTTTTAGCGCCAACAATTGATGGTGTTGGAAATCCATAAACCAAGGGAGTCTCCTCTATGTGAAATCCCAATTAGACCTCACACCATTTGGAGTAGGATCCCCAACCAGAAATATGACCAGTTGCCATTATCCTTAGGCATTTTCCTTGGCTTCCATTATTAACATAAGAGGTTATACAAACATGATTTGAAACAAGCAAGTTGACACCATGAGGCATACAATTATGATGTATATAAGGTACTTTTACGGCAAGGAGAAAGAGAGTGAGCCTCTAGAAGAAAAATAATAGTACCATCCTAAAAGAGACACACAAGAGCATTAGAGGATCAAAAGTTAGTTTTCAAAGTAGTTCACAAGACAACCACGATCATAAAACCAAATACAACACACCTTCAACAAGATAAGTACCAAAGCCACCAAAATAGTTCAATTTACTTAATACATATGAACATAAAATATACCACAAACATCTAAAGAATAGTCCTATGACATTCACGATACATGCATGAAAATGTGTTTGCTCATTGATATTCAATATTAAGTGGAAGTGCCAAGATATACAAGTACAATTATTCCACACTATCCCAATAGTGGAACATTAAGTCACCACTTGCTCCTCCAAAGAAATATCTTCTCTCCTATGACAATGCTAGAGAAGCCAAGGTGGGAAGTTCAAGTCCCAAAAATTACCTTACTTGAGTTATGAGGTTATATTTATAACAAATGAGGTGTCTCCCCACCTCCCATGTGACTCTTGACCTCCCTCATGACTCTTGAGTTTCTACAATGAAATTTCAAATTATTACATGACCTTTGAGCTTCTATATGACTTTCGAACTCAATACTGAATCTTCATATTCTATGTGGTACCCTTGGTCTTCCACATATTTTACATTTCTGATTTTATAAAATTACAAAATTACATTCCATAAATGACATGGAAGGAAATGATAACACATGTGACTCTTGATATGATTGTTGAAAATGATGACATGGAACTTAATGATGATGTGACATTACCAAATAATCATTTTGTTGCTTTCTTGGAACTTTCATGATGGATATTGCATGTGCTTTGTCTTCATCCTTCAAGGGGATGATTGATATGGAGTCTTCATGAAATCACGATCTTTGATATTCTATTGTAAGCTAGTGTCCCTTCATCTTCTTGCTCGATCATTTCTTCGTGGTTCCAAATTCACAAGTGTCTTCTAGCATAGTTTCCTTCTCTTCCTCTTTGAGCATCATCCTTTCATGTCGAGATATAGTATCTGTAAGTGAAACCCATCCATGAAAAGATGACATCAACACAAAAATATCCTAGTATAATTCTCTTCTTGAAATACATTGATAGACCTGGAATTAGGTATTGTACCAAGAGGAAGGCTCAGGGATTGTGAAATGCATAGTTCCAGATGGCAGGATTAAGGGACTGAGGCTTGCAACTGCACAATGTATAGTTCTGGATGCTTGAGTAGGAGGATTGTGTAGTTGAGGGTCATATTGAGGCAGTATTTCCCACTATGACTGCACAATGAAAAACTTTGGAGGAATACTGGACATTTAGATTGCATAGTTGTGTCGTTCAGGAAAGAATAAATAAAGACTATTGGCTGCAACTGTGCAATGCGTAGAAAGAGGCTGACTGGAAGGCTAAAATTTGTATTTCTAGGGAGCAGGGGGTTGATCTTGAGCACTGTGACCGCACAATGTGCGGTCCTTGGAGGAAATGATTGCACATTGCACAGTTATAGGAGACAAGACAAGCTTCTTGTGGCCTGATACTGCAGAATGCATAGTTCAGGGAGGCATCTTGGAAGGAGGTTTACCAGAGAAGGAGAAATTTTATAAAATGACTAAGTGTGGGACCAAAGAGCAGAGAGATGGGGCAAAAAAATGACTTCATTAGGGGAATTTTGAGGTCTAAAGCGGGCCTCCTAAGGAAACTATAAAATAATAGTGGAAATAATAAAATAAGATTAGATTACATCATCAAAAGTTTATAGGGAAAAAAAAACTATTTTTTCAACTCGTATTTTCAGCTTATCTCCCTATGGGTTTACTCAAATTTCGAGCGAAAATACTTGTTGGATGCATAATTTGATTCCTCATCCAAGGGGTAACCATGTTGCATACTTTTTATGGACCTCGCTACACGGAAAATTATAAATACATGAAAAACATGATTGCAATCACGTTTTTTCATGTATTTCTATTTTTTTGCATAGTAGGGTCCATCGAAAGTATGCAACATGGGCACTCCTTGGATGAGGAATTAAATTTTACATCCAACGAGTACTCCCGCTTGAAATTTGAGTAAAACCTTAGGGAGATAAGTTGAAAATACAAGTTGAAAAAGTAGTTTTATTATTTTATTATTATTATTTTTACTTCTTTACTCCAAAAATGGTGAATCATCCCCCATGGTTTACATAATAATGTTGAATCCTATTGGTCTTATAAAGTTTATTTTGGTTGTACACTCTTCTTAGGAGGCCCATTTTAGACCTCAAAATTCCGCTACTGGAACATGACCACACACTTATATATTATTAACCACTCAACAAGGAAGCACTTACCATCCACAGTAAATATTTTGTCATCGAAATGACAATAGAACAACACTTATCTCCAAGTGTGACACTTAGGATACACTTTGTGATGATAATGAAGACACTAGTATGACAATGCATGAAACTTTATGAATGAGTCTAATACATGTCTATATGATAAATAGGACCCATAAACACCAAAATTTCCTTTTGAAATTAAACCAAAACTGCGCTTTCATAATGTATGACACTTCAGATACACTTTGCGAAGCAAGTGACGACACTAGTGAAACAATGCTCCAGACTTGAGGAATGCATCTAATGCATGTATTCATGATGGATCGAACATAATAGTGCAGGAGAATGCATCAGAACTTCCCTTCAAGGGTGTAAAAACAACTACCTTTGACCAGATGTGACACTTACCTAATTGAAGGATGACACTTGCTATAGTAAGAAAAACATGAAAACAACACTTGCAAAAGCTAACGAAAGTGAAAGTGAAACATATCATAATAAAGGGGACACAAAATAGTCATTTGTAGAAGTGAAAGCAATAAAAAATGATAGTCAAAAAATTGAAATCGACACTAATGAAAAAAAAGTGCACAAAAGCGACAATTGAGATAACTCACCCAAGAGATGATACAATCATAACCAATAGAGGGAACTATCAATCCTGGAATTATGCACTGACTGTCAACAAGGACTGCACAATATCTGTCTCCAGGGACTGTATAATAATTCTCTTCATATGTTTTAAAACCACATCCTCTTGGTCCTACGTAGTAATCAACCACAAATAACTGGATAATGATTGTTTCATGCCTTTGCGCAATCATTGTCAGCTATGATTACGTAGGGTTTGAATCTCCAATATACACATAAGATGCTAGGCTTGCTCATTAAAAAAGTGATTGTGAATGCATAGAGATATAGGGATGTGTAAGAAAGTGACTCTGACAGTTAAGAAACATCAACAATACCATGAAGTGACAACGATAAATTGATGAAAGACAAATCATATGATCAAAAGTAGGCTCCAAAATTCGAGTGTAAGCAAAATTTTGGAGTGTTTTTGTCGCAAAGACAACATGTTGTCATATTTTTATATTCCCCCCCTTTCTACTTCTTCTTCCCCTCGGAAGCGTCATATCACTCCTTCTTGGATCCACTTGATTTCCCTTTCTTCAAGCTTATGTTCTCCAGGTATTGTGTCTATATGCAAGCCTTGTCCACCGATATAGGATTGAAAAAAATAATTTGATTTTGTAGATGGATCTATAGATACCCTAGATACTTGAGGAGTACATATGGGATATTTGGGTTAATACCCAACATTATTGCCATGTTTTTAAACTTTGTGGTGTACTCCTATATGATTTTCTCTTCCTTTTGCCTAAAGTAGTGCCACCAGATCCATTGGTCCTCTACATACCTGTTTGGTATCAACCTAGTCTCCTAAATTGAGTTCATTTAATTGTCAACCAGGGTTGGTAAACTGCTGAAGTGAAGTGCACCGTATGTGCCTAGGTGTTTGTCTCTTAATGTGTTGTGTTTAGTGTTTTATGATGTTTTTGGTATTTTGTGATGATTTATGATGTTTTTGGTCTTTTGATAGTTTTATGTTCACAAGGAAAATAACTGGAAAGCTAGTGGAAAGAAGCTAATGATTGAAAACAGAGTGAAGCCTAAATTGGTTGATGACAAGTGACAAATGTAATTGAAAATATTGAAACATAATCAAATCTAAACTATGACTAAGCAGAAACAAAGCTTGATAATGACTTTTAAGCAAATGACTCAAAACATAAACTCAACTTGTCCAATTCTTTCATCAAAGATATTTTGAGAGAAAGCTTGAGAAGTGGTCAGCTAAGTATGCAAATTCTCCTAGCTAAACAATTAAACAACTAGCTTATAATGATGCAACATTTTTTCCATGATTAGAGATTGGTTGAAGCATATTTGGAGGAAAACATTGATACCATCATAAGATCTTTATTCTAAGACTAGTTCTTAACTCTATTCTGAAACTTAGTTAACCATCACTAAACCTCACCCAAGAGTTATAGATTTCTTTTTAAAGTAGTCTTTTGAGGAAAGGCTCTGTTTATGAAGTAGTAAAGAAGTTGAAAAAGTACCTTAGGCCTTGAAATGATACTGTCTTCTGTTCATATGGTTATGAATCAATTATAGATTTGGAACAAGAAGAAGTTTGTAAATGATGAAGGCTGTTTTGTTAAGTCTAAAAACTGAAGTAATATAATATGCAGTGGATGACAACTAAATGTGGAGTGAAAATGCAATGAGTTAAGCTAAAACTGAACTTAAGATGTCACTAGTCTAAAACAGTGCTAAACTAACAAGTCATTATCAAACTCAAAACAAAATAACAGAGCATGATTTAAGTGCAATTAGACTCCGGAGTATCCTAACTAAGTTATCATGCACTAATCTATGGGATTATACAACCTGTTTGTCCATCATGATTGGTATTTTGGAAGAGTTTCTTAGAACAATCCTGACTGTACAATTCAGTGCAAATGCAAACATAAAGACTGAAAGCAATTTAAAAACTAAGATATCACAGCTGTCTCCTACCCATCATTATGATATTTTGGAAAAGCGTTTAAGAGCAAGAACAGCTATGGTACTTAGTGCAAACACACAACTAGAACGTTCAAGAGCACAATCATGCTTAAGACATTGGAAGGATTTTTTGGAAGAGTTTCTTCTTTTGGAAGAGTAGTTAGCATAAGTATAACTGTGATGGTGAACAAAAGAGATTGCAATTAAATCCTACAACACTATAGCCATTTCCCATTCATTATCATGATCTTTTGGAAGAGTTTCTTCTTTTGGAAGAGTTCTTAGAACAAGTATAACTATAGTGGCTAATGAAATTAACTATGAACTCAAGCTTCAAAAACGTAAAAACAACTAAGATACTTATCTAAATTACGAAAGTAAAGCCGTGCAGGAGGCAGGGGCCCTACCACTGTATTTAAATCTAAGACCCAATCAAATTAGTTTTTTCAAAATATTTATCGTTTTCTTCAGTTAAATAGTTAAATTTGAACAGAGTGTTTTCCATATTTCCATCTTCGTAAATTTAGGGAAGCCCCACAAAATCTAGAGCAAAATCTCAGCTCTGTCTCTGCTTCCAAGTGTTTTTATAACAAATTTACATAACAAGATTCTGTACCAATTCAAGGATCAGTTCGTCTTTCCTGCACGAAACTGTTACCAGGGAGCCCCCAAAGCCATGCGCTAGTGCTCAGGGAGAAGACATCTGACTAAGACAAGGCCCTGCCTGTAGCACCGTTTCCCTAAATGAGTTCTCATTTATCAAACCGTACCCAGAATTCGTTTCTTCCTCCATAATGAGCAACGAACCATGTAGACATGACGTGGATTATGCCCATATGCGGTTTTTCTCAAGAGGCCACCTGGAACATACCCAAACATGAAGACAACTGCAGAATCGCCGGTTAGCTACGGAATGTCTGCATTCTGCAGCTAGTTCCGGTCAAAATGCTTTACAATGGAAAAAATCACAAAACTTAGCAAGTCAGTCATGTAAATAATTCTAAAAGTAATTTTAACTAAATTCATTCCCTCAAATTGGGTCCTGGGATAATAATGGAAAAGGAAAATGAGGTAAAGTAAGATGAAACAAAGCACAATCTTGAGGCTCAACATACCCCCACTGCTGACTTCTTGCATGTCCTCATGCAACTTATCCTATAAACTCAGAGGCTTCTGCAAGAACATCTAATCCTCTCCTTCTCCTTTGCCTGGAAGCTAAAGATCTTCTGGGTTTTCTAATGACAAGTTTGAACCTTAAGTTGATAAGTGCGATGAATAGCTTTTTGTTCCTCTTCTTCAACTTTTCATTAGCCTTTTCCACTTTGTCTATATGTAGAGATAAGGTTGAGTTCATATTGGTTTTGAGTTTGACTTGTTCCTTCAGAATGTCATTCTCATTTTTTATGTGTCTATTAAGTATTTCCAGCTCATACCTATCCCTTCTTAACACATCTATTTCGGACAGTGGAGGACTAGGGGTTCTATCTCTACTCTCTGAAGCTTTCCTTTCCAAAGTTTCAACATAGTCATAAACTTCTTGCTTAGCAGGGTCAATTTTAGGGGTTCCTTCATTAAAATCCTCTTCAACATCTTCTTCAATAGATGTTTCCTCATCTTCTATATTTATCACCACTGTTTGTTTGATTTGAGTTTTCCTTAGTTTCCCCTTTATTCTATGGCTTCTTCTTGGCTGGGAAGATCCCTCTCCTTTCTCTATGGTAGATTTCCTGATTACCTTCTCTTTCTTAAGTTGTATCTTGATTTGAGTCAACTTCTCTAAGATGATTTCCTCACTACTTTCCTGGACTGTTTTGTCAATTTCAATTTTTGAAGCTCTCCATTTTCTGCTTCTCCTTGTAGGCTGTTGTTCAGGTGAGGGTTCTTTTGGCTCTTCAAAATGATTTCTTATCAAGAAATTATCCCAAGTATCATTTGTTTTGGCTAAATGGTGTTCAATTAAAATCTTAACCAAGCCATGATGGTATAGAGTTGTCTCTAAAAATTTGATCCTTCTTTGAACACAGGAAGCCATCTTTTTCAAACTTTGAAGCAAAAAGTAGGGTAAGTTTAACTCTTCCCCCAGAAAATGCATTATCAGTCTAATGTGGTAAACATAAAATGTGCCATATCTACCCTCACATGTAATAAATTTTTGCAGAATAAATAGTATGTTTCTCCATTTATTTTTCAATGCAGAACTTGGAATTCCCTTCTTAAACACAGTGATATCCATACCTGGTGATTTTAGAATTTGCTTCCAGGATTCATTATGGAATTCTCTGTTTTTGAACCATCTCTCTCCATTTCTAAGCAATCATGTAGCTTCTGCAATGAAAACTTCAGTGACAGTGAATTTAACATCTCCCACTTCAACCTCAGCTCCTCTAAATGAGCTTGCAAATGTTTTAGTGACTTCTTTGTGGAAGCCATTAAATTTCTCATGAAATTGTAGCCATCCTACCTGTTGCAACATTTCTTTACATTGAGGGTATCCTTTTGTACCCATTGGTTCGGTTCTTACAATAAGGCCCATAATTGCTTCTTCAATGTTCAGGTTAATACTCTTTCTACCCACGAAAACAATAACTTCCACCTTCGAATTGATATACCTCTGGTTCTCGGTGACAATGGCTTCAAACTTCGGACTGATATGCCTCTGGTTAATAGTGACAATGGCTTCAAAATTCGGACTGATATGCCTCTGGTTAATAGTGACAATGGCTTCAAACTTCGAACTGATATGCCTCTGTCTCTCGGTGATTATGGCTTCAAATTCCACACTGCTATACCTCTGTCTCTCGGTGACAAATGGCTTCAAATTCCACACTGCTATACCTCTTCGTTTACAGTGATAATGCTCAATCTCTGCTCACGGTGATAGTGCTTTAATCTCTGCTCATAGTGATAGTGGTTTGATATTCAAACTGATATACCTCTGCTCACGGTGATAGGGATATCTCGGAATGAAGGGCTAGCTACGGAATGGAGTGATGGAGGTAGTTACGGAATGAGTTAATGAAATGAGGTGGAGAAAACGAATTAATGATTGAAAAGACTGCGGAGATTTTTTTACAACGGAAAAGAAAATCATCATTGAATGATTTGGTTGGGTGACATGAAGAAATCAAACACTTCAGCCTTTTTAGCCGCTTAAATGATGTTGGGTATAGAATTTGAAATGAGAGATTTTTATCCAAATTTTGTGGAGGGTATATTGGACATGATCAATAAAAATAATCAAAACAACTTTTTCGAATGATTCATAACTAAAACTATGCTAAAGTTTATGATATGCCATTATAATGAAAAATTGTTACCTTTTCTTTTCATTTGCTTTTTGTGGTCTTTGTCTTCTTTGTTCTGCTTTGGAAGAGTCTTCATAATCCTTCTTGATTCTTCTTATTCATGGATACACTGGATCATCTTGTTGTAATTCAAATGTTTGCTGATTAGTGCCTTCAGGATTTGTAGCTGCGGAATGACTATCTGGCTGCGGAAAGTCTGATCAGCTGCAGAATGTCTGTTAAGCTGCAGAATGTACCTGTAGAGCATTTTAATCATGGAATGGAGTGGTTTGGGATATAATTGAAATGTTATATGGCATGAATGAAGATGGATGATGAGTTATGATATGTATGAAGTGGATGATGAAATGGAATGGATTCAGTTTATGAAATGGAGTGGAGAATATAAGAACTTCCTTGCAATCTATGACATGTGTTACTCATTTACTGCAAGACATCAAACTTTAAATTTTGACATGGAAATGAGGTGGATGAAGTATGGAATGAGATGAATGATATATGGAATGAAGTGAAGTATGAATGAATGAATGAAATGGAGTATGGATGGATAAGTGAATGGAATAAAATGAAATGAAATGGATCATAAGTACAATGGATCTGAACTTATGATTTTGTAACAACTGCTTGCAAAAACAAAATGGGAAAATTTAGAGTGTCGGAGAGACTTTGATTTTCACCCTATCTTTTCTGTATAAACATGCCAATCAATGATTGGTTTTCATGCTTATACTTTTATTTTTTTATTTCAAAGAGAAATGCTTCAGAAAATTTAATCAAGTTGATGAAGAAGAGAGATTCTTCTTCATTAACTTGACATCACTGCTTTCTTGGAACTTCTTGACAAATTCTTCCCTTGAGAGTGGTTTGTGATATATCTTCAATCTATGACCATTCACAAGAAAAGTGACCTCTTCTTCATCTATAGTTCTGATTTTTACTGCTCCATTGTCAAAAATTTCAACAATTTCATATGCCCAAGCCAATGTGTTTGAAATTTACCTTGAAAATCCTTGAATTTTGAATCAAACAAGAGAGCCCAGTCACCTTCTTTGAATTTCTTCTCTTTGATGTACTTGTCATGCCATCTAGTCCTTTGCTGTTGGACTAGACTTCTTTTCTGAACTGCATCTTGTCTGATCTCATCCAATTCATTAATCTGCTCCAGTCTATGCTTTTGTGCCTCCATTAAATCAATTCCTAGCTGAACTGCCATTTTGAAAGTTTGAATCTGGAACTCTACGGGAAACAAAAATTGCTTTCCATAAACAAGCTCATAAGGAGTATGGCCTGTTGTGTTTCTCCATGTAGTTCTATAGGCCCACAAGGCTTCAGGAAGCCTATCTACCCAATCTCTTCTATGTAAATGAACAGTCTTTGTTAGGATTCCTTCAATGACCTTATTAGTAGATTCCACTTGACCATTTGCTTGTGGATTATAATGAGTAGATTTTATATGCCTGATTTTGTACCTCTCCATCATTTGCTCCACTAGCCTTGATGTAAATTGAGCTCCTTGATCTGTAACAATTTCCCTTGGGACACCAAAACGAGTAAAAATATCCTCAAAAAGAAAAGTAACTACGGATGCTTCATTAGCAACAAGTAATGGCTTGGCTTCTACCCATTTAGTAACATAATCAGTGAAAACTAATATATACCTCTTCTGTCTTGATGGAGGACTAATAGGTCCTACAAAATCCAAAGCCCATTTTTCAAAAGGTTCAATATGTACCTGAGGTTGTAATGGTATCTCACCTGAAGGAGAAGGTTTCCCTACCCTTTGGCAACTGTCACACCTTTTGACATACTCTTTAGCATCTTTAAACAAGGATGGCCAATAATATCCTAAATTAAGGATCTTATAGGCTGTCCTCTTATCTGCAAAGTGTCTGCCACAAGGTTCATCATGACATGCCTTGAGAATCTCAAGCATCTCATCTTCACGAACACACCTTCTAATGATCAAATCTGGACCTGTCTTGTACAACTCATTAGCAACCCATGAATATTTTGCACTATCATAAATGATTTTTATTTTATCCCTTGCATTCATTATTGAAGGAAATTTTCCTGAAACTAGATAATTAGCAATGTCAGCAAACCAAGGAGTTTGAGTAGAAATTGCAAAAAGAAATTCATTAGGAAATTGATCTTCAACTGGAGTGTCATCTTTAATGTTTTGGAGTCTAGATAGGAAATCAGCTACTGTGTTTTGTTTTCCAGGCCTATCTAGAATGGTAATGTTGAATTCTTGTAAAAGCAATAATCATCTTATGACTCTGCCATTAGTAATTGATTTGTTCATTAAGTATCTAATTGCAGAATGATCAGTGTGAACAAAAGTTTCATAGCCTGTTATATAGTGTCTGAATTTGTTTATGGCATGAACAACAACTAAAAACTCTTTTTTAGTTACAGTATAGTTTAACTCTGCAGGAGTCAAATTTTTACTGGTATAGTAGATGGCATAAGGAATCAGGTCTTTTTGTCCCAATACTACTCCTAGAGCTGTATCTGAGGCATCTGTTGAAATATGAAAAGGTAACTTCCAGTTAGGTCCCCTTAAAATAGGTGCTTCAGAAATTTTTGTTTTTAGGGTCTCAAAGGCTAACTGGCAATCAGAATTCCATTTGAATTCACAGTCTTTGGTAAGCAATTTGAAGAGTGGAGATGCTATCTTGGTGAAGTTTTCTATAAACCTCCGATAATATCCTGTAAATCCTAGAAAACTTCTAACATCTTTTTGACAACTTGGAATAGATAAGTTAGAGATGACTTCAAATTTTGACTCATCAACTCTAATCCCATCCCTTGAAATGTGATGCCCCAAAACAATACCTTCAGTAAACATCATGAAACATTTCTCATGACTAAGTGAAAGATTTGCTTCCTGACATCTCTTTAAAAAAATTTCCAAGTTTGCTAAAGCTTCTTCAAAAGTGTTTCCATAAACTGTGAAATCATCCATGTATACCTCTACACAATCATGTATTAGATCTGAAAAAATTCCTAATACTACCCTTTGGAATGTTGCAGGTGCATTGCATAATCCAAATGGCAATACTCGGTAAGCATAGGTACCCCAAGGATAGGTAAATGTGGTTTTATCTTGATCTTCAAGTGCTACTTGGATTTGATTGTAACCACTAAACCCATCTAATAATGAGAAGTACTTTTTGCCAGCTAATGTATCTAACACTTGATCTATGAAAGGTAAGGGAAAATGGTCTTTAAGAGTAGCTTTGTTTAGTTCTCACTAGTCAACACATACCCTCCATTTTCCATTTTTCTTTGGCACAATTACCAAAGGAGAAACCCACTGAATATCTGAAATAGGATAGATGAAATTGACATTTAACGATTTTTGCAATTCTTCTTTAACAATTTCCCTAAGATTTGGATTCATCCGTCTTTGAGGTTGTCTGATTGGTTTGCAATTTTCCTCTATATAGATGTGATGAGTGCAAGTCTTGGGACTTATCCCTTTCATGTTAGTGTATTCCCATGCATATACAGAAGAATGTCTCTGTAATACTTTGACTAGCTCTTCTTGTTGAGATTTTTCTAGGTTCTTGTTTATGTTCAAAGTTTTGCCTGGAAAAATCTCACTTGTAGAGCTGCCAAATTTGTCCATAGAATGAAGAGACATCTGCCTTGATGAAAAAAACTCAATATTGGATCCCTCTTGAAATGATTCATGTTTGTGTTCTGGAGAGGATTCAAAATTTTCTAGAGTATTCAGAATTTGATTATCTTCACTAATTTCTAAAATTGTGAAGAGAGGTTGTAAATATTCTTCATCCTCTATCCATTGAGTGTCATCTAAATCTGTAATTGTCCTAGCTGGAGGATATAAATTGAATTTCTTAGTTGAACTACCATCAGAGATGTACATATCACCGGATCTACAACTAATAAAAGCATCACCAGAGGCCAACCAGCCTCATTAATATACGGTGAGTAGCCTCCTGATTATTCTAGGAGCAGGATCATGAAATCCGTTGCAGTGATCAAGAGCCAAGGGACTAGGGAATGTTCTTAAATTATCTATCCGTTCTTGATCACGATTCGTCTCGTTACCAATAGGTGCAAAGAGGATTAGAAGTTTCAGTTTGTCCATGATTTGTCTACTCATGATATTTATTGCTGCTCCTAAATCAATGAGTGTGTTTTGAATTTCAATTCCATTGATGTGAATTTTGAGAACTGGATTTCCTGGGTCAAGATACTTTGGAATAGCAATCTTGCCCATCATAATGTCTGCTATTTGTCCTACCAATTGAATTTTCTTGGTTTCTCTTATTCTTTTTCTTGTTTTCTTCATACTCAACTCCTTTATTGTTTTGCTAAAATTAAATTTCCTTGATGGCTTGTAATAATGGAATCTTAATATAAACATTTCTTAACTCATCTAGGAAATCATAATTAGGAACCATACTTTTTTTTCTACACCTCTATCAATTTGTAATATTTCTGGAAAGGGAGGTGTAGGAGTGGATGTTGATGGTTGCTCTAATACAGGAGTTGAAATTATTGGTTCTTTTTGTTTTAATTTTTCAAATTTTGGGTCCTGAAAAGATGTGTCTTCTTCAAGACTTTTATTTTCTCGTAGAGAGTCTTCCTCAGAGTTGTCTTGTTCTTGTATGATCACGTATGTTTCTCATTCCTCCGTAATTGTTGAAGACGTTAGTTAGTCTAGAGGAGTAGTTAAATAAGTTGAATACTCATATCTTCTATCATATATGTATTCGAGGATTTATTATTAGTCATATGGGCTGAGCAGCACTGATTTTATTTTTGAGGAAATGGTAATGGAAGTGGTTGATTTTGATGTGGTAGGTTTTGATGATGTTGTTGAGGATTTTGTTGAAAATTTTGTTGAAGATTTTGAGGAAAATTTTGTTGAGGATTTTGAGGATAAAAATGTGGGTATGGTGAAGAGGATGGTGGATACTGATAGTATGGAGAGTATCTTCCATAGGGAATTTTTGTTCCTTGTGCCCAAGATTGAGATTGATTTTGAAATTGGGGCCAAGGTTGCTTCCAAGAATTCCAAGGTGGAGGTTGATTATACATTTGATCATGGAATCCTTGTGTTTGAGGTCCCTGCCAAGGCCTTCTAGATACAAAATCCAGAGACTCTGTGGAATCTGTAGGAGTTTCCTCCTGAAAGATAACTTTGAGACCAGGAAGAGAAGGACAATTCTTGGTATCATTTTTTTCAGAACAAATGACACAGGTTTCTACAATTTTTACATCCAAAGGACACTCTCTCAAGGCATGTTTCTTTCTACATTTGGGACAAAAGATTGCCAAGGCATCAGATTCAACCTTTTGCTTGTTTTGTATCTTGAGGGTGTTTATTTGTTCACTAAGACTCCCTAAGATGCCAGATTTAAAATCATCAAACATATGTCCTATTTCTGATCTACTTACTGTCCCAGAAGCAGACTTACTTTCCCTTGCAAGAGCAGGATCTCTTGGACCTTTGACAGTTTTAGATTTCCCTCTTGAAAGGTTGATACATAACTCAGATATTTTAGGTAATGTGAGCTGTGATATGTCCCCTTTTCCCATCATGTTGAGGATATCCAACCATTCATCCCTAATTGTTTTCAACAAAAGAGCTTTTAGGTGTCTTGATCTAGGTTTTCCATTTTTCCTGTTTTGATGTTGTAATTAAATATCTTCAACAAATATTCCAAATTTTCATCTTCTTTTTGTCACATCTTAAACACTTCTTCCTTATGATTAACCGGCATACAATAATCCAAATACCTCTCTAGAAATGCTTGTTTCATGTCTTCCCATGTTCTAATAGAATTGCTGATCAGACTCATAAACCACTTCAATGCTGCTCCTTTCAAGGTTGAAGGGAATAATTTCAGTTTTTGAGCATCTTGTAAGTAGTCATAAGTTCTACACAGCACTTCAAATTCAAATAAGAAGGTTTCAGGATCTTCAGTTTTAAGTCCATAGAAGTGTGGAAGGACAGAGGGTGAAATGTTTTTCATGGTTGTATTGGTTTCTTCATCAATTATAGGGAACCCAAAAGAGCTTCCTATTCTACCTCTTCTTCCATCTGCACCTCTACCTCCTTCTCCTCTACCTCCTTCTCCTCTACCTCTACCTCTACCCCCAAATAGTGTGTGTTCTCCATTAAAGACTCCTCCTCCTCCTTCTTCTGCCATGGTTGACTCTCCTGTGGAAGTGGAAAGGTTTGTGTCCCTCACAGGAGTCTTCAAATATTCTTCTATGGCAGGTTCAGTGGGTGAAGTGGAAGGTTTCTCTAATGGAATAGCTGACCTTAGATCTTCTAGAAGTCCAGGATCAGTAAAGGATGGAATGTGGGTCTGAGTTGAAGGTGTACTAGCTCTGGATCTAGATGAAACAAGTGGTGTTCTAGAAATCAAACTTCTGCTTCTGCTGCTTATGAATCTTCCCCTTGAATCTCTCTCCCTACGCATATAATTGTTTTTGGATGCTAAGAAACAAAGGTTACCTAGTTTTCACTTCCCCGACAACGACACCAAAATTTTTGGCCTCAACCTAGTCTCCTAAATTGAGTTCATTTAATTGTCAATCCAGGGTTGGTAAACTGCTGAAGTGAAGTGCACCGTATGTGCCTAGGTGTTTGTATCTTAATGCATTTTGTTTAGTGTTTTATGATGTTTTTGGTCTTTTGTGATGATTTATGATGTTTTTGGTCTTTTGTGATGATTTATTATGTTTTTGGTCTTTTGGTAGTTTTATGTTCACAAGGAAAATGACTGGAAAGCTAGTGGAAAGAAACTAATGATTGAAAATAGAGTGAAGCTTAATTGGTTGATGACAATTGACAAATGTAATTGCAAATATTGAAAGAGAATCAAATCTAAACTATGACTAAGCAAAAACAAAGCTTGATAATGAATTTTAAGCAAATGACTCAAAACATAAACTCAACTTGTCCAATTCTTTCATCAAAGGTATTTTGAGAGAAAGCTTGAGAAGTGGTCAGCTAAGTATGCAAATTCTCCTAACTAAACAGTTAAACAACTAGCTTATAATGATGCAACATTTTGTTCATGATTAGAGATTTGTTGAAGCATATTTGGAGGAAAACATTGATACCATCATAAGATCTGTATTCTAAGACTAGTTCCTAACTCTATTCCGCAACTTAGTTTGTTTGTGAGATGATAAGGAAGTTGCAAAGTACTTCAGGCCTTGAAATGATACTGTCTTCTGTTCATATGGTTATGAATCAATTATAGATTTGGAACAAGAAGATGTTTGTAAATAATAAAGGTTGTTTTGTTAATTTTAACAACTGAAGTAATCTAATATGCAGTGGATGACAACTAAATGTGGAGTGCAAATGTAATGAGTTAAGCTAAAACTGAACTTAAGATGTCACTAGTCTAAAACAGTGCTGAACTAACAAGTCATTATTAAACTCAAAACAAAATGACAGAGCATGAGTTAAATGCAATTAGACTCCGAAGTATCCTAACTAAGCTATCATGCATTATTCTATGGAATTATACAGTATGTTTTGTCCATCATGATTGGTATTTTGGAAGAGTTTCTTAGAACAATCCTAACTGTACAATTCAGTGCAAATGCAATCATAAAGACTGAAAGCAATTAAAAACTAAGATATCATAGCTATCTCCTACCCATCATTATGATATTTTGGAAGAGCATTTTAAGAGCAAGAACAACTATGGTACTTAGTGAAAACACACAACTGAAACGTTCAAGATCACAATCATGCTTAAGACATTATAAGGATTTTTTGGAAGAGTTTCTTCTTTTGGAAGAGTACTTAGCATAAGTATAACTGTGATGGTGAACAAAAGAGATTGCAATTAAATCCTACAACACTATAGCCATTTCCCATTCATTATCATGATATTTTGGAAGAGCTTCTTCTTTTGGAAGAGTTTTTAGAACGAGTATAACTATAGTGGCTAATGAAAACAACTACGAATTCAAACTTCAAAAACGTAAAGGCGGCTAAGATACTTATCTAAATTACGCAAGTAAAACCGTGCAGGAGGTAGGGGCCCTCTACCACCAGACAGAATCTAACTCCAAATCAAATCAACGCTTTCAAAACAATATTGTCTTCTTCATTAAAGGAGAAATAACTTGAACAGAGCAATCTGCGTCTTCAAAAATGTAGCACAGAATCTAAGCAAAATCTAGAGCAAAATTTAGCTTAGCTCTCGGTTTCCCAAGTGTTTTTATAACAAATTTACATAACAATACTTGCAACAATTCAAGCATCATTGTCTTTCCTTATCGAAATCATACTAGGACTCTTAAAGTGGCAGCGTAAAAAGGAAAAGGACATCTGGACTAAGACAGTCCTATTAGAAATCTGCTTCCTTAAATGAGTTCCCACGTATCAAAACCATATCCAGAATTCGGTTTTTCCTTCATGGTGAGCAAGGAACAATGTATAAATGACGTGGAATATACCCATATGTGGTTTTTCTTGAGAGGCCACCTGGAACATGCCCAAACGTGAAGACAGCTGCAAAATTTCCGGTTAGCTACGGAATGTCTGCATTCTGCAGCTAGTTCCGGTCAAAATGCATTACAATGACAAAAATCACAAAACCTAGAAAGTTAGTCATGTAAACCATTCTAAAAGTAATTTTAACTAGATTCATTGATTAATTGGGTCTGGGATAACAATGGACAAAGGAAAATGAGGTAAAGTAAGATGAAAGAAAACACAATCTTGAGGCTCAACAGGTACTACAATACATTTTGTAAAGCCTGAATAGATGATTTGATGTTGACAAGAAAAATAAATCTTTCGGTCAAAAGTATAAAAGCAAGGATCTTGTTGATGTTGTAACAAGCCTCATGGTACTGGAAGATGATGTTTCTAAGTAAACTTCCTAGATGATGATTTGATGTTGACAGGAAGCCAATTTATTGTGAAACGAGAGTGACTGATTTTGGAGACAAAATATGACTTGATATAGCAATTTTTAGGGATGACTGTAATGAAAATGAAGGCTTATGAGTATTATAGAAGGATGAGTATTCACTGGATGACTTCTCTTGAACATATTGGCGACACTAAGATGAGTTGGCAGCATTGACCCAAAACCGAAGTGAAGGTATGATGAACCATATGTATGAATGAACTGTCAAGAAGATTACCCAACCCAAAAAATCACGATGGAGTGAAGTTTCACGTTCAAGAGCGACCTGCTACAGTAAAAAGTTATGTTCACTTTCCCAAATTTTCCCCAGTCATTTGTCGACCAGTACCTCTTTATTTTTTAACAACCTTGAGGAGGATAACATATGCTTGATCTATAATTCAACCCTTCAGGTGAATAATGTATTGCTATTTAATAATTTAATGAGTCTATCGATGAATGAAACTCGATCCTTGCCATGATCGACAAGCTCATTGCTATTTTATGTTTTAACAAGCCTAACGGTAGTGATAGCCTGGGCCTTTTTCATATTTAGAGAGTTCGAAAAAGAGGACAAAAGAAAACTCCATAAGAAATTCTTCGTAAAGTTATCACTGATCTAGATTAACACGATATGACTTCACAACACATTACCTCAAACACAAATAATATCATTATATCCATACCAGTAACTAGCTAACATCTTCACATCATAAACTCATAAAAAGTTGGTACTCGTGCATAAAAATATCATATGCACACTCAGTCTATATTAGTAAAACACAATATTACAACTAAGTTGACTCATACCTGAGTGTGATAACTGTTACCATTTTCATAGGTCAATCCAGTTAAGCATGATACATATAACAACAAGATATTAATTTTTTAACCCTAATAATCATGTTAACTAACATATAACAAGAATAAGTTAACATATAACATGCTCATCAACGACATATAACATAGTCATCAAGTTAATACCATACACATAACGACAATGCACATGACAACAATGCATTCACATAACCACAATGCACATGACTACACTGATCAAATAGAATTTATCGCATATATCACCGTGATTATAATGGAATGACAAACATATAAGTAGCCCTAATTATTGCAACAACCATGAATCACATACCTTCATGCAAAACATACAAACTTGTATGACGATATTCTCTTACCCAAAACTCCATTGTCACAACTTTAATTTAATGATCTGCTTCTCCTACTCTATCTATTCCAACACATTTGCATCATAACATAAAAAATCATCATGATGATATAATTTCATACAATGACCTTATGCATAACAACCTCAATGAAAATACTGAAAACATGACCATATGCACCCAATTGACATGTATAACTGATCATTAACGACCAATACATGTTCAACATATGACATCACACAAACAAGCATACATGGATAACGTTGAAGCATGATGAATATGTAACCCTATCATAAGCAAGAAATTCATGTACAGCATGTAATAATATTTAAGAAAGAGTGCAAGAAATTTGATCGACATGCTGAAATATTTCACAAAACCTACCTTCTCAAGAATAAAAATAAGAAAGGAGTGTCAAAGAGGGTCAAAGGTGTTTTCCATTTCAAGTTTAATAATCATTCTTAGTTCCACACTAATATTTCTTGAGTGTATGGACTCTTGGACAAGAATGGAATTGTCCAAAAGTTGATGATGACGAAGGATGTCCCCTTGATTTTCTGAGATAATTTAATGGAGGAGAGTCCTACTCCTATTTGAAATAATTTTGGTGAGGATCTTGTATGAGGCATTTAAAAAAGATATGGGTATGAATGAAGAGAAATAGGAATGTATTTTCTCCTTAGGGATAAGGTATAGAAAGGAGAATTTTGTATTTCTACGTAATTTTTCTTTTGACTCTAGAAGAATTTATCATTTTCATCAAATATTTTTTTAGAATCCAAAATCCGCAGTAGAAGGTTATAATAAAGCCATACAAGCCAAGGTATTTATATAGTTCAAGGGACTATATGGCCTCAATTACCTTAGATTCTTTAATGGGTCTCATTAATGAGCTTGTTTAATTAACTCCAAGATTCCTTCAAACTTTAACTAGCCAAGATTATAGTGGAATGGGATTAGGCCTAGATGCTTTGGGGAGTCTAAGACCAACCCAATTCGTTAATTATTTTAACCCCATATATCCATGATATTAGAATAAAAATTGATTCCTTGTAATACCGAAATTATATGAAGGAGGCAGTAGTCAAGCTTGACTATTATAAATCCATTGCTCCTTCTCTTGTTTGTCCATGTAAACTTTCGTCTCCTTGGGATTATGTCGAAAAAATCTCACTCATTGATTATGTCCTCGATCCTTTCACTAAATGGATCATGTACGTTATAACGTCCTTTCCTTTCTAATGGCAAGATCATTACCGTGATATCTCCTCCTATCATACAATTTGTTATATGCAATTTCACTTCTGTAAACAAAAATGAATTCCCTAGATATAATGGTCTTATTTAGAACAAGAAAGGAAAAAAATAATTAGTGTTTTACTTTAATAAATTGGAATAAAGAAAAGGAACCTACCCAAAATTCGTAGCAATTCCTTCTCTTCGAATTTCTTGTAAGCTCCAATCCTATCTCCACATGCAATAAATGGAACTTGTAATGATGACGAAAACAAGAAAAGGAACTGCAATATTCACATAGCATAATCTGATATATCTATTCAATGAGTCAAAATTGAATTTAAATACAAGAGCATAAACATAACAAGGGTATAGGAAAAAATGATACCTTTTTTATTAATAGATAAAGGAGAGAGCTACAGCCATATATATAACTTGACTTTGTAGATGTGTCTCCCTACTTGAATTTTCCTTCCTTGTAAGAAAGAAAACCTTCACACTCAACCCTAAGGAAAATGGATGATTATGACTTAGGATAAAATAACCAACATGAGAGCACTAGAAATCTCTAGATTCAACCACGATGTCAGGGAAGGAATGATATATATAGGGTAAGAGAGGTATTTTAGGATTTACCAATCTACGCTTGAGATCCACATACGAGGTGAGGATGAGATGAATTGATAGGAGATAAGGTTTGTACTATATGATCACATAGTAATTTGAGTCGTCTATCGAAGGTAAATAGTTAAAACCACCTTGGAAATTTATAGAAGAGGAAGCTTTGGAAACATTTTTTTATTTTTCTATAATTTCTAGAATCAGTGCACGTGCAGAACGGAACAACTGCTGATGATCAGTGTTGGTGCAGAATGGAGCAACTTGCATCCAACACTGGCATATAAGAACACGGGGTGTGATTGGCCTTAAAATATGTTTATTTAGTAGATAGCCCCAAAAACATATACTTTTTGGAAAACTGATGCTTAGGGATTTGTGAAGGGATGATGACAACATTTTCAAGGATGCTAAATGATCTGATTTTCAGGCATATTGAACAAATGTGGCAAAATGGATTATAACAAATTTATAATTATGTTTTGTTTCCAGATTATTTTTATTATATTTATAATTATATTATTTATTATATTAAGTGTTCCATGATATTATTTATTGTTATCATTTGATTCATACCATAGTTAAAAAGAATGTTGCAATTATATTGCATTCAAAGAGGATACTTCTTTTGGATGGTTGACTTTTAGGTTTATAATGTAGTGGAATAAGTTGTCTTAGGCTAAGATTTGAAGAAAGATATACTTTTAGCACTTAAGACAAAAATTACTCTTTCATTAATGACTCTTTCATTGAGGTGTTCATTTAAAAAAAAAAAAAAACAATCATATAATTTTTTCAGAATGTCATGGTTTGAATATGTTCAAAACTTAAGGTTTTTTATTTCCATAATTGAAAAGTTGTCAAAATTTTAAGGTTTTTTTTGAGTTATGATATTTTTTTTTGAATGTTGTGGTTCACAACAATTATAATTTTAGGGTTTTTTAGAGTCATGATATTTCATATTTAATGACATGGATGAAATTTGTTGGAATTTTAACGTTTTTGGGTCCCATTATTGTACCTTTAACACCATTTCTAAATGATGTTGAAATTGTACCCTAAAAAAAAAATTATTCTAGCATCAAAACTTTTCATTTTTAGTGTCTTTTATTCAACGGTTTTGCACAATTTTTTTTTACCGCCATATTTAAAAAATATTGAAAATTTACCCTTAAAAAAAAATTCATTCCAGAATATGCAATTTTTTTTCCTTGTTTTATCATGTTTTTTGGGCTTTTTTTGGCTACAGTTCTTATTTTGAGTTTACATTTCCCATTTCAATGTTTAAATTTTTTATTTTAGAATTTAAACATAGAGGTAGGTGAATAGATCCCAATAAATATTATTAAAATTATATTGGTTAAGTAGACTGGAAGTTGAGTATGGATAGATAGGCGTAGATAGAAAAAACTACATAAAAGTAAAATTTAAATAACTAAATTGATTAGAACTTGAGTATGCTTGATCCAAACTAGAAATGTACGAACTTATTATACACTTTATGAAATTTATAATACAATCAATATATAACATGATCAAATTACCTAGAAAGGAAAGGAATTCATTCATAAGGAAGAAAGGCTTTGTTCTTCCATCAACAAGTCTAGACTGCCATGTTTTTTTACCTTTTCCCTTGTATTCCTTGTGGATCTGCACATAATAGTGATAAATACAAAAGGATGAGGTGTCATAAAGCCTAGAGTAAGCCTTATATCCCTTCTAACCATAGCCAAAATGATCTAGCCTTAACAATGTGGGCTACTCATTGAATGCACGATATGATTCATGATTTGTAAATCATAAAAGATATGTCACATCCATTAATAACAAACACATATGCATTGCTCAAGATCTCCATTGTACTTGATCTCATAGACCTCACGACACACCCAATAAAAATTATGTCTGCCCATAACAATCCATGAATTAATTAGAGAAGAGGATTTAATTTAGTCACATTCAATAAATCATATAGAGTACAATATCATCATCACCAACATCACCATCAATATAGGACTTGATATGATGAGTACCTCATCAGAGCCCATAATCTAAAATGTGTCTAGTAATCCTCTCTAGTTATATTGTCATTTCATAATTCCAACGTGTCCTGATCTGTTACACAAAACCCTAATGAATCACATTAATAATTTTGAATAACATTGATCAAAAGAAAAATAGTTTTGTACTAGTTAGTTTCAAGCCATTTTCATAGAGATCAGAATCATTTATTTTATAATTCACGCAAACCAAAATGTTATATGTGGTTATATAGAATAATTTACATGTAAGGTAAATAATATTTTACTGGGAAAACTCATTGGATTATCAGGAACTGCTTGGGTCTTAGCTTAATCTGCTCTCCAAGTTCATATTTATTGGTTGAAAGGCTTGAAGAAAAAATATACATGTGAGTATTAGGAAATATATTCACCATTTAGGAAATGGAACGGACAAGATAAAATAATAAGGAATGAGAATATATTTATCAACAATGATTATTTTAGTTCATTAAGGTAAAGTATTTTTTTTTCATATAAGAAAATTCTCACAATATATTGAAACGACCATTATAATAAAATATTGAAATGACTATTGTAATAGTTTGAAGAAATAATATGATTATATAGTATAAGTGTTGTGGGTATGTCTCAATTATGTTTATATTATCTTTATATTGAGTGGTTGAGAAGAACCGTAATTATCTTTTCTATCTAGAGTTAATTTTCATAAGTCACATATAAGTTTATATCTAGTAATCTTATACCTAGTAAATTATTGTAATGGTTTCTAACATTGTTGTTCAATTGCATAAATCCATAAATAATAGCTTACCCTTGTAGGTATGCTGAAGAGTGGGAATATTTTTTTTATATATAAATATATTAATAATTTAATAAATAATGTATATCTAAACAAATATGTGAAAAAAATCAAATTATAAGTATAAAATGTATTCATAATAAATATAATAGTGTGTGGGTGTGTGGAGAGAGAGGGAGGTTAATTTGATTGAATATTGTTGGTATTGTTGGATATTTGGTTAGTTTTGGTCAAAGAAGTATTTAGTTCAAATCTTCTTATTGTAGGCACACTAGAATGTGTCAACAAGCTAAATAGAAATGGCATCTATTGTTATGACGAAGAAATTATTTAGTTCAAATCCTCCTAGGTTAGGGGCACTAACATGTGCCAAAATTTTTGCTAAAAATGCCTTTTACTATTGTGTGGAAGCATCCATTTGATTTTATTGAAAATTTTCCTTGAATTTATTTATTTATATAAAATAATTATTAATATCTCATTAAATACGTACAAATACTATGATCAACATCAACACTAGCATTGGCAACACCACCACCACCCTTTTTACCTACACAGTTGTGATCACCCTCAATATCATGTTAATGTCTCATGTCCTCATGTCTACCCGTTCATATTATACCTTGATGATATAAGTAACATCAAGAAACCTCTTCATATTCCCCTATACTAAGAAAATTCCAAAATAGCTACTTCATATCCCATGGAAGAAAATTAAGGATCTTTGCATGTTATTCTTCATCTTTGTGCGCCAATTGTGATGGATTCACACTAAAACCTGAGGAAATCAACAACATCATATCAATATCTACAAAGAAGGGACAAAAAAAGCCTTCTTGGGTCCTCTAGTGTTGACAAAAGGAATGTCCTTTGTATATTCAATTTTGGGTGGAGGTATCTCTTCATATTCCAGTAGTATTATAAGTAAAAAGTAAATAGATACAAAATAGTTAATAAAATATAAAAAACTACTAAATACATACTTGAATGTTAAATAGGGTCAAAATCAAATCATCCTAAGTTCCATTATTATAAAAATATATCATTTTCAACTTGAAAGTTTAACAAGAGGAAATGATATAAGGTTCTTGACTCGCTGTGAGTTAGGCACACATGTATATATTCGAGCATATCCAAATCATGCTTAAGTAGGTCAAGCATGTCAATGGAATTTGTAGAGGCATTGATTATGCATGAATTGTTTTTCATTTGGCCCACTTGAGTTATCAATAATTCCCATATTTCTATATAGATTATGGTGGATGAGAAGGGAGAGAGAATATTGAAAATATTACATAAAGTTCTAGGAAACATCTCAAAAAATAAGAAACATAGTTGAGAATCATAAGAGAATAATTTCCTACCACCAATATTATAAAAACATAGAGGATAATAAAAACATATCAAAAATGTCACACTCCACTAATAGAAGGTGCATCTCTCTACAATATTATCAAGATATTTTAATAGTTTGAACTAATATGGTCATTATCAAAAAGAAAAGGTATCAAATAAGTTAGGAAACAAATTGTTTCCTAGATATCTCGAGGCTCAATACTAAATATTGCTCTTTATCCCTTGACAACTCTATCTCTTCCTACTTAAGAAATTTCAACCACATTACAATAATTTGGAGCACATTTAAACTTTGATCACAAACTTATGACATGAGCCAAAGAAGGAAAATTGGGAGTATACTTTCCCTACTAGATAAACTAATGAGAAAATAAAAATCATCCTCTAATGGGATAAACTAGTTGTCAATCTCAACTTCGAAGGCTTAACATCCATAGTCCCGCAACCAAATAATTTTTTGTATGAATATGTTTTTCACCTTAAAAATTAACACTTCATCCTCAAAATATTTCAGGATGCCAATGCCTAAATGGAGGGCACATGAATAATAAGTAAGAGGTTGTCTGATGTGCACCATTGCCTCCCTTACGAGTGTCATATCCTTGGCATTGGTTATTTCTTTGGAGGTTGATTCACAAAAAAAAGCATGTTAGAATATAAAACCATGTAATTATTAACCTAAATACAATTATTAAAATAAAATATTGAACATAATTTAGTAATTAACACATATCAATGGGTCTTATTAAGTTATTAGGGGTCATTAATGAACTAATCTTTATCTGCCACACTAAATACAATCATGGTGAGAAACACTACATACCATAATGGTGCACTCATCATACTTTGGTGCATCATGCATAATGTACAACATACCATGTTATCTTTCTTTCAATATAAGTGTGATTTGTGTGTATGTAAAAGGGACAAAGTCAATTTTGGCCAACATAAAGGAAAACTATCATTAATTTATAGAGCATTCCTCCTTCTTCCCTACAATTTCAATGTGAATGGAAAATAAACCACTGTCCTTGCAACTAGTAGCCCCATGGGAATGGACAAGATTGGAGTCTATAACATCCTTATTAGTAACATGCCTACGCCAAATAGTCCTAATTGATTATGATAAACCCTCAGTATGTTGTGTGTTTGTGTGCGCATGCATGTACAAACAAACACATAGCTATGTATGGTATCTAACCCCAGTAGCTAGATCAAGTGGCTTGACTTTCCATGTAGAAGTTATATTAGCCAACAAGGTCACAAGGTTGAAACCACCATAAGACCTTAGGTTTAGGTAGACATGTTGTATGCTAACAACATTTACCCCAAATATTGTCTAGCCCCAAAGATCAAGTGGTTTGAATTTCATATAGAAGTTTCATTACGAAGGAGTTCACGAGGTTGAAACCACCTCAGTCCCTTGGGCTTATGTATATATGCTGCATGTTAATGAAATTTACCTAAAGTTCCATTGAAAAAATCCCGAGAGAATTTCTCTAAATAATCATCCAATGTATCTATATCTATGCTAATGCCTCTTTCTATGTATGTATGTAGTGCACTACCAACATGGAAGGAGGTGTCAACAATATCCACAACAACAATATGCATATAGAATTAATGCAAATTTATTCTATTTTCAATGGAAATGCAACAATTAACTTGTTATGTTATGCATTGCAAAAACAAGGGTACATCATTCTAGTGCATGACAATAAAGCTAATACAACATTTTTTTTATGCATAATTAATTAATAAGAAAATCAAAATTGTTTTCTTCTCTTTTATTTTTTGTGTGCCTAGAGGAATCAACAACTTGGCTGAGATTGTTCTTGCGTGACATAGGGTTGATTCTCGCCACTACCACTATAACCTAAGGGTGAACCCATATGGGCCCCATACTTGTCCCACATGGTAAAAGAAGGGATATTTGAACCTCAAACTTTAAAAATACTCCATATCACAACAATCTCCAATCGAGTTTATCCCTTAGGGAAGTAGGAAAAATCCTTTTTTTTTTAAATAAAAATAAAAGAATAAAGAAAAATAGCCTAAATAAACTTACTTAAGAAAATGATTCCTCATAATACCATAAGACCAAATCCAAAAAAAAATATAAGAAATGTTTTTTAAATGAAGATAACTCGTAATAAAAAGGTGCATCTATGATAAGAAAATTTTTTTATCTTCGTGTTTAAAAAATTTAAAATCCAATTCAATTCATGTTGTTTTTAGGAAATGGAAACAATTAATGATATTAGCATTATGACCAAAGTTACTAACTATGTAAATGATCAATGAGGAAGTAAATGGGATCTGGGTAAAGGATAAACGAGTTGTCTAACACATTGGAAAGTGTTAATAGTTATTCGTGAGATACATAATTGTTTCTAATTTTATTTTTATTTTTAAGGTTTTATTTTATTTATTACACTAAATTTGATATTTATTTTTAAGGTTTTATTTTATTTATTACACTAAATTTGATATGGGTAATTTTTTAGTGGGATAATTATGTTTTTTTAGTTTTTCAATTATAAAGTTATATATTTTTAATACATTTAATTCAACTTCATATACAAATATTAATTTATAATCTTTTTAAAATGTGAAATATGAATTAGATTGGAATATCATAGAAATTGATCATTTCAAATTATTTATTTTTTGGATTATTTCAAATGTTATGAAATTGTGTTTATATAAGATTTTGGTGAAATAATTTCAGTATCAATTTTTATGAAGGTTTTATTTTTCTTAATATCTATCTTTATTTGTTTTTTAAAATTTAATTATATTAACATTTTATCTACTATCGTAATCTAATATTTAGGAATTATGATGGATGGTAGATGATTTTAGTTTTTTTTTACTAGTAAATATATAAATGTCAATTTTCCACTAATTATTTTTAAATGACAAATTTATTAAATGTTTGTAATGATATTTGAAAGTTCTTAAGGTTTGAAAAATGTTTTTATTTTTATGATTAAATTTTTTTAAACTAGATTTAATAAAAAAGTCTTCGGGTGGTGGAAATGAAAACAATGAAGGTATGAAACTTTAAAGGTTAACTATTCCATGGCTAAGTTCTAAGTATTGGGTTTGTGGTTTTGACACAATAATGTTCGAAGGCTTAGTATATTTAAAAATGAGTGTTTTTTATATTTATGGTTAATGTTTTAAAAATCTTTCCTGGTTAAGGAAAACCTTTATGTAAGGGACCAAGAAATGAAGGGAGGGATGAGGAAATGAAAAGAAGCAATGGATGAAAAAATTGATGTGATTAATTTAAAATAGATTGATTATATACCAAAATACTGAAACGATTTTTCATCAGGTTTTTCCTTTTTTTCAGAAATGGAGAGCTGGATAATAAAAATTTTCAACATTTTTAAATGATAATGATTTTAATGTGGAACAAAACTAAATTTTAAAGACATAGATTTGAAAATTTGAATATTTTTTTTTGAAATGATAAAATTTTGGACTAGGTCATACTGAGATTGGTGAAATATTTTCATTAAGTATCAAGGTGCTTACTAGAGTATTTTCATTATAAATTTTGTGGATGAGAACAACATCAAATTGATGAGGAGAACATGTAAGACATATATAATGTTACTATGTTGAATTTCAATAATAAATTTGAATCTCAATATAAAATTTACTTCCATAAAAATATTTCTAAACATTTATAAACATCAAAAACTTATCTCATAATACCCACATTACAAATATTTTAAAAATTATAAAATTAACTAAATTATTACTTTAATATTTCAAACCAACTAAGATACATATTAACTTGGGATCCATCTTAATTGTAATAATATTTATTGAGTTCAGTTCAATTTAATAGTTACAACTGCTTGTATCTGACTCAAAAGTGAGACGCTGCCAAGAATAAAGGTCCAAATAGGTGTGCCTCGCGACATCTCCACCCTTAACACTTCGATACCTTCAGTTATAATTGAAACCAATACGTTTGATCGAGGGCATGGCTTAGATCACTATAATGAATTTCCAATTCTCATAGTTAACAAAATATTGTCTAGTTTAATTATTTCATCACTAAACATGAGCAATAGTTGATTTGACTCTTCTAGCATTATGCATTGAGTCTTTGTACTAAATTTCAAGTACCCAAAGATGAAGAATGAATTTTTGAAATCAGGGTGTCCAATTATTTACTCATTGTGTGAATGGTAGGTTCTGAGCACAAATTCTATGAAATTATCTTTTTCTTATTTCATGATTACATATTTATATTACCGTATATCAAAAGCCTTTTGTTGTTACTGCAAGGAGTAGATGATCTTCCTACTTGGGGAGCCTAAGCTGGAAACATTTGGAGGACAACTCACATATATTAACCAACTTAGATCCGTCTTAACTCATAATCTATCAAACTCTTACAGGGATCAAATCTCTATAGATGCAATTATTTCCTTAAATTGTGCACTAAAAAAAAGGTTTGCACCTTTAGAGATTTGATCCCTAATAGATCGTATATCATGATGAATCTATGTCCATAAATATTTGATGTTGTTCTCCAACAATTTCCAACTTTGCCTCCCAACTAACAGGATCATATACTCCCATGCAACAACAACATGAGTATTTTGATGTACGATGATATCAATATGTATTTTTTAAACAAATTTTAAACAAATTTTGTACTCAAATAAAAACCGACTTTTCGCATGGTAAGTAAAATGTTGGACCAATAGTTTTTAGAAGTGCATCTCTCATCTTTGGTACCTGTAATTTAGTTAATCTATTTTCTCATATCCCAAGGAACCTAGTTGTCCCTCTAAAGAGGTGAGAATCTGGTATCAAAAAACTAACACTAACACATGGTATCAACCTTTGGATTGTTGGTTGCACAGAAAGAACTTTTAGCCTAATAGATATTTTATGCACCATGACAGAGATGTGAGATGGTGTAATATAGTGTTTAACAATTGAAATATTTAAATTACATAAAATTATTTTGGTTTTTATTTTTTAATTGTAAAATTATTTTTTTTCACATTAAAATTCAAAATTTAATATGATTTTAGTTTGAGATATAATGTAAAATTAGTTAGGCAATTTCATTTCAAAGTGGGTACAATGAAAAATTAATTAGAGATTTTCTATTAGTGGAATTGTATACTAATTTATTTTTAGATTCTCAGCATAAATGACTCCTATTAAATTTGACTATTTATTATATATTTTCTAATTTTTTCAAAAATAAATAAATAAAGGTTACATTTCTATAAGCCATTTGCAATTAAAACTTATATAAAAATAATGCCAAATCATAACCATAATATATATATTTTAAATAATATCTATTATAACTCAAAAAAATCTCTTAAGATTAATTTCTCCACATTGACATCATATCTATTATAACCCAAACAATTCTTTTAAGTGCAAGATTAATTTGTCCACATTAACACCCTAAATTGCAACTTTTGCAACTTAGCCTTTTCTAGATAAAATTCAAAACTAATTAATTTCTCCACATTAACACCCTAAATTCCAACTTTTGCAACTTAGCCTTTGGTAGATAAAATGCAAAACTAATTAGGTAACTTTAATCCATAGAGGTGGTGCAATATCTTCCTCTGTAAATGATTTCTATTAAATTTGGCTATTCATTATATGTTTTCTAACTTCTTTAACATAATTTGAACTATGAATAAATGTTTATATGCAATTTTTAACTAAAAGCTATGAATTTTTTTTTTCTAAATCATAACTATCAATTTTTTTTTCTTCAAAAAATTGAATCTATTATAATAAGAAAAGAATCTATGGAATGCAAGATTAATCTCTCCACATTAGCACCTTCAATTGTAAGGTAGCCTTTATTAAATACATTGAACAAGTTAGGCAAATTACGTTCATCAATGGAGTGGCATGCTAAAAAATTAAGATACCCTTCCTATTAATGACTCCTATTAAACTTTAAATTTCATTGCTCATAAGATATTTTCTAACTTATTCAGCAAGAATGAAACCATAGGCTATACACCAGTTATAATATTTAAATTATACATTCTTAATTTTTAACAATTAATACTTACAATTTCAATAACCTTTTTAAGCCTCATTTCAAATTCAAAACTACTTCCTCCACATTCTTATGTGGAATTATGAATATGGATAAAACACATTCCATAAATGTGGTGCTATGCATTTAGAACAATAGGTCAAAGAATTTGCAAAAACTTTTCCTAAGAATAAATAGACACACAAAAATATGCAGAAACCTACGTGGGGTCCAAGCACTTCGTATTCTCCTTCTCTCGCTCTTGTTGTGGCTTCCAATCCAACTTTTATTTCCAGAGTAATTCCTGCAAGTATAAACACTAAACAAAAAAGAGAGTGCAATATAAAAATTCCTATTCGTCTTAATCAGTTAAATCAATGAAACATGAAACATATACATCAACTAAGAATCCATGATATGAAAGATAGAAACATAAACATATACATATGTGGGAAAATGAGCATCAATCTTTATTAATGGATAGAAGGGGGAGGTTACAACCAGCCATTGATTTGATGTCACCAACTCCAACATCATCCCAGCCTCATCAAAAAGAACATCTCTCTAGCAAGATATCACTCAAATAAAACACTCAATTGAAAAACCAACAACATTTATTTAAACTATTTCTTCCTTCTCAAGCACTAGGATCTGTGCTAAATTTATAGAACAACTGAAGGTAGTTTCATAATCAATGACTTTATAATAATAGGCAAGACATGTTCCCAAGCTCAGAGGTGTTGCATTGACACATGGATTAAAATTTTCACACATATGGACTCTTCTAGAAGGCATTGGCCATGTGGAGATTCTAGAACAATGAGAATTTCGCTCCCAATTGACCAACTCACCATTGAATGTTGCGAAGTTCTTTGTAGAGCACTCTTGAATGGAGGTAACTACATATGGAAAGACGTTAGTCACTTGAGTGGCTGTGTTGGTGAGCTCATAAGTGATACAACATATACTTCAAATCCTGGAAACCTTGCAATGGACGTCATAAATGATTTGTTCTTTTTCTTTGTCTTAGGACACGTAGCAACTGAAATGATAAGGGATGATAGACCCTATTTCATTAGTTCTGGGGATGATGTCTAGTTTAACTAGGTCATTGGGAATTTTTCCCAAATTGACCTATAACAGATTCCCCCCTAGAGAATGAAGTCAGAATAATAATAACAATATTTTTTGAATGAGATGCTTTACAGTGTGATGGTCTGGAACTAAAGAAGAGTGGTGATCTACACCAATCTTAGAAAACATTACATCATGATATATCCTCTTGATCATGAATTGTTGAGGGAAGGCATTCCCATGCTTAGCACATAAACTATCTAATAATATGTACATAGTGCAGAAAGTCGTCTACATTGAAATGTTGCCCAATATAGGCATGCCTACAGATATAGGCCCATGTTCAGATGACTATCTGTATGTAAGGTCACCATACAGATGATGTGTACAATAATCTTGAAATTGCAGCCTAGATAGCTGAAACTAGATCTGGGGTTTTCTTATCTCGTTCACTCGATCATTCATGTACAAGTCTATCCATGCGATTATATGATTTGTAGTTGAACATGGTAAGACATCGTTTTATTACCAACCAATGACGTGAGCTGTTAACAAATCTGAGAGAACCATAATTGATGTCAACGGTCCCCAAGGTACTACAATGCATTTCGTAAGGCCTAAATAGATGATTTTATGTCGAACGACAAAAGAAATATTTCAATCAAAAGTCTGGAAGTAAGGATCTTGTCGATGTTGTAACAAGCCTCATGGTACTGGAAGATGATGTTTCTAAGTAAACTTCCTAGATGATGATTTGATGTTGACAGGATGCCAATTTATTGCGAAACGAGAGTTACTGATTTTGGAGACAAAATATGACTTGATATAGCAAAGTTCAGGGATGACTGTAATGAAAATGAAGGATTATGAGTATTCCAGAAGGATGAGTATTCACTGGATGACTTCTCTTGAACATATCGGTGACACTAAGATGAGTTGGCAACATTGACCCAAAACCGAAGTGAAGGTATGATGAACCATAGGTATGAATGAACTGTCAAGAATATTACCCAACCCAAAAAATCACGATGATGGAGTGAAGTGTCACGTTCAAGAGCGACCTGCTACAGTAAAAATTTATGTTCACTTTCCCAAATTTTCCCCAGTCATTTGTCGACCAGTACCTCTTTATTTTTTAACAACCTTGAGGAGGATAACATATGCTTGATCTATAATTCAACCATTTAGGTGAATAATGTAATGATGTTTAATAATTTAATGAGTCTATCGATGAATGAAACTTGATCCTTGCCATGATCAACAAGCTCGTTTCTATTTTATGTTTTAACGAGCCTAACGATAGTGACAGCTTGGGCCTTTTTCATATTTAGAGAGTTCGAAAAAGAGGAAAAAATAAAACTCCATAAGAAATTATTTGTAAAGTTATCACTGATCTAGATTAACACGATATGACTTCACAACACATTACCTCAAACACAAATAATATCATGATATCTATACCAGTAACTAGCTAACATCTTCACATCATAAACTCATAAAAAATTGGTACTCATGCGTAAAAATATCATATGCACACTCAATCTAGATTAGTACAACACAATATTACAACTAAGTTGACTCATACCTGAGTGTGATAACTGTTACCATTTTCATAGGTCAATCCAATTATGAATGACACATATAACAACAAGATATTAATTTTGTAACCCTAATAATCATGCTAACTAACATATAACAAGAATAAGTTAAAATATAACATGCTCATCAACGACATATAACACAGTACCATACACATAATGACAATGCACATGACAGCAATGCATACACATAACCACAATTCACATGACTACACTGATCAAATAGAATTTTGTAATATCCCGTTTTAGGGATATCTCCAAAACACGGAAAACTCCAACCAGAGATTGACTGGGAGGGCATTTACCAGATATGTCGTCTCTAAGGAGAACGAGATCCGGAGGCTATCTGGCCCTTTCCAAACTCTATCTATAGAGCTGCTTGAAGAATCCCACTCAAAAGTGACTTGTAGCAATATGCAAGCGCATATATGAGCACACCATGAAGAGAGAGCGTTTTACAGTGAGCTATGAGACAAGAAGAGGAATATATATATAGCCAAGAATGATGTATAGCAACAAAAGATGTACAAGTCTTGAGGAAACAACCTCTCAAGAAAAGCAATACAAGCCTCAATAATACATGTACATGGAAATGAAAGAACACTGCTATGTTTGCATAAACCCGGGCTATGGAAAACACAATCTATGATAGATTACTACTCCAAAATGATATCAAAACATGGATATGACAATATATTGCCCAAATACAATATGGGAGAAAATCTCTAACCCTCAGAAATAGAAATACATCAATCCTCCAAGGGATTGGCTGAAATACACAAAATGGCAGAAATGTCGAAGTTGCTGGGTAGCTACTGCAACTCAAATCTAGAACTCAATAGAGAAGGCTGAAAATGATGAGAAATCTGAAGTAGACCTCCTCCAATAGATCTCCAAAGTGGAAGGCCGATCCTTACACTTGATATCTTACCCTCGAAACAATCTGCAAACCCTCACAGCAGCTACACCATGAAAATAACATAGTAACTGAGAGGGACTGCGCAGTAGGGAAGGAATGAGTGTTTTCCTGATGCCAAGATCTGCAAATCAGCTCCAATATCTCCCAATCTGATCCTCGAAAGGAAAGAAAGACTCTCCCTTTGAAAAACAATAGAAGGAAGAGGTGTTGTGACGACTCCACAGCAACACCCTACAACACAGTATTATGCTGATGCAGCAATAACATTGTCCTGGAGGATGATGCTGAAAAAATAACCTTGCCCGAGTAGGCACTCGAAGTCCCTCGGGGCTAAGGGCGAGATCTCCGCACGGAGACAATCGGTGCACTAAATAGTGCTGCAGACAGGCTAAATAGCCAGCGTGCTAAAGAAGACAAAATGTCTCACTCAACAATCAACAACTCAAGCATGAATGAAATGAGGAGGCTCCTCCATCTTTTATAATGTTGGTTTCCCTCCAAAACCCAATGTAGCTTCTCTCTCTCCTCCACTTCCTCATCCTTATCTGCACAGAAGCTTCCAAAATCTTCTAGAGTGTACATAGGCCCCCTCCTCCACATGGTGTTAGGTCCCCCCTTGACTCCCACTTAAGTCACAACGTTGTGCTACTATGTGGATGTCTTATTTCACTTAAGTGAGTTAGACCCTCTTCACTCACTTTTTATTTATTTACAAACTATAGAAGGAAAAATAAACAAAATAGAATATTCCAATTAGTTGTCGCTAATTACGAATATTATAGTCCCCCCCGAAAAAATGTTGCTTGCCCTCAAGCAACTGCCTAAACAATTCTCCTTCCTAGCTGATGCTCTCACCCAATACTGCAAAATGTGTCGGGGTCCCAGATGCGCCACTGAATCTTCCTTCTCCTCTGCATCACCCTGATATGAAGATATCTCTCAATGCCAGGATCCCAAAATGATCTCTCATGGTACTGTTGAAGCCTAGAAAATCTCTGCTTCAAACATCGGGGAAAACCACCCAGTCGGGACCTTAAGACAGCTCCTTTTCCATTTGGTATGGTGGCTCCGACTGGATTTAAAGGACCCGTTTCCTTGTAACTAAATGGATTGGATTGGATGGGTGGAAATGGGACTAAATTAACTGAAATAAAACTATCTAATTTAAACTAAATACTAATAAAGAAATTCTAATACTAACCTGGGTAATTATATGTGAATACAACTTAAGATTGTTCCAATTCAACAATAACCATAAAAATGTATTACTAATTAAATTGAAATGTGCAGAAACAAATAAAGATAACTCTGTTTAAGGAATTAAACAGAGTTGTATTAACATATTGCATTCATCATTGTATACCATCGACATGTAATTATTTAAAATAACGTTTCAATTATACTCAGATTTGATATATAAAAGGAAGCGTTGTTAAAACAAATATACATATAAATGATAGCAATTTTAAAACGGATATCATAAGACAAAAGAAATCAACAGTGAACAGATAGAAATACCTTGTTCATCTTGAGGACTTTCAAATGCAATCTGATACTCTATCCAGTAACTATGATGCAAAATCAAATTCCAAGGTACAGAAATGCAACACTTCAAAGATAATTTCGCATGAAAATCACCAGATGTGATCCTTTTTAAAAAATATATAAGACAATGGAATACATAAATGCAATCTCCAAGTCCAAAAATATTAAGATCCATGACCCCTCTCTAAATGCATGAGAGGGGTTTAAATACTACTTAACTAATTCTAAAAATAGTTTATTACAGGTTCAATGACCGTCCTTTTCCTAGGCTAAAATACAGTGAAATTAAAACTAAATCTATCTATCTATGAATTTGATCTTTAATCTTGCAGGCATCTAGCATAGTTTTGAGAAGATGCGGTTGACCAGGCACCCGAAATTCAGCCACATCACAGAAAGACGGAGTCGGCAGCGTAGGAGCAATCTTCTACGTAGCATTGATGAGATACGATTAAAGCCTGCTTGTCTTTGACTTGTGTAGCTTTACAAGTACATCCAGTATGCGTCCCAATTCAATCTTGTCAGCCCTTGGATGGATTTTGCTCTTTCTTCTGCCTTTTGCCTCCATTCTGTTTGCAGTTGATTTGCCTGTGGGAGATATCCTGGAACAGTTTCTGGGATCAAATTAGCTTTGTGTAAATTCTCATTTACACAATCAGTGAGAGTGTTTGCCGGCCTTGAGCGCACTCCCCTCTCGCACCCTTTTACGCCCCTTGATTTATTGAGGGTAAGCTATTGAACAGTATTTCTTTATGGTTTTCATTAACGATGGGTGCACCAGCTTTTCTGCCTTCTTCTGTCTTTTGCCATGCCAGATAATCATTGATATTTTCATTAATCAAACCATAATCATTTCGTAAATCTACGACATGATTTGTGATTTTATTGCTCTCTTGGCACAAAGAATTCCATTGCAAGATTTTTTGGCAGAAAACTTCCTCTTGTTGCAGTAGTTGATTGTTCAAAGAGATGGTTTCTGAAATGAATTCTGGAAGCTTAGGATCATCTTTATGTTGATCTTGGATAATCTGTATTTGTTTGTCTTTATCAGCCAGGCTTTTTTGATGTCCTATTTGCATTTATTGAAGTTGTTGTTGTAACTCTTCAAGTTTCAATTGTGCTTCCTTATTGGCCTGTACCTGTTGCAATTGTTGTTGCAGAGCTTTTACCTGTTCTTCTTTTTCATTCAACAAAAGTTGTATCTCAACTGCTTTATCAATTGTTGCAGAAGCATAAACTCCTGTTATTTGAGATAACTTAGTGAGATTATGAGTACGCTCTGTGGCAAGATCTTTCCACAAAACATCTACTTGTTCTGCTTCAGTAGCAATTGCACTTTCTATTTTTCTCTTTTTTCTCTGTCTCTTCACTACTGCTTTGTATTTTGGGCTGTACAATACATCCAAAGGAGGAATTTCCTCTACATTAAGTACAATTTCAGAGGAGGGTGTGATTGGTATGTGCTCTGTCACTGTGACTGTGTTGCTTGTTCCTGTATTCAAAACTTTGGTTGTCTGGACAGGGGTCTGTACATTCTGTCCTTCTACATTAATCAATTGGTTAAAGGTTTCCCATTCTTTGTCTAACTCAATGGTGACTGGCTATTGCTGTACATTGGTTGGAGGAGGATTTTTCTGTTGAGAAGTCAAAATTTGTTGTTGAGTAAGTTCTTTTGATTGTGCAGAATCTTTAATGGGTTCTTCCATTTTATCTTCCTTTTATTTAGACTTATTGGAGTGTTCAGAATCTCTGTCAGATTTTGATTTAGATTTACCTGTACTTGAACTTTCGTTAAGACTAACACTAGGAGTTTTCTCCCTTGCGGGCTCTAAGCGTAGATTATCCAAAGGAATAGGAATTAGTCTTCTTTCTCTATAAAGCTTGAATTCCTAAAATTCCTCTGGAGATAGCTGCACTTGAGCTGAATTCAGAACTTCTTTGAATGAATTTCTTGCTTGGAACATATCATCAAAAAGATCATGTTCCCTGGAAAATTCCCTTACTTTGATTGCATTGGTAAAATTCTTAACAATATCATTTGGGTCGAATAACCTTATTTAAAATTTGAACAGCTGTAGGCATGTAACGTTGCCTATCTCTTGAAATGCATGACCAATATCAAACAGTGAAAATGTTCCACATTTTACGGCAAATTGTGGCCAAATGCCCTTTTTCTTCTCTTTTAACTCTTTTGTTATACCTCCCTGGCCACAGGTCTGATAAGCAATTTCCCGAGCTACAAGTCTATCTGGAACATATAGGGGTAACACATGGGGAGAAGCATAACTTCCAAAAACCCTAATATAGGTGAACAATTCTTCTCCAAACCATCTCGCGATGGGGAGAATATCAACCTCTGTTTCTGAGGATAAGCTTGGGGCATCCTTATTATACAATTTTCTATACAATGGCAGCATTATTCCATGACAAATTTGGTAAAAATGGGGGACAAACTTAGACTCCCATAGTCCTTTATGGTACACATGAATGGGCAAAGGATCGTGGATAGTCCATTTCCAGTCCATCACAGGGAATTTAGAGACATAGCAGATGGCGTCCATGACATAAGCAAATAAATAAAAAGGTGGATAAACCCGCTGAGAAACATTTCGTTTAGACCGGTAGTGAAAAATAGCAGTGGTGAGATTATCAGATAGGATTTTGGCCCAGTCTACAATTGTAGAATTAACAGCCGCATTCAACAAGGGAAGCCATTCGGGTAAAATCATATTTATGTCAGGCTTTCCAAAAAGCCTGCATAACATGGCAGCAGTAAAACAATAAGGAGAGGTAAGTGAACCCGTGCTGTACATACCTTGTTTGTTTTTCTTCAATGGTTCATTTCTTTTGGTCCACTCCTTTGTGCATTCTGCCAAATTTACATGTTCTTTGGCAAAATCTTCCATGAATTGTTTGTTGAAAGTCGCCTGAGGTTCTGGTAACTTATACATTAATCTCAGATCTTCTATGGTGAATGACCCGATTTAGCTCTTCGGATGGAGTTCTGAATTGGTCGTCCGAAATATCCGTGCTCTCCAGTACCCATCTCACCATGTCTCAGTATATGGGAGAATCCTTGGCCTTCGCTGCTATTCTATGCAAAAATGAGCAAGCCAAGTCTCTAAGGGTTGCTTCGGACGTATTCAGGGAACTGCTACGTAGCTACAACTTTTATCACCACGGGGTTTTCTTCCTCTAGCAGATTATACATTCCTTCCCAAGTGGATATACCGGCATCCTTATTACAAGCGGTGTATGCATACGATGAAACCATTTCTGTTTTCGAACTCGAGCTCTTCTCCTTCTTTCCCATAGTGTTTAGCGGAAGCTTTGTATAGACGTTTGCTCCTTCGTACTGCGTTTTACGAATAAATGAGAGTAATGGCATAAGAAAGGTGATGAGTACATGTTAAAATGTGAAAGCAGATGAAATATGATATTTTAATCGTGAAATGACTTTCAATCCGGACACAATCTCATTTACCATTAATAATCAATCCAATCATTTAATTTAATCATTAAAGCGCATAACATGATTTGACATATGGGAAGATTGCCTTGGGATAGCGCGCCTACATGAATCCATGACATTGCGATCTGCGATTTGTCATGCAATATCGCAATATCGCAATGTCGCAATATCGCAAAATGAAGTCATTCGCAGTCATGAAAATAGCGCAAAAGCGGAAATTACGCAATAGCGCATATCGCAAAATCGCAAAAGCGCATATCGCAAAATCGCAAAAGCGCATAATTGAAAAGAGCGCAAAAGATATTCATTAATCATTTCTGTTTTCTGCGCTATGCGATCTGCGACCAATGCGTTTTGTAAAAGATATATACCATTTTTGTTATGGATGCGCTATCTTGTTTAAAGAGTAATTTTATTATAATCTATCATAAACTTAAGTGTTTCTTGATATTCTTTCTAAGGGATTAGGTTTATGATAGAAAAGTTTTATTTGAAAAGGCAAACAAATCCTAATTGATTTTTTTGGATTTTTTTAACTAAGGGTCCTCATTTATTTATTATTATTACTAATATTAAATAAAAAGGGGGGTTTGTTGTTGGTCACAACAATTGGCGATTCACTCGAAAAAAGCAAGTTATCTCTGAAAAAATAAAATGAACATTCTATCTTTAGTAAGTAAAGGTTTTTAAAGATAATGAAAAATTATCTTAGGATAATTCAAATAAAATGTAACTATGAAAAAGAAATAAAAATCATTTCATGATTTCTTTCTAATTCCTTAAGAAATAAAAACATTTTGGGTTATCTCAATCTTTGATTGGTGTTAATAATGAAGTAAGTGGATCTCTCCAAGTTCGTTTTATAATATACTCTATTGCCATAGGTATTGTCTCTATCGCCAGACAAACGTTCATAGTCTCAACGAGGGTTACCTTTAAACCATTAACCATTCATTGTCCCATCCAACTAAAATTATGACTTTTTAAAAGATAAATTCATAAGACCTATTATCTCATGTTTTTGTCTTTTTATTTATTTTTTATTTTAAGAGCCATTGTTCGGTTTGGCAACCGATTAATAACAATGCCATTCACTAGTTATAATTAAAAGCTGAACAAGTCGGCTCGTGATGAGACCCCTTGTCTTATATTTATAAGCCATTACCCTGTTTTGGTATGCGTATTGGTAATATCGGTTTTATTACTCCTTATGAACATGGTAAGTCGGCTCGTAATGAGACCTCTTATCTCTTAAAATTTTCGTATAATTTCTTAGAATTACATTCTAAAAAAATCACAACTTAAATGGATGGGGTGAAATAGTTTTTATCCTTAAGAATCAATGGATGACAATTTTTCGAGTTTTTTTGAGTTCCAAAAACTTTGAAAAAAATCTTTACTTTGATAGATAACCTTTCTCTGCTTAATAAACTTATAATGATTTACATTTTTCTCAAGTTTTCAAAAGATCATGTAAATGATTGAAATAATCTTTCAAAGTTTAACATCTTATTTTAAACTATTCAAAAAGCTGTGATCATTACTTTAAAAATTCTTATTTACACAAAATAAATATTTATAATATTTTTTCCGAAGAAATTTTTCTGAAATAGTAAACGATCAATCGAGAGACTCATAAACAACCTTTATTTGCAAAAACAAAAAACAATCAAAAACTTTGCGGAAAAGAAATATGTACATTTTAAGAAGTGGTTACCTCTTTATGAAAAGAATTTCTTCAAGATAAGCCCATTTACAAGAAGAGACTATCTCTTACCTGTTAGATCTTGGAGTATGAATGTATTTGAGATTATCTTCTCAACGATCTGAAATGGTCCAAGCCACATTTTCTGAAACTTGGTATGTTTGCCTTTTTCTTCGTGTGCTTTATCCCATTTCAAAACGAGATCACCAATTGACAAAATTTTTTGAGTCAGTAGAACTAGCATCAAAAGAAGATTTTACAAGTTGTTGATGTTTTTCATGAGTAATTTTTTTCTTTATCCCTATCTTCTTCTAATTTAAGAATTTGATCATATCTCAATTGAATGGATGAAGAGGGATTTTCTTCAATAAACTGCACTAGGGCTAATGATGGAAGAGTTAGATTTGATGGTATCACGACTTCTTTTCCATAAACCGATTGAAAGGTGAAGTCCCTATTGAAGCTTTTTCAATGATACGATCATCGCATAACGCAAAGATTAAAGATTTGTGCCAATTCTTTTGATTTTGATCAATGGTCCTTTTAATGATTTTGATAAGGTTTTTATTAGTGAATTCAGCCAAACCATTACCTTGTGGATAATAATTTGCTGAATATTTTAATTTAAAACCTCTTTTGACTGCAAATTCAATTAAACTATTTCCAGAGAAGTAAGATGCATTATCAAAGACAAGAGCTTGAGGTATACCAAACCTGGTTATGATGAATTGATCTATGAAATCAATAATTGCATCATAATTGGCTACCTTCAAGGGGATTGCCTCCACCCACTTTGTAAAGTAATCGATTTGCGGTAAGGATGTACTTGTCGTCGTTTGGAAGAATGAGGTACTATCTCACCAATAATGTCAAGCCCCCCATTGTTCGAATGGTTGCTCAATAATTCATCTGGTTGCAAAGGAAAAAGTCTGGTTTCCTTTGTCTTCCACTTGCAGTTTGACAAATTTGGCACTTCCTTACGTAATCATGCGTATCTTTAAAAAGGGATAGGCTGATAATAACTAAACACTGAATTATTTTGTGAGTCTGTGGTATCTCCTCCAAAATGACCTCCCTGTGGTCCATCATGCAATTCTGCAAAACCTTTTTCATCTTTAGTCTTTTCCAGTACATCTTAATAAAATTGAATCATAATTTTTTCTAAATAACACATTATCAATGATCTCATATTTAATAGCCTTTAAACTTAAAGCGCGTTTACTCTTATAGCTGAGATTAGAAGGAGCATACCCATTTTTCAAGTAATAGATAAGATCAACATACTCGAGATCCAGAATTTGTAACATTTATCTGACTTACTTGAATATCTTGATTTGAATCTTGATGTTACGGTATGTTATGAGCTCCTGCTAATAATCCGCAAAAACCTTGTCCTCTAACAATCTTAGCTGGTTTAATATCAATATCATATTATTGCAAGGTCATTACCCAGGTTAGCTCTCTTTTCTCCTACTTCTTTTTGAATTAATAATTGCCTCACTGAGAGAATGGGACAATGATTTTTTTGTATGTGTCTTCAAGAGAAAAGGTCTAAAATGTTTTGATTGATTTAAACACGGTAAAAGGCTTGTTTTTTCAACATCGGAATAATTAAGCTCGGCTCCTTGCTGATTTGAGCTAAAGAAGGAAATTGGTGCTTCGATTTCTTGATCATTGAGTTGTGTTAAAACAATTTGCATAGGATGTTTCGAGTGGCGGAAGTATAAAAAGTAAAATCTTTAGAAAAAATTCAGGGGTATTCAATGCTTTGGTGCATTAATGATCGCTTTCGTTTGATTGAATCAAAAAGCTTCTTTTTCTTTATGCGCCCATTTGAATATTGAATTCTTCTTGATCATATTTTGCATAGGTAAAACAATTAAAGAAAAATCAGGAATAAATCTTTTAACAAAACTAATCTGTCCAAGAAATGATTGCATCGATTTTTTGTTATGTGGTAAAGAAATATCATAAATTTCTTTCACTCTATCTGGATCAATATATATACCATCTTTTGACACAACAAATCCTAAGAGTTTTCCTTCATCTAAAGCAAAGAAAGATTTCTTTGGATTTAAGGAGATACCAAACCTTCTACATCTTTCAAATATTTGTTTTAAATCATGTAGATGATTGGCTCTCTTTTTTTAGAATACTGTTATGTCATCAAGATAAACAACAAGCCGATTTATTGATCAGACCTTTGAATGCTATATCCATGGCTCTTTGAAAAGTTGCTCTCGCATTTATTAGACCAAAAGGCATTTTTACGATAAGCATAAGTTCCCCCATTTTGTTCTGAAAGTTGTTTTCAATCATGTCATATGGATGAACTAAAACTTGATTATAGCCCGAAAATCCATCGAGAAAAGACATAAGTTCAGAACCAACTACCTTTTGAAGTATCTCTTCCATGGTTGGCAATGGGAAATTGTCTTTTAAACATGCCTTGTTTAAATTTCTGAAATCAATGCAGATTCTTATATCACCATTCTTCTTCCTTACAAGTACCATATTGGAAACCCAATTAGAGTGCTCGATTGAAAAGCTGATTTTGGCTTTCAAAAGTTTATTAAGTTCTCATTTAATTTGACTTTCGAGATTTGGATGGATCTTTCTCAACTCGTTGAGCAGGGTTTAATATCGGGAAGCATTGGAATCGTGTGTTGAATAACTGAAGTATTATACGTTTTTAGATCATCATAATTTCAAGAAAAAAACGTTTTTATACTTGTTCATCAGTTTAATGAATGCATTCCTTTCCTCAGTGTTAAATTGAGTCCTAAGTTAACGTTTTGAGGTTTAGAATCGGAACCATGATTTACTAATTCAAAACTTCAAAGTGGAACTTTGGAGTTTGGTATTAACTAACTTTCTTGAATCTATCTCTAATGTCATATAAATCCTCTAATTTAACAACGGATTTTGGAATGGGGTTTTCATTACCTTTTGAAGCAATTTGTAAATTATGATCATCTTCGTCAATAATTTTCTCATCATATGATTTCTCCTGAAGTCATGAAATTTAGAATATCTTGATCATGATAGAATACTCTCCAATTTGTAACATTATCCGGGACAGATGGACGAAAAAATCAATTCTACAGAGAACCTATCAGAGTGCAATCTTCAAGCGGTAGGAGTTTAGATGCAACATTAGCTAACAAGTCACTTTGTTGTATTCGATTCCTAGGAATAGGAGAAATATTGAATGCTAAAAAAATGAGTGGTGAGATCTTGTACTAGGGTTTGATAGTGTTTAAGATGTCTGAAAGGCAATGAATAGTATTCCTAACTTGTTTTATGACAATTTCGGAATCACCAAAAAACTTTCAAGTATTTAACATCTAACCCTATAGCTTTATAAAGTCCTTGAACCAAGGCTTCATATTCTGATGGTATTGTTAGTACACTCAAATTCTAATCTACATGACGACATGGTTTTCTCCCCATTTGGATCAATTAAGATGCATCCAGACTCCAAGCTCCATCACTAGACTTCGATCCATCAAAATATAATGACCAAAATAAAGACTTATCTATTGGCTTATCTACAATTACATCGGAAATATTTACAATTCGGAAGAATCGAGTTGTGAAAAAAATTTTCTATCCGAGAAACAAAAGTATTTACGAGAAAAAGGTGATTGAGGAGCTTTGAAATTTCCAAGAAATGATTCAGCGAGAATAACCTCCAAGAATATTGTTGTTGAATGCTACGGAGGTTCATTAGGTTGTTCAAATTCGATGACGAATGTGTGTCATATGTTTTTCTCGTTCAATTTTGATTTGATTTGGTTTCCCTTTGTAGGGAAGCCACATGTGTGAATAATCGAGTTGAGATATAACCGTTACGTTTCGTAGACCAGTCCTCGCTCAATATTAATCCATAGAATTCGGGAATATCAGCAATCAAAATGTCAATTCTTTGGACAATCCTAGGATCGGAAGCTAATCCGATAGTAACTGAATTGATTTCTCCTACCACTTGGACTTTAGAGCGATCCAAGCTGAACGATATGAACTGCGATTTACTGTGGTTCAATATTCAATTTAGCATATGCAGACAGTAGGCATTATATTGGAGGAAGCTCCGAATCAATCAAACAATTGTGCATGATTTTTTATTGTACATCTCATAAGTCAAAAGAAAAGGAGGAGTTTGAGAATTTGACTTTTCCCAATGAGCACGATATCAGTAGCATCTACCTTATCCGGTGGTTTACTGAGTTCCTCTTGCTTGCTTTCGTAACTACTCAGCTTGGTAAAGGAGCAATTGGTGTAGCATTTAATTCTTTCAATAGCAACTTTCTTTGGTGTTTTAGTTTCTTTGAGTTCATGTAAGGAAATGTTGGCTTTGATCTTTTTCATGTCTTCTACAATGTTTGTATTCCATAAGATCTGACACTACTAAATTTTTTCGTTGTTGATGTGAGAGGATTAGAAGAGGATGGTTGATTTTGAGTAGGTGATGGAGAAGTTTTCTTCACGTTGGGTTTGTCTTTGGTACTTGGAGTCTGTAATTTTCTTTTTTAGAAGCCCTATTTTGCACTCGGATCTGTTGTAGATTTACTCCTAGTACTTACAGGCATAGCTTCTTCACTATTAGAATTAGGGAGAATAAAATCCCACATTCCATTCAATTCAGCTATTTCTTCATTTTCGTCTTCTTGATACTGATACTATAGATGTATCTTCTTCTTCTTCCTCTTCTTCGATTCTGCATTAGAGATTGCATTAGGAGGTTTAGATTCAACTTGGTTTCTTCGAAATTTCGGAATGGTTTCTTGGTAAAAGTTTCACCACTTGTTTTTTAATTTCAACCATTTCATTTGACATGGTTTTAAGAACTTTTCGTAAACCTTCCATTTCATATGGATCTTTGGCCTTTTTTCTTTGAATCATCTCTGAAGTTGACTTTCTTTGATTTCCTTTCCTCAATAGCATTTTTTCTTTTCTAGAGAAGTAATACGTTTTTCCCACTTTTGCAATAGCTTCTTTCATATTCTCGACTAATGTAGGCTTTGCAGACTCTGTCTATCGAAAATTCCTATGTTTGAGGGTAAGGCAGTTATATACCATTCAATTCTGACTTGCTCACTAGGTTGTGAATCTGTATGAATTTTGTTCAAGAGTCTGTTGAATCTAGCATTGAATTCTTTTATGGGTTCCTTAGGTTCTATCTTCAAATTTGAGAGATCATTGAGTAAAGTTGCAATTGATCGGTCATCTCCAAATTTGGTTAAAAAATGATCTGGAAAAATGTCCCAACTCGTTATGGATCACGATGGTAATGAAAAAATACCATGATCCTACTACTCCACGAAGAGTATATGGGAATAATCTAACTACAACATCTTCGTGTATGACTCCATTCAAATTAATAGCCAGACATAAAGTTATTGATATGTTCTTCGACTGAATGTTAAGATCTGGGCTAAAATTTTGAAGCCATTTTCCGGGATTGTCTGGTAAATCATGTAAAGGTGCGCATATGTTGACTGCTCCGGAGTAGACCATGGTCTCTCGTGCCATTATTGGGATGACTATTGGAGGAATAGTAGAAAGCTGGTGGTATTTGAATAGAAGTGGTTGGAATAGATGATGTTGAGATTGATGAGGATTGAGTAGAAGATGTTTGTGGAGATGATGATTGAAGAGATGATGATGAAACAACTGTACTTTGTTGAGTTGTGGTTTTGGAAACAGGTGATTGAATATGAGATGATGAACTTGTATCACTTTCAGTTTCCAATTGAGTTATTTTTGTTTTTCCCTTACTAGGTAAAGAAAATACTTTCGGAGGAATACCAAGTTTTTCACTTTGCAACCTAGTAAGAGGTTTCGAAGGAATAAATTTTGAAGTTACACTACCTTCGGATATTTCGGACTCTTCAAGAGATAATGAGAATCCTTTCAATTTATGAATTAGATCTTGAACTTCGAGAGACTCGGGATGTTGTTTGTCCGAATGTTTTGAGATTTTGGTAGTGGGTGTTTGAATATTTTCTGAAAATTACTTCTCTAGGATTTTGAATTTCGGAAAGAAATTGAAGAAGTTAATGAGGGTGTTTTGCTCTCGAATGGCTTGTGGATAAAGATTTACTTGCCATTCATAGCTCGAGCCCTCCTTCTAGTGCCAAAAATGTTGAAGCCTAGAAAATCTCTCGCTTCAAACATAGAGGGAAAACCACCCTGGTCGGGACCTTAAAGACAGACTCCTTTTTCCGTTTGGTATGGTGGCTCAAATCTGGATTTAAAGGACCCGGGTTTCCTTGTAAACTAAATGGATTGGATTGGATGGGTGGAAATGGGACTAAATTAGCTGAAATAAAACTATCTAATTTAAACTAAATACTTGATAAAGAAATTCTAATACTAACACGGGTAATTATATGTGAATACAACTTAAGATTGTTCCAATTCAACAATAACCATAAAAATGTATTATTAATTAAATTGAAATGTGCGAGAAACAAATAAAGATAACTATATTTAAGGAATTAAACAGAGTTGTATTAACATATTGCATTCATCATTGTATACCATCTACATTTAATTATGAAAAAATAACGTTTCAATTATACTCGAAATGATATATAAAAGGAAGCGTTGTTAAAACAAATATACATATAAATGATAGCAATTTTAAAATGGATATCATAAGACAAAAGAAATCAACGATGAACAGATAGAAATACCTTTGTTCATCTTGAGGACTTTCAAATGCAATCGATACTCTATCCGATAACTATGATGCAAATCAAATTCCAAGGTACAAAAAATGCAACACTTCAAAGATAATTTTCAGCATGAAAATCACCGGATGTGATCCTTTTTTAAAAAATATATAAGACAATGGAGTACGAAATGCAATCTCCAAGTCCAAAAATATTAAGATCCAGGACCCCTCTCTAAATGCATGAGAGGGGTTTAAATACTACTTAACTAATTCTAAAAATAGTTTATTACAAAAATTAAGGATTCGGTTCAATGACCATCCTTTTCCTAGGCTTAAATACAGTGAAATTAAAACTAAATCTATCTATCTATGAATTTGATCTTTAATCTTGCAAGCATCTAGCATAGTTTTGAGAAGATGCGGTTGACAGACTTCAGAATTCAACTGTCCTGAAAAGACAGAGTCGACAAGCGTAGGAGCAATCTTCTCTGTAGCATTGATGATACAATTAAGTGCACTTGTCTTGTTGACTGTGGCTTTACCAAGTACATCTAGTATGCGTCCCAATTCAATCTTGTTAGCCCTTGGATGGATTTTTTCTCTTTCTTTTTTCCTTTTGCCTCCATTCGCATTTGCAGTTGATTTGCACAGTGGGAGATATCTTGGAACAGTTTCTGGGATCAAATTAGCTTTGTGTAAATTTTCATTTACACAATCGGTGAAGTGTTTGCCGATGTAGCTGCCTCCTCTATCGCCTTTTATGCCCTTCCGATTTGTGCATCCCGATTATTGATGATATTTCTTTATGGTTTTCATTAACGATGGGTGCACCGACTTTTCTTCTTTCTTCTGTCTTTTGACATGCCGGATAATCATTGATATTTTCATTAATCAAATCATTATCATTTCGTAAATCTACGACATGATTTGTGATTTTATCGCTCTCTTGGCACAAAGAATTCCATTGCAAGATTTTTTTGCGAAAACTTCCTCTTGTTGCGGTAGTTGATTGTTCAAAGAGATGGTTTCTGAAATGAATCTGAAGCTTAGGATCATCTTTATGCTGATCTTGGATAATACGTATTTGTTTGTCTTTATCGACATGAGCTTTTTTGATGTCCTATTTGCATTTCTTGAAGTTGTTGTTGTAACTCTTCAAGTTTCAATTGTAGCTTCCTTATTCTCCCATTACTGTTGCAATTGTTGTTACGAGCTTTTACCTGTTCTTCTTTTTTCATTAAACAAAAGTTGTATCTCAACTGCTTTATCAATTGTTGCGTAGCATAAGCTCCTGTTATTTGAGATAACTTAGTGAGATTATGAGTAGGCTGCAGTGGCAGGATCTTTCCACGAACATCTACTTGTTCTTCTTCGATAGCAATTGCACTTTCTATTTTTCTCTTTTTTTCTCCTGTCTCTTCACTCATTGCTTTGTATTTTGGGTCGTAGAATACATCCGAGAGGAGGAATGTCCTCTACATTAAGTACAATTTCAGAGGAGGGTGTGATTGGTATGTGCTCATCATCATGTGATCGTGTTGCTTGTTCCCGTATTCAAAACTTTGGTTGTACGCATGAAGTCTGTACATTTCATGTCCTTCTACATTAATCAATTGGTTAAAGGTTTCCCATTCTTTGTCTAACTCAATGGTGTCCGTGTTTGTTGTTGTACATTGGTTGGAGGAGGATTTGTCTATTGAGAAGTCAAAATTTGATGTTGAGTAAGTTCTTTTGATTGTGCGAATCTTTAATGGATTCTTCCATTTTATCTTCCTTTTCTTTAGACTTATTGGAGTGTTCAGAATCTCTGTCGGATTTTGATTTAGATTTACTGTACTTGAACTGCAGTTAAGACTAACACTAGGAGTTTTCTCCCTTGCGGGCTCTAAGCGTAGATTATCCAAAGGAATAGGAATTAGTCTTCTTTCTCTATAAAGCTTGAATTCACGAAATTTCCTTCGGAGATAGCCGCGCTTGAGCTGAATTCAAAACTTCTTTGAATGAATTTCTTGCTTGGAACATATCATCAAAAAGATCCTATTCCCAGGAAAATTCCCTTACCTTGATTGCATTGGTAAAATTCTTAACAATATCATTTGGGTCGAATAACCTTCTTTAAAAATTTGAACAGTCTGTAGGCATGTAACGTTGCCTATCTCTTGAAATGCATGACCAATATCAAACGAGTGAAAAATGTTCCACATTTTACGGAAATTATGTCAAATTCCATTTTTTCTTCTCTTTTAAATCTTTTATTATACCTCTCGGCCACTGAGTCCGATAAGCAATTTCAGAGCTACAAGTCTATCCGGAACATATAGGGGGTAACACATGGGGAGAAGCATAACTTCCAAAAACCCTAATATAGGTGAACAATTCTTCTCCAAACCATCTCGCGGCAGGGGAGAATATCAATCTCGATTTACGAGGATAACCTTGGGGCATCCTTATTATACAATGTTCGTACTAATGGCAACATTATTCCATGAAAAATTTGGTAAAAATGGGGGACAAAACTTAGACTCCCATAGTTCTTTATGGTACACATGAATGGGCAAAGGATCGTGGATAGTCCATTTCCGGTCCATCACGAGGGAATTTAGAGATAGCGGATGGCGTCCATGACATAAGCAAGTTAAATAAAAGGCGGATAAACCCGCTGAGAAACATTCGTTTAGACCGGTAGTGAAAAATAGCGATGGGTGAGATTATCGGATAGGATTTTGACCCAGTCTACAATTGTAGAATTAACTGACAGCATTCAACAAAGGAAGCCATTCGGGTAATATCATATTTATGTCGGGCTTTCCAAAAAAGCACATAACATAGTGGCGATAAAACAATAAGGAGAGGTAAGTGAACCCTTTGTGCTGTACATACCTTGTTTGTTTTTCTTCAATGGTTCACTTCTTTTGGTCCACTCCTTTGTGCATTACGCCAAAATTTGCATGTTCTTTGGCAAAATCTTCCATGAATTGTTTGTTGAAAAGTCGCTTTGAGGTTCTGTAACTTATACATTAATCTCAGATCTTCTATGGTGAATGACCCGATTAGCTCTTGGATGGAGTTACGAATTGTCTGTACTGAAATATCTGTGCTATCCGGTACCCATCTCACCATGTCCTGTATATGGGAGAATCCTTGGCCTTGTCTCTATTCTATGCGAGAAATGAGCAAGCCAAGTCTCTAAGGGTTACTTTAGACGTATTCGGGGAACCTGTTGTAGCTACAACTTTTATCACCACAGGGTTTTCTTCCTCTAGCAGATTATATATTCCTTCCCAAGTGGATATACCGGCATCCTTATTACAAGCGGTGTCTGCATACAGCGAAGCCATTTCTCTGTTTTCAGAACTTGAGCTCTTCTCCTTCTTTCCCATAGTGTTTAGCGGAAGCTTTGTATAGACGTTTGCTCCTTCGTGCCTGCGTTTTACGAATAAATGAGAGTAATGGCATAAGAAAGGTGATGAGACTGTTTAAAATGTGAAAGCAGATGAAATATGATATTTTAATCGTGAAATTACTTTCAATCCAAACACAATCTCATTTACCATTAATAATCAATCCAATCATTTAATTTAATCATTAAAGCGCATAACAGATTTGACATATGGGAAGATTTCCTTGGGATAGCGCGCCTACATGAATCTGCGACATTGCGATCTGCAATTTGCTGCGCAATATCGCAATATCGCAATGTCGTAATATCGCAAAATGAAGTCATTCGCAGTCATGAAAATAGCGCAAAAGCGGAAATTGCGCAATAGCAAAAGCGCATATCGCAAAATCGCAAAAGCGCATAATTGAAAAGAGTGCAAAATATATTCATTAATCATTTCTGTTTTCTGCGCTATGCGATCTGCGACCAATGCGTTTTATAAAAGATATATACCATTTTTGTTATGGATGCGCTATCTTGTTTAAAGAGTAATTTTATTATAATCTATCATAAACTTAAGTGTTTCCTGATATTCTTTCTAAGGGATTAGGTTTATGATAGAAATTTTTATTTGAAAAGGCAAACAAATCCTAATTGATTTTTTGGATTTTTTAACTAAGGGTCCTCATTTATTTATTATTATTACTAGTATTAAATAAAAAGGGGGGTTGTTGCTGGTCACAACAGGTACCAGCCAAACAAAAATCCTCCCGGATCCCATTGCCACCATGGCCAATAATAGCCCAAGTCCCACGGCTTGGACTGCACACTGCCTCTGGTTATGACTGATGCTCTAAGAGGCGAAGACCATGACCCCTGTTGTGCTGCATCTGCCACTGTGTAAGCTGTCCCATCGACTGTGTACCAACTCATCAAATCTCTCCACTCAAGGCATGGAGTCAAGAATATAATGAGGAATATCTCCCTCATGTGGATCCTCCATCCCCAAGCAATCATCCAAACAAAGTGAGCCACCTTCCAACAAGGCAACTCCTGAAAATCTCCTTCCACCTCAAGCTCTAGTAATGAAGGTGGGCTGAAAATATGAACTTGGCAAGCATCATAGCTTACCCCATGTTGTCCTTATATCCACTCATAACAAGAGTAGAGTGTATGATGATCTCGGGCTACAAAATTATTGCCCTCCAATGGAAAAGTGAAGAACAATCCTCCAGAGAAGGTTCCTCCAACAATGAAGAACAAGCTGGTCCAAAACAATCTATCCATGAATAATAGGACATGGTCATCATGGAACATCCTGATGAGAGGTTTGCTGAAGGTTTTACATGATGATACATGATGCAAACAATTTATCACAAGGATACAGCGCAGTCTTATCCACTGCAACTTCAGAAAATTACATGGCAAGCAATGTCCATGATTCATCACATCTACTAAAGGATAGTAAATGGCTGAATGTAACAACAATAATACATGATCAAGCACTTGCCCATGGATGTACAATGGATGAATATCAATCTTATGGCCCACCTCAAAAGAGAACAAACATTTGGCTGTGGTGGCCATATCTCCTCCCATGCTCCCATTAGAACATGTAGTGTAGAAATTGTGAGAATTCTTCCCACTCAAGGACACCAACAGCTTCTCCAACAAGTACAGCGCAGTTTTAGAAGTTGCTGCTTGATAAATGTACATGGAAAAATGTTTATGTTAATCATGCATTTCTTCAAATGAACATACATGTGGTGATATGGAAAAATGTTTTTGTTCATTTGCTGCACTATATACATGATATAGTGCAGCAAATGAACATACATGTAGTGATAAAAAATTTTCCCAAGGCCACAAAATAGATGGCTGCCTCCCTCATGTAGATTGGCCCAATACAATTCATGGAGCAATTTGAAAAGCTTTCCCTCTTGTGAAGCAATGCACTACATAAGAATGGTAAGAGTGTGCAAATCAATGAATGTATAAACAAACTCCTCACCATATGCTGGAAGTAAGATAGTACATGGATCCATGAATGAGTCCTCCATAGTGTGTTGGCATGCTATGAAGAAGACTGAACCATGTGCTACAAAATGTTTCTGTTGATCTGCTGCACTATATACATGATATAGTGCAGAAAATGAACATACATTCGGTGATAAAACATTTTCCCAAGGCCACAAAAGAGATGGATACCTCCATCATGTAGATTGGCCCAATACAATTCATGGAGCAATTTGACAAGCTTTCCCTCTTGTGAAGCAATGCACTGCATAAGAATGGTAAGAGTGTGCAAATCAATGAATGTATAAAAAAACTCCTCACCATATGATGGAAGTAAGATAGTACATGGATCCATGAATGAGTCCTCCATAGTGTGTTGGCATGCTATGAAGAAGACTGAACCATGTGCTGCAAAAAGATAATCCTCCTAATGCTTGGAAATCCAAGTTAAGAAGAATATGCCATAGATGTCTCTATCATCATTACCTCCTCTAAGTGCAACAAATATGAAGTGATCCTGGGACCTATGGGTTATAGATCCATCATATCTCTACGGGGCACACTTCATCCATAAGGCTCTGCTCCAAAGTGACAGCGCTGTGAGCTCATGCAAATAAGCTCCTGTCAATACAAAGCTCCATTATTTGACATGCTCCTTGTCAAAGACTCCCATAATAATGCTGCAACAAATATGGAATACCTCCCAAGATGGAAGTGCTTCCCAATCAACATCAAAGACCAAGGAGATAGTGCCATCCCCTCTTCCTGCAACATCATACAAAGTGTGAGAGAAAATCTTCCCTTGCTCTCCCAGAAAGAAACAAAGCAACAAGACATTGTGTTGCCTCCCCATACCTCCATCATACCAATCATGTGATGAAGACACAATGAATGATATGAGCATCATATCAACACCATGCATCCATACTCTATGTTGCTCAATGATGCAAGTATCCAGCCATCTTTTCCCCGTCCTCCTACTGTTAGGAAGAGTGTTTGCCAAGTGATGGCCAAAATCTTTCAAGAGTAACCAGAGCAGCCAAGCCTCCTGCTACCCGGTATCATAGATCTGCAAGTACAAGTGATGACCAAACTCCTTCAAGAGTAACCAGCGCAGCCAAGCCTCCTGGTGCCCAGTATCATAGATCTGCAGGTAGCTCCCTAGCTCTTTGCTCATCATCCACATCCACTCAATCACCTGTGGATGCATCCTTCTTCTCCTCATCCTGGTACTCCTCCCATGAGGGCTACCATCCTCCCAAATAAAATTCATGTCTTTGAAATTCATGGGATTTTGAAATTTACGCTTCTCAAGGATCAATGAGACCTTATCAAGAATCAAATAGGTACTAGGAAAAAACCTCCCATCATGATGTGTATGGCTCAAGGAATGTCCAACACAAGCATGAGAGATGTTATCCATCCTAAGATGTCCTCCATCTTCTATCTGCTCTTGTGAGAAGGGAAGAAAAGCATTGCATCCCATGGTGTGTCGAAGTGCATCTCCAATGAGATCCCTCCTTGAGATTTCCCTTTCATCCATAGTCTTCCAAAACCAATGAGGTCTTGGATCTGAAAGTAGAAGTTCCTCTTTGAGCTGGGAAGAGCTCATTGAGAAAGTGTCATCTTGAAGGGAGAAAATGTTTCTTACTCCAAGATGTCTACCATCCATCTTCAAGTCTTCAAACCCCAATCTCCAATGTGATGTACAATGCAACAATGGCTCATGAGAATGATGGTTTGATTCCTTCTTGAGTGTTGCCATGTTGCACAGCGCAGTGCAACCAAGTTGCTCCTGATGTTCATTTGGAATTTCTTGTACGGCTGCAAGATTCCCTTCCTCAAAAGTGTTGGCTGCCCCAACTGTTGATGCATGTGGCTGCTCCTCCATGAGTGGGACAACATTATCACAAGCCTCCTCAAGAGGTGATGTGATCTCTTCTTCTTTATGAGAATAGGAAGCGCATGGTACTTCCTCTTCTTTTTCTTCAATCTTTTTAACCTCCTCAAAGGTGGATGCATCTTCTCTGGATCTGAAAATAGATGAGAATAAACTCATCTTTTTCTTGGGCCTAGACTCACAAGGATATGTGGATCCCTCATACATGGGAAAAGGTGACCTCCTAGTGGTATGCTGCAACTTTGAACTCTGCGTGCTATATCCTCCACTGTTCCTTCCACTTTCATCCTGCCTGAGCTGACAGTAATCTTTGAAAGGCAAAGCTGCTCTGAAGTCTTCCCCCATGGACTGCCATTTACAGAAATGGTCTCCAAAGGGTATATGATCATGCTGCCTCCCTTTCTCACTCGGTATTGGAGGTAAAAATGTAGGCATTGTGATCCTGGTTGGCCTACTGAAGGCTAGTGAACGCTGGTCACACTGTTGTGAGATCCCCATATTTTTCACCTCTACGGCCACTGGTGGGTAAGAAAAATGTCCCCATGATTTCTCTTCTAGTATCGTAGATAACTAGCTCCACAGGCTGAGCGAGAACTATGCTCTGATACCACTGTAATATCTCGTTTTAGGGATATCTCCAAAACACAGCAAACTCCAACAAGAGATTGACTGGGAGGGCATTTACCAGATATGTCGTCTCTAAGGAGAATGAGATCCGAAGGCTATCTGGCCCTTTCCAGACTCTGTCTATAGAGCTGCTTGAAGAATCCCACTCAAAAGTGACTTGCAGCAATATGCAAGCGCATATATGAGCACACCATGAAGAGACAGCATTTTACAGTGAGCCGTGAGACAAGAAGAGGAATATATATATAGCCAAGAATGATGTATAGCAGCAAAAGATGTACAAGTCTTGAGGAAACAACCTCTCAAGAAAATCAATACAAGCCTCAATAGTACATGTACATGGAAATGAAAGGACGCTGCTATGTCTGCATAAACCCAGGCTATGGAAAACGCATTCTATGATATATTATTGCTCCAAAATGATGTCAACACATGGATATGACAGTATATGGCCCAAATACAATAGCGGAGCAAAGCTCTAACCCTCAGAAACAGAAATACATCAATCCTCCAAGGGATTGGCTGAAATACACAAAATGGCAGAAATGCCGGAGTTGTTGGGCAGCTACTGAAGATGATGAGCAATCTGAATTAGACCTCCTCCAATAGATCTCCAAAGTGGAAGGCTGATCCTTACACTTGAGATCTTACCCTCAAAACAATCTGCAAACCCTCACAGCAGCTAGACCATGAAAATAACGTAGTAACTGAGAGGTACTGCATAGTAGGGCAGGAATGAGTGTTGACCTGATGCCAAGATATACAAATCAGCTTCAATATCTCCCAATCTGATCCTCCAAAGGATAGAAAGACTCTCCCTTTGAAAAACAAGAGAAGGAAGAGGTGTCGTGACGACTCCATGGCAACACCCTACAACACAGTATTATGCTGCTACAACAATAATGTTTTCCTGGAGGATGATGCTGAAAAACTAACCTTGCCCGAGCAGGCACTCGAAGTCCCCAGGGGCTAAGGGTGAGATCTCTGCACGGAGACACTTGATGCACTAAACAGTGCTGTAGACAGGCTAAACAACCAGCGTGCTAAAGAATACAAAATTTCTCACTCAACAATCAACAACTCAAGCATGAATGAAATGAGGAGGCTCCTCCATCTCTTATAACATTGGTTTCCCTCAAAAACCCAACACAACCTCTCTCTCTCCTCCACATCCTCATCCTTATCCACATCCTCATCCTTATCTGTGCAGAATCTTGCAGAAGCTTCTATAGTGTACATAGGCCACCTCCTCCACGTGGTGTTAGGTCCCCCCTTGACTCCCACTTAAGTCACAACATTGTGCTACTAGGTGGATGTCTTATTTCACTTAAGTGAGTTAGACCCTCTTCACTCACTTTTTATTTATTTACAAACTATAGACGGCAAAATAAACAAAATAGAATATTCCAATTAGCTGTCGCTAATTAGGAATATTAAAAATTTATTGCATATATCACCATGATTATAATGTAATGACAAACATATAAGTAGCCCTAATTATTGCAACAACCATGAATCACATACCTGCATGCAAAACATACAACCTTGTATGACGATATTCTCTTACCCCAAAATCCATTGTCCCAAATTTAATTTAATGATCTGCATCTCGTACTCTATCTAATCCAACACATTAGCATCATAACATAAAAAATCATCATGATGACCTAATTTCATACAATGACCTTATGCATAACAACCTCAATGAAACCAATGAAAACTTGACCATATGCACCCACTTGTCATGTATAACTGATCATTAACGACCGATGCATTTTCAACACATGACATCACACAAGCAAGAATACATGGATAACGCTGAAACATGATGAATATGTAACCCTATCATAAGCAAGAAATGCATGTACTGTATGTAATAATATTTAAGAAAGAGTGCAAGAAATTTGATCGACATGCTGAAATATTTCACAAAACCTACCTTCTCAAGAATAAAAATAAGAAAGGAGTGTCAAAGAGGGTCAAAGGTGTTTTCCATTTCAAGTTTAATAATCATTCTCAGTTCCACACTAATATTTCTTGAGTGTATGGAATCTTGAACAAGAATGGAATTGTCCAAAATTTGATGATGACGAAGGAAGTCCCCTTGATTTTCTGAGATAATTTAATGGAGGAGAGTCCTACTCCTATTTGAAATAATTTTGGTGAGGATCTTGTATGAGGCATTACAAAAAGATATGGATATGAATGAAGAGAAATAGGAATGTCTTTTCTCCTTAGGGATAAGGTATAGAAAGGAGAATTTTGTATTCCCACACAATTTTTCTTTTGAATCTAGAAAAATTTATCATTTTCATCAAATATTTTTTTTAGAATCCAAAATCTGCAGTAGATGGATATAATAAAGCCATCCAAGCCAAGGTATTTATATAGTTCAAGGGACTATATGCCCTCAATGACCTTATATTCTTTAATGGGTCTGATTAATGACGTTGTTTAATTAGCTCCAAGATTCCTTCAAACTTTAACTAGCCAAGATTATAGTCATTCGGACTAGGCCTAGATGCTTTGGGGAGTCTAAAACCAACCCAATCCGTTAATTATTTTAACCCCATATATCCATGATATTAGAATAAAACTCAATTCCTTGTAATAATGAAATTATATGAAGGAGGAAGTAGTCAAGCCTGACTACTACAAATCCATTGCTCCTTCTCTTGTTTGTCCATGTAAACTTTCGTCTCCTTGGGATTATGTCGAACAAATCTCACTCATTCATTAGGTCCTCCATCCTTTCACTAAATGGATCATGTATGTTATAATTTCCTTTCCTTTCTAATGGCAAGATCGTTACCTTGATGTCTCCTCCTATGATACAATTTGTTATATGCAATTTCACTTCTGTAAACAAAAATGAATTCCCTAGATATAATGGTCTTATTTAGAACAACAAAGGAAAAAAAGAATTAGTGTTTTACTTTGATAAATTGAAATACAGAAAAGGAACCTACCCGGAATTCGTAGCGAGTCCTTCTCTTCAAATTTCTTGTAAGCTCCAATCCTATCTCCACATGCAATAAATGGAACTTGCAATGATGACTTAAACAAGAAAAGGAACTACAATATTCGCATAGCATAATCTGACATATCTATTCAATGAGTCAAAATTGAATTTAAATAAAAGATCATAAACATAACAAGGGTATAGGAAAACATGATACCTTTTGTATTAATAGATAAAGGAGAGAGCTACAGCCATATATAGAACCTGACTTTGTAGATGTGTCTCCCTACTTGAATTCTCCTTCCTTGTAAGGAAGAAAACCTTCACACTCAACCCTAAGGAAAATGGATGATTATGACTTAGGATAAAATAACCAACATGAGAGCACTAGAAATCTCCAGAATTCAAGAATTATGCCAGGGAAGGAATTATATATAGAGTAAGAGAGGTATTTTAGGATTTACCAATCTACGCTTGAGATCCACATATGAGGCGAGGATGAGATGAATTGATAAGAGATAAGGTCTGTACTATATGATCACATAGGAATTTGAGTCCTCTATCGAAGGTAAATAGTTAAAACCACCTTGGAAATTTATAGAAGAGGAAGCTTTGGAAAAAAAAATTTATTTTTTTATAATTTCTAGAATCAGTGCACGTGCAGAATGGAACAACTACTGATGATCAGTGTTGGTGTAGAATGGAGCAACTTGCATCCAACACTGGCATATAAGAACACGGGGTGTGATTGGCCTTAAAATATGTTTATTTAGTAGATAGCCCCAAAAACATATACTTTTTGGAAAACTGATGCTTAGGGATTTGTGAAGGGATGATGACAACATTTTCAAGGATGTTAAATGATCTGATTTTTAGGCATATTGAAAAAATGTGGCAAAATGGATTATAACAAATTTATAATTATGTTTTGTTTCCAGATTATATTTATTATATTTATAATTATATTATTTATTATATTAAGTGGTCCATGATATTATTTATTGTTATCATTTGATTCATACCATAGTTAAAAAAAAATGTTGCAATTATATTGCATTAAAAGAGGATACTTCTTTTGGATGGTTGACTTCTAGGTTTATAATGTAGTGGAATAAGTTGTCTTAGGCTAAGATTTGAAGAAAGATATACTTTTAGCACTTAAAACAAAAATTACTCTTACATTAATGACTCCTTCATTGAGGTGTTCATTTAAAAAAAAAACAATCATATAATTTTTTCAGAATGTCATGGTTTGAATATGTTCAAAACTTAAGGTTTTTTATTTCCATAATTGAAAAGTTGTCAAAATTTTAAGGTTTTTTCTAAGTTATGATATTTTTTCTTGAATGTTGTGGTTGACAACAATTATAATTTTAGGGTTTTTTAGAGTCATGATATTTCATATTTAATGACATGGATGAAATTTGCTGGAATTTTAACGTTTTTGGGTCCCATTATTGTACCTTTAATACCATTTCTAAATGATGTTGAAATTGTACCCTTAAAAAAATTTTATTCTAGCATCAACACTTTTCATTTTTAGTGTCTTTTATTCAATGTTTTTGCACAATTTTTTTTTTTACTGCCATATTTAAAAAATATTGAAAATTTACCCTTGAAAAAAAATTCATTCCAGAATACGCAAATTTTTTTTCTTTGTTTTATCATGTTTTTTGGGCTTTTTTTGGCTACAGTTCTCATTTTGAGTTTACATTTCCCATTTAAATTTTTAAATTGTTTATTTTAGAATTTAAATATAGAGGTAGGTGAATAGATCCCAATAAATATTATTAAAATTATATTGGTTAAGTAGATTGGAAGTTGAGTATGGATAGATAGGCGTAGATAGAAAAAACTACATAAAAGTAAAATTTAATAACTAAATCGATTAGAACTTGAGTATGTTGATCCAAACTAGAAATGTACGAACTTATTATACACTTTATGAAATTTATAATACAATCAATATATAACATGAACAAATTACCTAGAAAGGAAAGACATTCATTCATAAGGAAGAAAGGCTTTGTTCTTCCATCAACACCTCTAGACTGCCATGTTTGTTGACATTTTCACCTTGTATTCCTAGTGGATCTGCACATAATAGTGATAAATACCAAAGGATGAGGTGTCATAAAGCCTAGATTAAGCCTTATATCCCTTCTAACCATAGCCAAAATGATCTAGCCTTAACAATGTGGGCCACTCATTGAATGCACGATATGATTCATGATTTTTAAATCACAAAAGATATGTCACATCCATTAATAACAATCACCTATGCATTGCTCAAGATCTCCATTGTACTTGATCTCATAGACCACACAACACACCCAATCAAAAATTATGCTTGCCCATAGCAATCCATGGTTTAATTAGAGAAGAGGATTTAATTCAGTCACATTCAATGAATCATATAGAGTACAATATCATCATCACCAACATCACCATCAATATAGAACTTGATATGATGAGTACCTCATCAGAGCCCATAATCTAAAATGTGTCTAGTATTCCTCTCTAGTTACATTGTCATTTCATAATTCCAACATGTCTTGATCTGTTACACAAAACCCTAATGAATCACATTAATAATTTGGAATAACATTGATCAAAAGAAAAATAGTTTTGTATAGTTATTTTCAAGCCTTTTTCATAGAGATTATAATCATTTAATTTAGAATTCACGCAAACCAAGATGTTATATGTGGTTATATCGAATAATTTACATGTAAGGTAAATAATATTTTACTGGTAAAAATCATTGGATTATCAGGAACTCCTTGGGTCTTAGCTTAATCTGCTCTCCAAGTTCATATTTATTGGTTGAAAGGCTTGAAGAAAAATTATACATGTGAGTATTAGGAAAGATATTCACCATTTAGGAAATGGAAGGGACTAGATCAAATAATAGGGAATGAGAATATATTTAGAAACAGTGATTATTTTAGTTCATTAAGATAAAGTATTTTTTTTTTTTATAAGAAAATTCTCACAATACATTGAAACGACCATTATAATAATATATTGAAATGTGTAATATCCCAAAATTAGGGATTCAGCAAGACATCAACGGTATAACGGTCTTTATGTTATTAATAAGCTTAAAATAAGCATGAGGAACATAAATACATCATATTTAACTACAAAAGACACTTTAATTCAGATTTACAATCCAAAGGATGGGGAAAATCAACAATTTATGCAGTAAAAAGCTTAATATCAGAGATTTGCATAAAAAAAAAAGGATGGGGACGGTTGGATCTGATATCTTAGGTCATGAGGGACCTATTCTCATAATTTTAGCTCAAAATAAGCATTCTAGCTAACTTAAATAGTTCCTCCTTTCCCGACTAGTCTAGAAAACCCTGATTTCCCATGACTTTGCTAAACAGAAATTTATGAATACTATGGGAGCCTAATTCCCACTAGGGTTTCTATAGAAAGTGATGGAATATGATTGATATATAGCTTATATTTATCAAATATTAGATAAATAGAGTTTTAACCCCTTTTACACAAGACAAGGACACCCGGCAAGGGTTTTCGGCAATTTACATGTACCAAAAGTAGGAATACAGAAAATAACGCATTCTACTGCAACTCTGAATTAAAAATGATTGAATATGACAATATCAGCTCAGTTAAATGAGGGAATCAAAGCTCTAACCCTTATAAGAAAAAATACATCAATCCTCCAAAGGATTGGCTAAAACATACAAAATGGCAAAAATGCCAGAGTAGCTAGGCAGCTACGGCAACTACAGAACTAGAAATACATAGAGAAGGATGAATAAGATGAAAATATATAAATTTAAACCTCCTTCAATGGATCTCCAAGTGGAAGGCTGGTCCTTACACTTGAGATCCCACCCTCCAATCAATCTGCAAAACCCCGCAGCAAATGCACTATGAAAATAACGCAGCTATTGGAGAAAATTGCGCAGTAGGGGAAATAATATGTGTTGGCCTGATGCTAAGATATGAAACTAAGCTCTCAAGCTTCCAAACTGATCCTCCAAAGGCAAGAAAGACTCCCCCTCTGACAAACAAGCAATGGAAGAGGTGTTGTGGAGCCTCCACGGCAACACCCTACAACACAGTATTATGCTGTTGTAGAAATAACGCTGTCCTCGAGGATGATGCTTCGATCTCGAGCCAAAATAATGATGGGACAACCTAACCCAAGAAGGCACTCGAAGTCCCATGGGGCTGAGGGTGAGATCTCCGAACGGAGACACTCGGTGCACTAAACAGTGCTGCAGACTAGTTAAACAACCAGCGTGCTCAAGAATTCAAAATGACCAACTCAATATCATAAACATATGCATGAATGGCAATAGATCTCCTCCCCTCCATTTATATAGCAATTGGAGACTCCTCATGGGCCCTTCCTCTAGAAGCTTCCCTTCCTCTAGAAGCTTCCCTCCTACATTGTCATGTAGTGCTTTCCAACTCATACCCTGCGCTGGTTGACTTGGTCAAACCTCTTTGCAAATATCTCCTTTCACACATGAGGGTGTGAAAACTGGTTCCATGGCTGATCCCTTTTCATACTAGAGGGATTTTATTTATGTTTTTATTATCTTTGGAACTCCTTACCAAATTATTCATCTCCTAAATGAGTTTAGACAAAATTTAATGTTCCAATTTATTGAAGAAAAATTTGGAACATTATAGTCCTCCCCTTCCAAATGTTGCTTGTCCCCAAGCAATTGCAAGGATATAACTGAAGAATCTCCACTCAAGGCATGGATTCTGGAATATAATTAGGAACATCTCCCTCATGTGGATCCTCCATCCCCAAGCAATCATCCAAACAAAATGAGCCACCTCCAAACAAGGCAACTCCTGAAAATCTCCTTCCACCTCAAGCTCCGGTAATGAAGGTGGGCTGAAAATCTGAACTTGGAAAGAATCATAGCTTACCCCATGCTGTCCTTCTCTCCACTCATGAAAAGTGTAGAGTGTATGCTGATCCTGGGTTGCAAAATTATTTCCCTCCAATGGCAAAGGGAAGAACAATCCTCCAAAGAAGGCTCCTCCAACAATGAAGAACAAGCTGGCCCAAAACAATCCATCCATGAAGAATAGGACATGGTCATCATGGAACATCCTAATGAGAGGTTTGCTAAAGGTTCTACATGATGATATATGATGCAAACAATTTCTCACAAGGATACAGCGCAGTCTCATCCACTGCAACTTCAGAAAATTACATGGCAAGAAATATCCATGATTCATCACATCTACTAAAGGATAGTAAAGGGCTGAATGTAACAAAAATAATACATGATACTTGCACATGGCTGTAAAATGGATGAATATCAATCTTATGGCCCACATCAAAAGATAAAAAACATTTGGATGTGGTGGCCATATCTCCTCTCATGCTCCCATTAGAACATGTAGTGCAGAAATTGTGAGAATTCTTCCCACTCAAGGACACATCCAGCTCATGTGTCTCCCTCATAATCAAGCCTCCCATAAAAATCTGATCTATATCAGAAAATGAAGACATGATCAGCAGAAAAATAAATAAAATTCTGAAGTTTACAAGTGATGCAAGAATGTACCAACAGCTTTCCCCGTAGTGACAGCGCAGTTTTACAAGTTGCTGCTTGATAAGAGTACATGGAAAAATGTTTATTTTTACATGGTTAGTCATGCATGTCTTTATATGATACATGCTATATTGTAGAAAATGAACATACATGTAGTGATAAAATATTTTCCCAAGGCCACAAAAGAGATGGCTACCTCCATCATGTAGATTGGCCCCATAGACTTCATGGAGCAATTTGACGAGCTTGACCTCTTGTGAAGCAATGCACTATAAAAGAATGGTAAGAGTGTGCAAATCAATGAATGTATAAACAAGCTTCTCACAATATGATGGAAGTAAGATGGTACATCGGTCCATACATGAGTCCTTCATAGTGTTTTGGCATGCTATGAAGAAGAATGAACCATGTGCTGCAAAAAGATAATCCTCCTTATGCTTGAAAACCAAAGTCAAGAAGAATATGCCATAGATGTCTCTATCATCATTACCTCCTCTTTGTTCATAAAGTGCAACAAATATGAAGTGATCCTGGGACCTATCGGTTATGGATCCACCATATCTCTGCTTTGCACACTGCATCCATAAGTCTTTACTCCAAGGTGACAACACTGTGAGCTTATGCAAATAAGCTCATGTCAATACACAACTATGTTCTTTGACATGCTCCTTGTAAAATATTCTTCCAATAATGCTGCAAAAGATGTGGAATACTTCCCAAGATGGAATTTCTTCCCAATCATCAAGGAGATAATCCCATCCCCTCCTCCTGCAACATCATACAAAGTGTGAGAGAAAATCTGCCCTTGCTCTCCCAAGCAAAGCAACAAAGTATTTTGCTGCCTCCTCATAATTCCATCATAAAAATCATGTGATGAAGAAACATCAATATCATGCATCCATTATATATGCTAATCAATGATGCAGGTATCCTACCATATTTTCCCCATCCTCCAATTCTTAGGAAGAGTATTTTCCAAGTAATGGCCAAACTCTTTCAAGAGTAACCAGCGCAGCTAAGCCTCCTGCTGCCCGGTATCATAGATCTGCAAGTAGCCTCCTAGTTCCTTGCTCATCAACCACATCCACTCAATCACCTGTGGATGCCTCCTTCTTCTCCTCATCCTGGTACTCCTCCCATGAGGGCTACCATCCTCCCAAATCAAATTCTTGTCTTTTCACTTGATGCGATTGTGAAATGTAAGCTTCTCAAGGATCAATGAGACCCTATCAAGAATCAAATAGGTGGTAGGAAAAAACCTCCCATCATGATGTGTATGGCTCAAGGGATGTCCAACACAAGCATGAGAGATGTTATCCATCCTAAGAATTCCTCCATCTTCTATCTGCTCTTGTGAGAAGGGAAGAAAAGCATTGCATTCCATGGTGTGTCGAAGTGTATCTCCAATGAGATCTCTCCATGAGACCTCCCTTTCATCCATAGCCTTCGAAAACCAATGAGGTATTGGATCTGAAAGTAGAAGTTCCTCTTTGAGCTGAGAAGAACTCATTGAGAAAGTGTCATCTTGAAGGGAGAAAAGGTTTCTTACTCCAAGATGTCTACCATAAATCTTCAAGGCTTCAAACCCCAACCTCCAATGTGATGTACAATCCAACAATGGCTCATGAGAATGATGGTTTCATTCCTTCTTGAGTGTTTCCATCTTGCACAGTGCAGTGAAACCAAGCTGCTCTATAGTAGCAATGAGATTTAACTCTTGGTCATGCAAAAGTAAATCTCTACATTGATCAAAAGAATTTGCTGCAACAATGGAATTTGAAAATACTTTCATACCTTGATGTGCATTTGGAACTTCTTGTAGGGCTACAAGATTCCCTTCCTCAAAAGTGTTGGCTTCCCCAACTGTTAATGCATGTGGCTGCTCCTCCATGAGTGGGACAACGTTATCACAAGCTTCCTCAAGAGGTGATGTGATCTCTTCTTTCTTTATTCTTTCTCCATCAAAAGTTTGGATCAAACTTTGAGTGAACTCTGCAAAAGTCTTCACCCTTGCATGGCTCAAGTGGTTGCACCACCAATCATAGGCTTCACCCTCCAAATCCAGCGCTGAGATTTCAACAGCTTCTTTCCCTACTACAGGATGTAGTAGGAAAAATGCCTCCAACTTTCTCACCCAAGTTCTTGCATTAGATGACCCATCAAAGGTAGACAACAAAAATATATTTCCTTTGATTTCTTTTCTACTGCATGGCCTCTTCTCTTCCTTCAGCTGGATGAAATGAGGAAAATCTAGATTCTCCCTAAAGGCTCTAGGTTGAGATCTATACTCAACAAGGTAATCACTGAGAATCTGATGATCCAAATATCTTCCATGCTCAAAATCTTATTCTTGATGATAATAGGAAGTGCATGGTACTTCCTCTTCTTTTTCTTCAATCTTCTTGACCTCCTCAAAGGTGTATGCATTTCCTCAGGATCTGAAAATAGATAAGAATAAACTCATCTTTTTCAATGTTCTGATCTTCTTGGGCTTAGACTCACAAGGATCAGTGGATCCCTCATACATGGGAAAAGTGACCTCCCAGTGGTATGCTGCAACTTTGAAATGTGCATGCTAGATCCCCCATTCTTCCATTCACTTTCATCCTGCCTAAGCTGACATTAATCTTTGAAAGGCAAAGCTACTTTGAAGTCTTCCCCCATGGACTGCCATTTACAAAAATAGTCTCCAAAGGGTATATGATCATGCTGCCTCCCTTCCTCACTAGGTACTGGAGGTAAGAATGTAGGCATTGTGATCCTGTTTGGCCTACTGAAAGCTGGTGAATGCTGGTCACACTATTGTGAGATCCCCATATTTGTCACCTCTACGGCCTCTGGTGGGTAAGATTCTGCCTACCCTATTTTTTCATAGGAAAATTCCCCCCCGGTTTCTCTTTCGGTGTCATAGATAACTAGCTCCATAGGCTGAGCCAGAACTATGCTCTGATACCACTGTAATATCCCAAAATCAGGGATTCAGCAAGACATCAACTGTATAACGGTCTTGTTGTGATGAATAAGCTTATAATAGGCATGAGGAACATAAGTACATCATATTGAACTACAGAAACCACCTTAATTCAAATTTACAATCCAAAGGATGGGCAAAATCAGCCATTTATGCACTATAAAGCTTAATATCCACGATTTACGTAAAAACAGGGGATGGGGATAGTTGGATCTGATAACTTAGGTCATGAGGGACCTATTCTCCTAATATCAGCTCAAACTAAGCACTCTAGCTAAGCTAAACAGTTCCTCCTTTCCCGACTAGTCTAGAAAACCCTGATTTCCCATGACTTTGCTAAACAGAAATTTCTGAATACTATGAGAGTGTAATTCCCACTAGGGATGCTACAGAAAGTGATGGAATATGAATTATATATAGCTTATATTGATCAAATAGTATATAAATATAGGTTTAACCCCTTTTACACAAGACAAGGACACCCGACAAGGGTTTTCGGCAATTTACATGTACCAAAAGTAGGACTGCAGAAAATAGCGCAGTCTACTACAAATCTGCACTAAAAATGACTGATTATCACAATATCAGCTCAGATAAATGAGGGGAGCAAAGCTCTAACTCTTATAAGAAAAAATACATCAATCCTCCAAAGGATTGGCTAAAACATACAAAATGGCAAAAATGTCGGAGTAGCTGGGCAGCTACAACAACTCTGGAATGAGAAATACGTATAGAAGGCTGAATAATATGAAAACATCTAAATTAAACCTCCCCCAATCGATCTCCAAGTGTAAGGCTGATCCTTACACTTGAGATCCCACCCTCCAATCAATCTGCAAAACCCCGTAGCAAATGCACTATGAAAATAACGCAGCTACTAGAGCAAACTGCGCAGTAGGGGCAAGAATATGTGTTGGCCTGATGCCAAGATCTGAAAATAAGCTCTCAAGCTTCCAAAATGATCCTCCAAAGGCAAGAAAGACTCCCCCTTTGAGAAACAAGCAATGGAAGAGGTGTTGTGGAGTCTCCCTGGCAACACCCTACAACACAGTATTATGCTGCTATAGAAATAACATTGTCCTGGAGGATGATGCTTCGATATCGAGCCAAAATAATGATGGGACAATCTCACCCGAGTAGGCACTCGAGGTCTCTCGGGGCTGAGGGTGAGATCTCCAAACAGAGACACTCGGTGCACTAAACAGTGCTGCAGACTAGTTAAACAACCAGCGTGCTCAAGAAGTCGAAATGACCAACTCAATATCATAAACATATGCATGAATGGAAATAGCTCTCCTCCCCTCCATTTATATAGAAATTGGAGACTCCTCATGGGCCCTTCCTCCAGAAGCTTCGCTTCCTCTAGAAGCTTCCCTCCTACGTTGTCATGCAGTGCTTTCCAACTCATACCCTACGCTGGTTGACTTGGTCAAACCTCTTTGCAAATATCTCCTTCCACACATGAGGGTGTGAAATCTGGTTCCACGGCTAATCCATTTTCATACTAGAGGGATTTTATTTATTTTTTTATTATCTTTGGGCCTCCTTACCCAATTATTCATCTCCTAAATGAGTTTATACAAAATTTAAGGTTCCAATTTATTGAAGAAAAATTCGAAACATTACAATCCTCCCCTCCCAAATGTTGCTTGTCCCCAAGCAACTGCAAGGATAGAACTGAAGAATCTCCACTCAAGGCATGGATTCTAGAATATAATTAGGAACATATCCCTCATGTGGATCCTCCATCCTCAAGCAATCATCCAAACAAAATGAGCCACCTCCCAACAAGGCAACTCCTGAAAATCTCCTTCCACCTCAAGCTCCGGTAATGAAGGTGGGCTGAAAATCTGAACTTGGCAAGCATCATAGCTTACCCCATGCTATCCTTCTCTCCACTCATGACAAGTGTAGAGTGTATGCTGATCCTGGGTTGTAAAATTATTGCCCTCCAATGGCAAAGTGAAGAACAATCCTCCAAAGAAGGCTCCTCCAACAATGAAGAACAAGCTGGCCCAAAACAATCCATCCATGAAGAATAGGACATGGTAATCATGTAACATCCTAATGATAGGTTTAATGAAGGTTCTACATGATGATATATGATGCAAAAAATTTCTCACAAGGATACAATGCAATCTCATCCACTGCAACTTCAGAAAATTAGATGGCATGCAATATCCATGATTCATCACATCTACTAAAGGATAGTAAATGGTTGAATGTAACAACAATAATACATGATCAAGAACTTGCCCATAGCTGTAAAATCGATGAATATCAATCTTATGGCCCACCTCAAAAGATAACAAACATTTGGCTGTGGTGGCCATATCTCCTCTCATGCTCCCATTAGAACATGTAGTGCAGAAATTGTGAGAATTCTTCCCACTCAAGGACACATCCAGCTCATGTGTCTCCCTCATAATCAATCCTCCCATAAAAATCTGATCTATATAAGAAAATGAAGACATGATGAGCTGCAAAATAAATAAAATGCTAAAGGTTACAAGTGATGCAAGAAGGTACCAACAGCTTTCCCCATAGTGACAACACAGTTTTACAAGTTGCTGCTTGATAAGAGTACATGGAAAAATGTTTCTTTTTACATGGTTAATCATGCATGTCTTTATATGATACATGTTATAGTGCAGAAAATGAACATACATGTAGTGATAAAATATTTTCCCAAGGCCACAAAAGAGATGGCTACCTCCATCATGTAGATTGGCCCCATACAATTCATGGAGTAATTTGACGAGCTTGCCCTGTTGTGAAGCAATGCACTGTATAAGAATGGTAAGAGTGTGCAAATCAATGAATGTATAAACAAGTTTGTCACTATATGCTGGAAGTAATATGGTACATGGGTCCATACATGAGTCCTTCATAGTGTTTTGGCGTGCTACGAAGAAGAATGAACCATGTGCTGCAAAAAGATAATCCTCCTTATGCTTGAAAACCAAAGTCAAGAAGAATATACCATAGATGTCTCTATCATCATTACCTCCTCTTTGTTCATCAAGTACAAAAAATGTGAAGTGATCCTGGGACCTATGGGTTATGGATCTACCATATCTCTGTTGGGCACACTTCATCCATAAGTCTTTACTCCAAGGTGACAACGCTGTGAGCTTATGCAAATAAGCTCCTGTCAATACAAAACTATGTTCTTTGACATGATCCTTGTCAAAGATTCTTCCAATAATGCTGCAACAAATGTGGAATACTTCCCAAGATGGAAGTGCTTCCCAATCATCATCAAAGACCAAGGAGATAGTGCCATTCCCTCCTCCTGCAACATCATATAAAGTGTGAGAGAAAATCTGCCCTTGCTCTCCTAAGCAAAGCAACAAAGTATTTTGCTGCCTCCTCATACTTCCATCATACAACTCATGTGATGAAGACACATCAATATCATGCATCCATTCTCTATGCTTCTCAATTATTCAAGTATCCTGCCATCTTTTCCCCATCCTCCCATTCTTACGAAGAGTGTTTTCCAAGTGATGGCCTAACTCTTTCAAGAGTAACCAGCGCATCCAAGCCTCCTACTGCCCGGTATCATAAATCTGTAAGTAGCCTCCTAGTTCCTTACTCATCAATCACATCCACTCAATCACCTGTGGATGGCTCCTTCTTATCCTCATCCTGGTACTCCTCCCATGAGGGCTACCATCCTCCCAAATCAAATTCTTGTCTTTGCACTTTGTGGGATTGTCAAATGTAAGCTTCTCAAGTATGAATGAGACCCTATCAAGAATCAAATAGGTGGTAGGAAAAAACCTCCCATCATGATGTGTATGGCTCAAGGTATGTCAAACATAAGCATGAGAGATGTTATCCATCGTAAGATGTCCTCCATCTTCTATCTACTCTTGTGAGAAGGGAAGAAAAGCATTGCATTCTATGGTGTCTCGAAGTGTATCTCCAATGAGATCTCTCCTTGAGACCTCCCTTTCATCCATAGTCTTCCAAAACCAATGAGGTCTTGGATCTGAAAGTAGAAGTTTCTCTTTGAGATGAGAAGAACTCATTGAGAAAGTGTCATCTTGAAGGGAGAAAAGGTTTCTTACTCCAAGATGTCTACCATCAATGTTCAAGGCTTCAAACCCCAACCTCCAATGTGATGTACAATCCAACAATGGCTCATGAAAATGATGGATTGATTCCTTCTTGAGTGTTTCCATGTTGCACAGTGCAGTGCAACCAAGCTGCTTTATAGTAGAAATGAGATTTGACTCTTGGTCATGCAAAATTAAATCTCCAAATTGATCAAAATAATTTGCTGCAGCAATGGAATGTGGAAATCTTTTCATACCTTGATGTGCATTTGGAACTTCTTGTAGGGCTATAAGAGTCCCTTCCTCAAAAATATTGGCTACCCGAACTGTTGATGCATGTGGCTGCTCCTCCATGAGTGGGACAGCATTATCACAAGCCTCCTAAAGAGGTGATGTGATCTCTTATTTCTTTGTTCTTTCTCCATCAAAAGTTTGGATCAAACTTTGAGTGAACTCTGCAAAATTCTTCACCCTTGCATGGCTCAAGTGGCTGCACGACCAATCATAGGCTTCACTCTCCAAATGCAGCATTGAGATTTCAACAGCTTCTTTCCCTGCTACAGGATGTAGTAGGAAAAACTCCTCCAAATTTCTCACCCAAGTTCTTGCATTAGATGACCCATCAAAGGTAGACAACAAAAATCTATTGCCTTTGATTTCTTTTCTGCTGCATGGCCTCTTCTCTTCCTTCAGCTAGTTGTAATGAGGAAAATATAGAGTCTCCTTGAAGACTCTAGGTTGAGATCTATACTCAACAAGGTAATCACTAAGAATCTGATGATCCAAATATCTTCCATGATCAATATCTTCTTCTTGATGAGAATAGGAAGCGCATGGTACTTCCTCTTCTTTTTCTTCAATCTTCTTGACCTCCTCAAAGGTGGATGAATTTCCTCTGGATCTGAAAATAGATGAGAATAAACTCATATTTTTCAATGTTCTTATCTTCTTGGGCTTACAATCCAAAGGATGGGGAAAATCAGCAATTTATGCACTAAAAAGCTTAATATCAGAGATTTGCGTAAAAAAAATGGGATGGAGATGGTTGGATCTGATAGCCTGGGTCATGAGGGACCTATGCTCCTCATTTCAGCTCAAACTAAGCATTATAGCTAAGTTAAACAGTTCCTCCTTTACCGACTAGTCTAGAAAACCCTCATTTCCCATGACTTTGCTAAACAGAAATTTCTGAATACTATGAGAGCATAATTCCCACTAGGGCTGCTACAGAAAGTGATGGAATATGACTTATATATAGCTTATATTGATCAAATAGTAGATAAATAGAGGTTTAACCCCTTTTACACAAGACAAGGACACCCGGCAAGGGTTTTCGGCAATTTACATGTACCAAAAGTAGGACTGCAGAAAATAACGCAGTCTACTACAAATATGCATTAAAAATGATTGAATATGAAAATATTAGCTGAAATAAATGATTGGAGTAAATCTCTAAACCTTATAAGAAAAAATACATCAATCCTCCAAAGGATTGGCTAAAACACACAAAATGGCAAAAATGCCGGAGTAGCTGGGCAGCTACGGCAACTCCAGAAAAAGAAATACGTAGAGAGGGCTAAATAATATGAAAATATATGAATTAAACCTCCTCCAATGGATCTCCAAGTGGAAGGCCGATCCTTACACTTGCGATCCCACCCTCCAATCAATCTGCAAAACCTCGTAGCAAATGCACTATGAAAATAACGCAGCTATTGGAGAAAACTGCGCAGTAGGGGAAAGAATATGTGTTGGTCTGATGTCAAGATCTGCAAATAAGCTCTCAAGCTTCCAAAATGATCCTCCAAAGGCAAGAAAGACTCCCCCTCTGAAAAACAATCAATGGAAGAGGTGTTGTGGAGTCTCCACGACAACACCCTACAACACAGTGTTATGTTGTTGTAGCAATAACGATGTCCCGGCGGATGATGCTTTAGTCTCAAGCCAAAATAATGATGGGAAAACGTCACCCGAGCAGGTACTCGATCTCCCCTGGGACTGAGGGTGAGATCTCCGAACGGAGACACTCGGTGCACTAAACAGTGCTACAGACTAGTTAAACAACCAGCGTGCTCAAGAAGTCGAAATGACCAACTCAATATCATAAAAATATGCATGAATGGAAATAGCTCTCCTCCCCTCCATTTATATAGCAATTGGAGACTCCTCATGGGCCCTTCCTCTAGAAGCTTCCCTCCTACGTTGTCATGTAGTGCTTTCCAACTCATACCCTGCGCTGGTTGACTTGGTCAAACCTCTTTGCAAATATCTCCTTTCACACATGAGGGTGTGAAATCTGGTTCCATGGCTGATACCCTTTCATACTAGAGGGATTTTATTTATTTATTTATTATCATTGGGCCTCCTTACCCAATTATTCATCTCCTGAATGAGTTTAGACTAAATTTAATGTTCCAATTTATTGAAGAAAAATTTGGAACATTACAGTCCTCCCCTCCCAAATGTTGCTTGTCCCCAAGCAACTGCAAGGATAGAAATGAAAAATATCCACTCAAGGCATGGATTCTGGAATATAATGAGGAACATTTCCCTCATGTGGATCCTCCATCCCTAAGCAATCATCCAAACAAAATGAGCCACCTCTCAACAAGGCAACTCCTAAAAATCTCTTTCCACCTCAAGCTCCGGTAATGAAGGTGGGCTGAAAATCTGAACTTGGAAAGAATTATAGCTTACCCCATGCTGTCCTTCTATCCACTCATGACAAGTGTAGAGTGTATGCTGATCCTGGGCTGCAAAATTATTGCCCTCCAATGGCAAAGTGAAGAAAAATTCTCCAAAGAAGGCTCCTCCAACAACGAAGAACAAGTTGGCCCAAAACAATCCATCCATGAAGAATAGGACATGGTCATCATGGAACATCCTAATGAGAGGTTTGCTAAAGGTTCTACATGATGATATATGATGCAAAAAATTTCTCACAAGGATATAGCATAGTCTCATCCACTGCAACTTCAGAAAATTACATGGCAAGCAATATCCATGATTCATCACATCTACTAAAGGATAGTAAATGGATGAATGTACCAACAATAATACATGATCAAGCACTTGCCCATGGCTGTAAAATGGATGAATATCAATCTGATGGCCCACCTCAAAAGATAACCAACATTTAGCTGTGGTGGTCATATCTCCTCTCATGCTCCCATTAGAACATGTAGTGCAGAAATTGTGAGAATTCTTCCCACTTAAGGACACATCCAGCTCATGTGTCTCCCTCAAAATCAAGCCTCCCATACAAATCTGATATATATCAGAAAATGAAGACATGATCAGCAGAAAAATAAATAAAATGCTGAAGGTTACAAGTGATGCAAGAAGGTACCAACAGCTTTCCCTGTAATGACAGCGCAGTTTTACAAGTTACTGATTGATAAGAGTACATGGAAAAATGTTTCTTTTTACATGGTTAATCATGCATGTCTTTATATGATACATGCTATAGTGTAGAAAATGAACGTACATGTAGTGATAAAATATTTTCCCAAGGCCACAAAAGATATGGCTACCTCCATCATGTAGATTGGCCCCATACAATTCATGGAGCAATTTGACGAGCTTGCCCTGTTGTGAAGCAATGCACTGTATAAGAATGGTAAGTGTGTGAAAATCAATGAATGTATAAACAAGCTTCTCACAATATGTTGGAAGTAAGATGGTACATGCATCCATACATGATTCCTTCATAGTGTTTTGGCGTGCTGTGAAGAAGAATGAACCATGTGCTGCAAAAAGATAATCCTCCTTATGCTTGAAAACCCAAGTCAAGAAAAATATGCCATAGATGTCTCTATCATCATTACCGCCTCTTTGTTAATCAAGTGAAACAAATATGAAGTGATGCTGGGAACTATGTGTTATGGATCCACCATATCTTTGCTGGCACACTTCATCCATAAGAATTTACTCCAAGGTGACAACGTTGTGAGCTTATGCAAATATACTCCTGTCAATACACAACTATGTTATTTAACATGCTCCTTGTCAAAGATTCTTCTAATAATGCTGCAAAAAATGTGGAATACTTCCCAAGATGGAAGTGCTTCCCAATCATTATCAAAGACCAAGGAGATAATTCCATCCCCTCCTCCTGCAACATCATACAAAGTGTGAGAGAAAATTTTCCTTTGGTCTCCCAACCAAAGCAAAAAAGTATTTTGCTGCCTCCTCATACTTCCATCATAAAACTCATGTGTTGAAGACACATCAATATCATGCATCCATTCTCTATGATGCTTAATGATGCAAGTATTCTACCATCTTTTCCCCATCCTCCCATTCTTAAGAAGATTATTTTCCAAGTGATGGCCAAACTCTTTCGAGAGTAACTAGCGCAGGCAAGCCTCCTACTACCCAGTATCATAGATCTATAAGTAGCCTCCTAGGTCCTTGCTCATAAACCACATCCACTCAATCACCTATGGATGCCTCCTTCTTCTCCTCATCCTGGTACTCCTCTTATGAGGCCTACCATCCTCCCAAATCAAATTCCTGTCTTTGCACTTTATGCGATTATGAAATGTAAGCTTCTCAAGGATCAATGAGACCCTATCAAGAATCAAATAGGTGGTAGGCAAAAACCTCCCATCATGATGTGTATGGCTCAAGGGATGTCCAACACAAGCATGAGAGATGCTATCCATCCTAATAAGTCCTCCAACTTCTATCTTCTCTTGTGAGAAGGGAAGAAAAGCATTGCATATCATGGTGTGTAGAAGTGTATCTCCAATGAGATCTCTCCCTGAGACCTCCCTTTCATCCATAGTCCTCCGAAACCAATGAGGTCTTGGATCTAAAAGTAGAAGTTCCTCTTTAAGCTGAGAAGAACTAATTGAGAAAGTGTCATCTTGAAGGGAAAAAAGGTTTCTTACTCCAAGATGTCTACCATCAATCTTCAAGGCTTCAAACCCCAACCTCCAATGTGATGTACAATCCAAAAATGGCTCATGAGAATGATGGTTTTATTCCTTCTTGAGTGTTTCCATCTTACACACGTAGTGCAACCAAGCTTCTCTATAGTAGCAATGAGATTTGACTCTTGGTCATGCAAAAGTAAATCTCCACATTGATCAACAGAATTTGCTGCAACAATGGAATTTGGAAATATTTTCATACCTTGATGTGCATTTGGAACTTCTTGTAGGGCTACAAGAGTCCCTTCCTCAAAAGTGTTGGCTGCCCCAACTGTTGATGCATGTGGCTGCTCCTCCATGAGTGGGATAGCGTTATCACAAGCCTCCTCAAGAGGTGATATGATGTCTTCTTTCTTTGTTCTTTCTCCATCAAAAGTTTGGATCAAAATTTGAGTGAACTATGCAAAAGTCTTCACCCTTGCATGGCTCAAGTGGCTGCACCACCAATCAAAGGGTTCACCCTCCAAATGTAGCACTGAGATTTCAACAGCTTCTTTCCCTGCTACAGGATGTAGTAGAAAAATTCCTCCAAATTTCTCACCCAAGTTCTTGCATTAGATGACCCATTAAAGGTAGACAACAAAAATCTATTGCCTTTGATTTCTTTTCTGTTGCATGGCCTCTTCTCCTCCTTCAGCTGGATGAAATGAGGAAAATCTGGAGTCTCCCTAAAGGCTCTAGGTTGATATCTATACTCAACAAGGGAATCACTGAGAATCTGTTGATCCAAATATCTTCCATGCTCAATATCTTATTCTTGATGAGAATAGGAAGTGCATGGTACTTCCTCTTCTTTTTCTTCAATCTTCTTGACCTCCTCAAAGGTGGATGAATTTCCTCTGGATCTGAAAATAGATGAGAATAAATTCATATTTTTCCATGTTCTGATATTCTTGGGCTTAGACTCACAAGGATCAGTGGATCCCTCATACATGGGAAAAGGTGACCTCCCAGTGGTATGCTGCAACTTTGAACTCTACATGCTAGATCCCCCATTGTTCCATTCACTTTCATCCTGCCTGAGCTGACATTAATCTTTGAAAGGTAAAGTTGCTTTGAAGTCTTCCCCCATGGACTGCCATTTACGGAAATAGTCTCCAAAGGGTATATGATCATGCTTCCCCCCTTCCTCACTCGGTACTAGAGGTAAGAATGTAGGCATTGTGATCCTGTTTGGCCTACTGAAAGCTGGTGAATACTGGTCACACTGTTGTGAGATCCCCATATTTGTCACCTCTACGGCCTATGGTGGGTAAGATTCTGCCTACCCTATTTTTTCATAGAAAAATCCCCCCCCGGCTTCTCTTCCGGTGTCGTAGATAACTAGCTCCATAGGCTGAGCCAGAACTATGCTCTAATACCACTGTAATATCCCAAAATCAGGGATTCAGAAAGACATCAACTGTGTAAAGGTCTATATATGATTAAAAATATTAGAATAGGTGTGAGGAACATAAATACATCATATTGAACTACAATAGCCACTTTAATTCAAATTTACAATCCAAAGGATGGGGAAAATCATCCATTTATTCACTAAAAAGCTTAATATCCGAGATTTACGTAAAAAAATGGGATGGGGATGGTTGGATATGATAGCTTAGGTCATGAGGGACCTATTATCCGAATTTCAGCTCAAAATAAGCATTATAGCTAAGCTAAACAGTTCCTCCTTTCCCGACTAGTCTAGAAAACCCTGATTTCCCATGACTTTGCTAAACAGAAATTTCTGAATACTATGAGAGCGTAATTCCCACTAGGGATGCTACAAAACGTGATGGAATATGACTTATATATATCTTATATTGATCAAATAGTAGATAAATAGAGGTTTAACCCCTTTTACACAAGACAAGAACACCCGACAAGGGTTTTCGGCAATTTACATGTACCAAAAGTAGGACTGCAGAAAATAACGCAGTCTACTGCAAATCTACATTAAAAATGATTGAATATGAAAATATCAGCTCAGATAAATTATGGGATCAAAGCTCTAACCCTTATAAACAAAAATACATCAATCCTCCAAAGGATTGGCTAAAACATACAAAATGGCAAAAATGACAGAGTAGCTGCGCAGCTACAGCAACTCCGGAACTATAAATACGTAGAGAAGGCTGAATAAGATGAAAATATCTGAATTACACCTCCTCCAATGGATCTCCAAGTGTAAAGCTGATCCTTACACTTGGTATCCCACCCTCCAATCAATCTGCAAAACCCTGAAGTAACTGCACTATCAAAATAACGCAGCTATTGGAGAAAACTGCACAGTAGGGGCAAGAATATGTGTTGGCCTGATGCCAAGATCTAAAAATAATCTCTCAAGCTTCCAAACTGATCCTCCAAAGGCAAGAAAGACTCCCCCTCTGAAAAACAAGAAATGGAAGAGGTGTTGTGGAGTCTCCACGACAACACCCTACAACACAGTATTATGCTGCTATAGAAATAAATATGTCCTGGAGGATGATGCTTCGGTCTCGAGCCAAAATAATGATGGGACAACCTCACCCGAGCAGGCATTCGAAGTTCCCCGAGGCCGAGAGTGAGATCTCCTAATGGAGACACTCGGTGCAGTAAACAGTTTTGCAGACTAGTTAAACAACCAGCATGCTCAAGAAGTCGAAATGACCAACTCAATATAATAAACATATGCATGAATGCCAATAGCTATCCTCCCCTCCATTTATATAGAAATTGGAGAGTCCTCATGGGCCCTTCCTCTAGAAGCTTCCCTCCTACGTTTTCATGTAGTGCTTTCCAACTCATACCCTACGCTGGTTGACTCGGTCAAACCTCTTTGCAAATATCTCCTTTCACACATGAGGGTGTGAAATCTAGTTCCATGGCTGATCCATTTTCATACTAGAGGTATTTTATTTATTTTTTTATTATCTTTGGGCCTCCTTACCCAATTATTCATCTCCTAAATGAGTTTAGAAAAAATTTAATTTTCCAATTTCTTGAAGAAAAATTCGGAACATTACAATCCTCCCCTCCCAAATGTTGCTTGTCCCCAAGCAACTACAAGGATATAAATGAAGAATCTCCACCCAAGGCATGGATTCTGGAATATAATTAGGAACATCTCCCCCATGTGGATCCTCCATCCTCAAGCAATCATCCAAACAAAATGAGCCACCTCCCAACAAGGCAACTTCTGAAAATCTCCTTCCACATCAAGCTCCGGTAATGAAGGTGGGCTGAAAATTTGAACTTGGAAAGCATCATAGATTATCCCATGCTATCCTTCTCTCCACTCATGACAATTGTAGAGTGTATTTTGATCCTGGGTTGCAAAATTATTGCCCTCCAATGGCAAAGTGAAGAACAATCCTCCAAAGAAGGCTCCTCCAACAATGAATAACAAGCTGGCCCAAAACAATCCATCCATGAAGAATAGGACATGGTCATCATGGAACATCCTAATGATAGGTTTAATGAAGGTTATACATGATTATATATGATGCAAACAATTTCTCACAAGGATACAACGCAATCTCATCCAGTGCAACTTCAGAAAATTACATGGCAAGCAATATCCATGATTCATCACATCTACTAAAGGATAGTAAATGGCTGAATGTAACAAAAATAATACGTGATCAAGCACTTGCCCATGGCTGTAAAATGGATGAATATCAATATTATGGACCACCTCAAAAGAGAACAAACATTTGGCTGTGGTGGCCATATCTCATCTCATGCTCCCATTAGAACATGTATTGCAGAAATTGTGAGAATTCTTCCCACTCAAGGACACATCCAGCTCATGTGTCTCCATCATAATCAAGCCTCCCATACAAATCTGATCTATATCAGAAAATTAAGACATGATGAGCAGAAAAATAAATAAAATGCTAAAGGTTACAAGTGATGCAGGAAGGTACCAACAGCTTTCCCCGTAGTGAAAAGCAGTTTTACAAGTTACTGCTTGATAAGAGTACATGGAAAAATGTTTCTTTTTACATGGTTAATCATTCATGTCTTTATATGATACATGCTATAGTGCAGCAAATGAGCATACATGTAGTGATAAAATATTTTCCCAAGGCCACAAAAGAGATGGCTGCCTCCATCATGTATATTGGCCCCATACAATTCATGGAGCAATTTGATGAGCTTGCCCTCTTGTGAAGCAATGCACTGTATAAGAATGGTAAGAGTGTGCAAATCAATGAATGTATAAACAAGATTCTCACCATATGCTGGAAGTAAGATGGTACATGGGTCCATACATGAGTCCTTCATAGTGTTTTGGCATGCTATGAAGAAGAATGAACCATGTGCTGCAAAAAGATAATCCTCCTTATGCTTGAAAACCCAAGTCAAGAAGAATATGCCATAGATATATCTATCATCATTACCTCCTCTTTGTTCATCAAGTGCAAAAAATATGAAGTGATCCTGGGACCTATGGGTTATGGACCCACCATATCTCTGCTGGGCACACTTCATCCATAAGTATTTACTCCAAGGTGACAACGCTGTGAGCTTATGAAAATAAGCTCCTGTCAATACACAACTATGTTCTTTGACATGCTCCTTGTCAAAGATTCTTCCAATAATGCTGTAAAAAATGTGGAATACTTCCCAAGATAGAAGTGCTTCCCAATCATCATCAAAGACCAAGGAGATAGTGCCATCCCCTCCTCCTACAACATCATACAAAGTGTGAGAGAAAATCTGCCCTTGCTCTCCCAAGCAAAGCAACAAAGTATTTTGCTGCCTCCTCATACTTCCATCATACAACTCATGTGATGAATACACATCAACATCATGCATCCATTCTCTATGTTGCTCAATGATGCAAGTATCCTACCATATTTTCCCCATCCTCCCACTCTTAGGAAGAGTGTTTTCCAAGTGATGGCCAAACTATTTCAAGAGTAACCAGTGCAGCCAAGCCTCCTATTGCCCGGTATCATAGAACTGTAAGTAGCCTCCTATTTCCTTGCTCATCAACCACATCCACCCAATCACTTCTGGATGCCTCCTTCTTCTCCTCATCCTGGTACTCCTCCCATGATGGCTACCATCCTCCCAAATCAAATTCCTGTCTTTGCACTTTATGGGATTTTGAAATGTAAGCTTCTCAAGGATCAATGAGACCCTATCAAGAATCAAATAGGTGGTAGGAAAAACCCTCCCATCATGATGTGTATGGCTCAAGGGATGTCCAACACAAGCATTAGAGATGTTATCCATCCTAAGATGTCCTCCATCTTCTATCTGCTCTTGTGATAACGGAAGAAAAGCATTGCATTCCATGGTGTGTCGAACTGCATCTCCAATGAGATCTCTCCTTGAGACCTCCCTTCCATCCATAGTCTTCCAAAACCAATGAGGTCTTGGATCTGAAAGTAGAAGTTCCTCTTTGAGCTGAGAGGAGCTCATTGAGAAAGTGTCATCTTGAAGGGAGAAAAGGTTTCTTACTCCAAGATGTCTACCATCAATCTTCAAGGCTTCAAACCCCAACCTCCAATGTGATGTACAATCCAACAATGGCTCATGATAATGATGGTTTGATTCCTTCTTGAGTGTTTCCATGTTGCACAACACAGTGCAACCAAGCTGCTCTATAGTAGCAATGAGATTTGACTCTTGGTCATGCAAAAGTAAATCTCCACATTGATCAAAAGAATTTGCTGCAACAATGGAATGTGGAAATATTTTCATACCTTGATGTGCATTTGGAACTTCTTGTAGGGCTACAAGAGTCCCTTCCTCAAAAGTGTTGGCTGCCCCAACTGTTGATGCATGTGGCTGCTCCTCCATGAGTGGGACAACGTTATCACAAGCCTCCTCAAGAGGTGATGTGATCTCTTCTTTCTTTTTTCTTTCTCAATCAAAATTTTCGATCAAACTTTGAGTGAACTCTGCAAAAGTCTTCACCCTTGCATGGCTCAAGTGGCTGCACCACCAATCATAGGCTTCACCCTCCAAATGCAGTGCTGAGATTTCAACAACTTCTTTCCCTGCTACAGGATGTAGTAGGAAAAATTCCTCCAACTTTCTCACCCAAGTTCTTGCATTAGATGACGCATCAAAGGTAGAAAAAAAAAATCTATTGCCTTTGATTTCGCTTCTGCTACATGGCCTCTTCTCTTCCTTCAGCTGGATGTAATGAGGAAAATCTAGAGTCTCTCTGAGGGCTCTAGGTTGAGATCTATACTCAACAAGGTAATCACTGAGAATCTGATGATCCAAATATCTTCCATGCTCAATATCTTCTTCTTGATGAGAATAGGAAGCGCATGGTACTTCCTCTTCTTTTTCTTCAATATTCTTGACCTCCTCAAAGGTGGATGCATTTCCTCTGGATCTGAAAACAGATGAGAATAACCTCATCTTTTTCAATGTTCTGATCTTCTTGGGCTTAGACTCACAAGGATCAGTGGATCCCTCATACATGGGAAAATGTGACCTCCCAGTGGTATGCTGCAACTTTGAACTCTGCGTGCTAGATCCCCCATTGTTCCATTCACTTTCATCCTACCTGAGCTGACAGTAATCTTTGAAAGGAAAAGCTGCTCTGAAGTCTTCCCCATGGACTGCCATTCACGGAAATAATCTCCAAAGGGTATATTATCATGCTGCCTCCCTTCCTCACTCGGTACTGGAGGTAAGAATGTAGGCATTGTGATCCTGTTTGGCCTACTGAAATCTGGTGAATGCTGGTCACACTGTTGTGAGATCCCCATATTTGTCACCTCTACGGCCTTTGGTGGGTAAGATTCTGCCTACCCTCTTTTTTCATAGAAAAATGTCCCCATTGTTTCTTTTCCGGTGTCCTAGATGACTAGCTCCACAAGTTGAGCCAGAACTATGCTCTGATACCACTGTAATATCCCAAAATCATGGATTCAACAAGACATCAACCGTATAACGGTCTTGTTTTGATGAATAAGCTTAGAATAGGCGTGAGGAACATAAATACATCATATTGAACTATAGCATCCACTTTAATTCAGATTTACAATCCAAAGGATGGGGAAAATCAACAATTTATGCACTAAAAAGCTTAATATCAGAGATTTGCGTAAAAACAGGGGACAGGGACGGTTGGATCTTATATCTTAGGTCATGAGATGCATACTATGTATATGTGAACATGGTTGAGGATAAGGCACTTGTTGTTTTTCGGGTGTGGAAAGTGATCTGGTGTGTGTACAAAAGAATAAAAGGTAGAAGAAAGGACCAGTTAAAGGATAAGTATCAACATTTGATTTAATTTTTAATATGCATGTGATCTATGATTCTAATCTATGATGGTTACATGTGATTCATGATTATGGTTTATGGTGATTTCATGTGATTCATGATTTCAATTTATGTTGGTTCCATTTTGAGCTAACCAAATGTGATATGTTTATACATGATGATTGATCAAACAATTAGGTTGACTTGTGGTGACAAGAAGTGAACAAGATTGCAAGCTTACCTTATTAATGAGCTACCAATGAAGTACGATTTGAAGTTATTTTAATTTATTTTTAATCTAATTTGGTGGTTTAAACCTACTACAAGAACTAGTAGCGTCAACAAAATGAATTGGAACATGAAATAATATGTTTGTAAAGCACTTTAGGAGCAGGGCCATTGTGGGACACTGAAACCCAATAATGTCCATTGATTGACATGAGCATGCTATGGGAAGTATGATGGCTTTGAGGTAGGGATTTTCCTTGGTTTTTGTACCTTCCTATGTGGGGAAAAATTTCCAAGGTAATGGCTACTCGTGATGGCGGTGCCAGCGAAACTTGGAAGGTGTGTGACTACACAAAAGGGGGTGACCAGATTTCCAAAGGGATTGTGTAGTAGAGATGGGAAGGCCAGGGATGGATTTTTTTTGGTCATTAGCTTTGTTAGATGGAATTAGATGCACATTAGGATTGTGCCATGGAACAATGAGTCAATAAATGTTAGCTAAGAGGAAAAATGGCGTACGATTATAGTGTTAGACATTGGATTCAGCTTTGACTTTGACAATGGATTTTAGACTTCCTCGGAAGGAGGTGAATCCTAGTTTTACTTTTAGGGTGGAGCTATGAGCCTCTGGATTCCCTTGTTTCTTATATGGGAATCATATCCTTTTATTTATTGGTTAAGGAAATGTGAATATGTGTATATTACTATAGATATCGTAATGATTTGTGTTATAATTCTCCAGTAAATGATATGTTTGTCATGTTTAAACAATGGTCATTGTAAATATTGCAAGGAGTTGTGTGATAAAGCTCCATAGGAAGTATGTTTTGTTTTTAGTAATTTTCATTGAAAATGGAGGATGGTGTTACCCCATGGGGGAGGATTCTTTAAAAACCTTTTTAAAAATCCATGTAAAAAATATATAAGACCACTATCGTGGGATACGTATTCCAGGATGAATGGTGGGAAAAACATCCTAGTGGGAGTTCATTTCAGCTTATTATGGATAAAGGAAATTTTCAAAGGCAAAGGAAACATATTTGAAAAGGTAAAATGGCATATTTCAGACATTTATTTATGAAAATAATGGAAATTAGGAGAAAAGTGAGGTTAAAGTTCACAGGTTGCATGTGAGGAGGAAAATTAACGAAAATAATGGAAAATAAATAAAATAGAGGCATCATTGATAAAAAGGCTTCTGAGGATTAGTTGTTAATATTTTCCTCACATTTATGGATCTCATTCTATTCTCTCTCTCTCTCTCTCATACTCATGGATACTTAGAGTTTTCTTGGAGAAGTCTTGGAGAGGGTGTATATTTGGTGATTTGGAGCAAGAAGGAAAAGGAAAATTGGGAAAGCGCAAGTGGACATCAGGATCAGAAATTGCAATGGGTTGTGATTGCCAGTACCGAGTTTAATGTATGTTTTCCTCACTAGATTTAGCATGCATGTTATTTCATGTGGTTTCTTGATTATGATCTATCAATGACATGGAGGATTTCGTGGATTGAAAATGGATTTGCCTAGTCTTTCCATTTCCTGGATAGTTATGGTGTTGTGGGTTTATTTCCATTCATTGTTTTATGGTTGGTTCTCATGATTCCTTTAGTTGTTGGATTGAGTTATTAGTTCCTGGAGCCTTAGATGGATGAACGCTCTCGAGCTCGACATACATATGCTGGGTTGAGTTACTAGTCCTGGAGCCTTGGTTGGAAAAATGATTTGTAGCCCTAACTGGGTTGAGTTACTAGTCTTAGAGCCTTGGTTTGAAAAACACTTTTGAGGCCAGAAACAACAAAGGTTGAGTTAATAGTCCTAGAGCCTTAGTTGGAACAAATACTCTAGAGCCCTGAAAAAACTTGGATAAAGAGCAATCCGTGATGGTTGTGATGTCCGACTATGACATAGAATCATGGGTTAATGGTTAAGGTGGTTTGGACACTAGAAGCCATGTATTGGTTTTGATTGATGTGTTTGATGAGATACCACATTCATGCTTGGAATATGGCTCGGGGGTGATTCCCTAAAGTGAGACTTGCCTTTGCCAATCTATGGTCAGGTGGAATGTGGAAGTACCATCTTTAGTTTATTTATACATTTATTAATGATCATTTCATTCCCTTGGTATTTGGTATGAAAATGTACTGATTTATATGTGGATTTTATTGTTGATGTATCCATGGAACTTCTATTATTATTATGTTGGTTATAAGAATGTATATGGACAATGATGATATATGTATATACCTATGTTTTTATTTCTAAATGAATGCACAATATATCTATGGTAAAATAGATTATATTTCAACGAATGATGTAAACGAGAAATGCTTCTTAGCGATTTTGAGATAAGTATCAGATCCCTATGATCTGTTCTTTTGTTTATACATAAAGATTTCATGTTTGCAACATGTTTGAAAAAATTCATGTCATGGCTAGGAGGGGTCCATATGAGCTCTTATTAACGTGATTGCTTCCATACCATTTTCATGTTGCTATTTATCATCTTTGAATTTTTCATGAAGTTGTGGTCAAAGCACTGGATTCTAGGCCTGAAAAGGTGGCTCAAATCCCTGGGTCGCTAGCACATAATTGAGTATTTGGGACCCTTGCTATTGACATGAAATTTTATTCCTGTCGCTATGGCCTCATGGCCACTAGCATGCAGTTTATATGTTTATTCTATGGCTCAAAGAGGTCAAAATGTAAGTTTATTCCAGGAGTATGTGCCCTAAAGGTTTGGGTTATGTCATAGGGGTGTTGTTGTTGTACGAGGTTTGTATGTTGTGTTTCTATCAGTTCCATTTCCTTAAGGTCATCTAGGTGGTTGAATCTCATTATAGTAGCCTCTAGTCACACCCAGTTGGCTAGTTACTTGGGTAGATGTCCAAAGAGGGTGTTACAGAGTGGTATCACAACGTGGTTGTGCTCTCCTTGGGCAGTGCCTATGTTTCATTCTCTTTGGGTGTTTTTTGGTTTTTGGTTTATTTGTGTGATATTTGATACCACATAGTGGTATGAGAGCATGATTCAACCCTCAGACTGGATGGGTGGTGTGTTGGTCATTTTTTTTTGTTGGTTACATATGTGCTTGCATTCATATTGTGTTTTCCATGGTAGTAGTGGTGTTTCCATGGAACTTCTCATCGTGGTGTTGTTAGCATATTGTCATGAGTGTGTGATTGGTTATGTGTTGCTCATGCTTTCATTGTTTGTGCACACTTTCTTACATATTGTTACATATTTTACATGCATTTCTTGCTTCTGCCAGGGCTACATATTTCTCATGATTTGGTGTTATCCATGTATTATTTCTTATGTGATTCCATATGTTGAACATGCATTGGTCTTTCATGATTGGTTATGCATTTCAATTGGGTGGATATGGTCAACCTTCGATTGGCTTGATTAAGGTTGTTGTGCATAAGGTCATTGTTATCAATTACATCATCATGATGATTTGGTATGTTATGACTCTAATGTGTGGGATCAGATAGATTAGGAGATGCATATCATTAATGTGAAGTTTCAACAATGGACTTTAGGGTAAGAGAAGATCTTCATAAAACTTTGTATGTTTAGTATGTGGGTGTGTGATTCATGGTTTTTGTAAGCATTAGGGTTACTTATGTGTGTCATTCTATTATTGTCATGGTTATATATTTGATAAATGTTAGTTGATCATTATAGTCATGTGAATTTTCGTTATGTCTATACCTTTCATTCTATTGATTTTTTGTTTACATGAATGTTAGATGTTAGTTAATTAGTGTCATCATATGTACATGCCTTGGTTAGTCAAGCATGGTATTAACTTGATGAATATGTTATATGCTGTTGATGAACATGTTATATGTTAACTTATTGTTGTTATATCTTAGGTAACTTGATGATTAAGGCTATATCATTAATATATTCTTGTTATACGTATAATTCTAAACTAGATTGGCCTATGAAGATGGTTAGAGTTACGACACTCAGGTATGAATTGACTTAATTGTGATATTGTATTGTACTAATCTAGACCGAGTGTGAATATGATATTTTTATGTATGAGTACGAATTGTTTATGAGATTATGATGTGAACATGTCAGTTAGTGACTGTTATGAATATCATGATATTATTTGCGTTTGAGATGATGTGTTCTGATGTCATATGGTGTTAATCTAGATTGATTTTGAAAACAAGATAGCCTCCCGTAAGGTATATTAAGGTAGGCGTTTTATAATGTCATATACTTGGTGCTTGAATGTTTGATTATGTCATATATTTTGTGTTTGAGAGATTTGGTGTCTATTACGTCATCTAGTTTATTTATTTAACATGGTACATTTATAGTTGTTTGAATGTTTGATTAATCATATGATATAGGTATTTGTTTGTAAGATGGAATGAAGATGGTTGTTATAAACCATATGTGTTGAGAAAATTGATATGTACTTAAGTGTAAGTATGTGATAGTTGTATGATTATGCATTATGACTAAATAATGTGACTTAATTAGTGACTATGAAATGGTTTTTAGACTTGTTAAAGTTTGGTTTCAAATTGAAAGATATATTTTCTTCATATTTGTAACATATGGTTGACATGTGTGTTTAGTTACAAGGCAGCGTCTTTGGAACAAGGTAAGATAACTAGAATATTTTTATATTTAGTTATGCACTGAAAATTATGTGGTTATGGCATATGATGCAGGGGATGGCATGGTAGGGGAATGCCATGAAATATTGGAGAAGGATCAAGTAGAGGTTTCCTTGGGAACCATTGGGATTGAGTCATGGTGTTTGTTGTTAGTCTTGCTCTTTTGGTCTTTTGTGATATTTTTCGCTTGATTTCGGCTTTGTTTATGTTGGTGCATGATCATGCAAATGTATTTCAGTTTCGTATTGGTTTTGGTTTTCCATGGTATTCCTCTTAATTTTTCTTGTTCTTTCCTTTTATGTTTTGAGTGTCTTGGGAATTGGTTTGGGAAAGAAAAAATTTAATGGAGCTCAGGGAGAGCTGTGAGGCACCCAGTAGGTAATAAAAGACTTGGATGAAGCATGTTCCATTTATAAGGGGAGTTGAAGGTAAGGATATCAAAATCAGTTAGATTGGTTGGGTCCATTGTGGTAAATGGTCAGTGGAAAAACAATCACAAGAAATGTAACATGAAAGGTAAAGTGAATGGATCTAAGGTGTTAGATGCCTTGGCTTTTTTGGGAACTGTTATTCTTAACGTTGTTCATGTTGTGCACGAATAAAGGAAGTTCTCTTATCCTAGACTTTATGATATCTAATAATTACGTTGCGATCATGATTATGATAATGTTCATATACGTATATATGCATGTATATATGTCTCCATGTGATGGGATCATGAGTGATTTATGTTTATGTTTATATATATGTATATATGTGTGTATGGATACAGTTTTTTGATAAGATATACATAAATCATGATTGTTTTATGATAATGTTTATATGTATATATTTGTGTATCTATGTCATTTTCTGAGAGGATCATGATTGTTCTATGATAATGATTATATATATGTATGTATCTATGTATCTATGTCACTATATGATAGGACTTTCAAGGATCATTCTTGTGGAGGAATGATTGCTTATGCAAGTGAATGGCATAAAGATGTTCTTGGTCTTATGAGGAATCAAGTAGGAAGAGTAACCTTGAGATATATATTAGTTGAGTATCATGTGGAAATGAATTGATATTATATACTTGTAATATGCCTATTTTATGTTATGGACAGGTAAGGCTGAGTGATAGATCAGTGAAAGGAAATCAGTGTGATTTGCGGCATGCTGGGATGATTAGAGGTGGTGAAGAGACACTAGAAGCAAGGTTGCTTGTGGGATAAATGTGTGGTTTATGGATGTGCGGTACTATTTTTTTGTATATGTTGGACATGTTGTGTATTCAGTGATTGTACATATGGTAATGTGTAGATGTAACATATATAATGTTGTGTACCTATGATTTTCTATGCCTGTTGTATATATGGTATTGTGTATATATTCCATATGCAGTGATAGGTATAGATGGTGCTATATACATGTTGGATATGCAGTGTTGTGTGCATATTGTACTGTTTTCATGTTGGATTTGAGGTGTTGTGCACATATTTTGTTGTGTGGATGTTGGATATGTAGTGTTGTGTATGTATGGTGCTATTTAAGTATTGTATATGTACAACAATGTACATATGGTGTTGTGTGCATGTTGTACATATGGTGTTGTGTGTACTTGGTGTTGCGTACATGTTGTACATGTGGTGTTGTGTGAAAATGGTGTCATCGACATGTAGTGCATGTGGCGTTGTGTACATGTAGTGTGGTGCACATGTCACGCATGTGGTGTTTTTTACATGTGGTATTTTGTACACATTTTTCAAGTGGTGTGGTATACATTTGGCATTGTGTACACATTGTGTAGGTCATGTCGTGTACATGTGATGGTGTGAACACAGTGTGTAGGTATTTTTGTGTACATGTGGTGTTGTGTACATGTTGTGCATATGGTACCGGTATACATTTCATATTATGTGAATGTAGTACATTCTGTGTACTATGTATGTTGACCGTTATTTGTTGTGTCACGACATGTGTATTTTTTGTGTTGTACTATGTGTACATATATGTATATGTATATGCATTATGTTCTATTATACAATAGATGTAGGTGTATGTGTTGTGATGTACTCTAGATGTAGGTGTGTAAATTGTGTTGTAATGTACACCGAGTGTAGGTGCATGCATTGCATGGTGTTGTATGTCGGGTATGGTTGTATGTGTATGTGCACATGGATGAGGAGAAGGCACTGGGTGTTTTTCATGTGTTTCAACTGATCCAGTGTGTACAAAAGAAAAAAGGAAGAAGAAATGATGAGTTAAAGGATAAGTATCAACATTTGATTGGATTTTTATTATGCATGTGAACTATGATTCTAACTTATGATGGTTACATGTGATTTATGATGATGGTTTATGGTTATTTCATGTGATTCATGATTTCAATTTATGTTGGTTTCATTTTGAGCTAACCATATGTGATATGTTCATACATGATGATTGATCAAACAAGTAGTTTCGCTAGTGGTAAGAGGAATTGAACAAGATTGTAAGTATACCTTATTAATGAGTTATCAATGAGGTATGATTTGAAGTTATTTAAATTTATTTTTAATTTAATGGAAATCGTGTGCTTGATACAAGAAGGAATGGATATTCCAGGTTGGGTTGTTGAAATTGACTGCAAGAAGTAGGAGAATAAAAAAAATGAACTGGAACATGTAGCAGTATGCAGGTAAAACACATAAGGGAAGGGTTATTATAGGATGCTGACACCCAATACTGTTCATTTATTTCCATGAGCATTCTATGACCAATATGATGGTTTTGAGGCTGGGATATGCCTTGTTTTTTGTACCTTCCGATGTGAGGAATCCTTGCCAAGGGATCAAATACCTGCGATGGGGGTGCCAACGAAACTTGGAAGGTGTGTGACTACATGGAAGGGGGTGACCAGATTTCATGATGAACTATGTAGTAGAGAAGGGAAGGCCGAGGATGGATTTGTTTTGGTAATTATCATTTTCAGATGGAATCAGATGCACATTAGGAGTATGCCCTGGAAAATCAGTCGATAACTGTCCAATAAGAGGAAAAATGGCACAACACTATAGTGTTGGACATTAGATGCAAATTTTACTTTAACAATTGATTTTAGACTTCCTAAGAAGGAGGTGAATTATGGTATTACTTTGAGGGTGGAGGTGTACTTCTATGGATTCCCTTGTTACTGATATGGGAATCATATCCTTTTATTTGTTGGTGTAGAAAATGTGAATATGTTATATTATTTTAAATATCATAATGAGTTGTGTTATAAATCTCTAGTAAACGATATGTTTGTCATGTTTTAGCAGTGGTGATTGTAAATACTACAATGAGATGTGTTATAAAGCTCCATAGAAAATATGTTTTTTTTTAGCAGTTTCTTGGTCTGTAGGTATCATTGAACACCAAGGATGGTGTACCCCCAAGAGCGACGGTTATGTAACAACTCTCGTAAAAATACATGTAAAGAAATATATGGCCACAGTTGATGGGACATGTATTCCAAGAGGAATGGTGGGAAAAAAATTCTAGAGAATGTTCATTTCGGTTTATTATGGCTAAATTAATTGGCAAAGGAAAAGGAAAAGGACTTAAAAAGGAAAAATGGAATATTTCGTACATTTATTTATAAAAATAATGGAAATTAAGAGAAAAGGGAGGTGAAAGGTCACAGGTCGCATGTGAGGAGGAAAATGAAGGAAAATAATGGAAAATGAATAAAATAGAGACATGATTGATAAAAAGGCTTCTTAGGATAGGTTGGCAATTTTTTTCTCACATTTGTGCCTCTCATTCTATTTTCTCCCTCTCTCTCATAGTATTGGATACTTTGATTTTTATTCGAGCACTCAGGGAGAGGGTGGATACTTGGCGATTTGGAGCAATGAGGAAAAGTAATAGTGGGAAAGTGCAAGTGGACATCAGGATCAGTATCTACAATGGGTTTTGATTGCAGGTACTAAGTTCCATGTATGTTTTACTCACTATATTTGGCATGTATGGTGTTACATGTCATTTACTAATTATTATTTGTCATTGGCATGGAGTATTTCCTATATCGGCATTGTATTTTTCCAGCTTTTACATTTACTAGATATCCAGGGTGTTGTGGGTTTATTTCCATTGATTTTTTCTAGTTGGTCTTCATGATCCTTTAGCTGGTGGGTTGAGATATTAGTTCCTAGAGCCTTGGTTGGATAAATTCTCTGGAGCCTGATGCACAACTGTTGGGTTGAGTTACTAGTCTTGGAGCCTTGGTTGGAAAAATAGTCTAGAGCCCTAGGTGGGTTGACTTACTAGTCCTAGAACCTTGGTTGGAAAAACACTTTGGAGCCCTAGGTAGGTTGACTTGCTAGTCCTGGATCCTTGGTGGGTAAAGCTCTCTGGAACCTGGAAACAACTGGAGTTTTGTTACTAGTCCTAGATCCTTGGTTTGAACAAACAATTTGGAGGCATAAATCAGATTATATAGAGACCAATCTATGATGGTTGTGATGTTCGACCTTGAGGGGGAATCAATGGTTGATGGTTGAGGTGATTTGGCCTCCAGAAGCCCTAGATTGGCTTTGGTTGATGTGTTTAGTGAGATCCCATATTCATGCTTGGAATATGGCATTGGGGTGATTGGCTGAAGTGATACTTGGCTCAGCCAAGCTATGGTCAGGTGGAAAATGGAAGTCCCATCTCTAGTTGGTTTCTACATTCATTAATGAGAAATTGATTCCCTTCGTATTTCCTATGCAAATGTACTTATTTATATATGGATTCTATTGTTGTTGTATCCATGGTATTTGTGTTGTTATTCTACTGGTTATAAGCATGTATGTTGACAATGATGATATATGGCTCTACCAATGTTTTTATTTGTAAATGAATGCACAATCTATCTATGGTCAAATATATTGTATTGCAGCTAATTAAGTAAGGGAGCAATGCTTCTTAGCGATTATCAAATAAGTATGATACCCCTATGCTTTTTTTTGTTGTTAATACATGTATCTTTCATGTTTGTGACATGGTTGAAAAAAATCCTATCATGGTTGGGAAGGGTCCAGGTGACTCATTTTTTAGGTGATATCTTTTGTACCATTTTTGTGTTGTTATTTATCATCTCTGAACTTTTCATGAGGTTATGGGTAGAGCACTAGGTTATGGGTGTGAAAAGGTGGCTCAAATCCCTAGGACGCTCACAAAGAACTAAGTATTTGGGTCCTTGGCCGTTGGACTTCAATTTTATGCCTACAATTATAGAATCCTGGACACTGGAATGTAGTGTTATTTTTACGGTATTAACACAAAGAGGTAAAAATTCTATTATGACCCAGTAATAAGGGGCCTAAAGGGTTGGGTTACATATTAGAGGTGTTTTTGTTGTTTTACAAGGTTTGTATGTTGTGCTTCCTTTGCTTCCACTTCCTTTTGGTCACATAGGAGGTTGAATCTCATTATAGCAGCCTCTCTTCACATGTTTATCTGAATGGGCAGGTTACTTGGTTAGATGTGGGAAGAGGGTGTTACATGGGTGTGGGCCAAGGAATGGTGGAAGAGTGAGATTGAAGGAATTATCCTCTACAACCTTGGTGATGGTGTACAACCCACATCAGAGTAGAAGAAGCTTCTGGTGGGGCCTAGTGAGGCCTTCCTTCTTCAAATGTAGCCAATCCTTTTTTCCCACCTAGAACTTGTGCGACAGCAGATTTTGATCAAGTCATTGCTTGTTCTTAGAATTGGCTCTCCCAAATATTTCATGGAACTACTTGGGGTGTACTGAATGTGTTCAATGAAGTTATGAGCCCTATCATATTGGGACTGGACACGAGTTGAATCTTCATAAATAGCTAGAAATTTTATGGCCACATGAATGGGCCATAGTGGTTGGAACTCCCAACCCACCTGAAAAGGGTTGTTTTTACTTGAGCTATGAACATTTTTGTTGTAGTTGCGATGGACATAGGGGTGGCTTTCATGTCATGTGTGTGGATTATTATAGTTTTACATGTGAATAATGTGTACGATCATATGATTGATGACCTTTGTTTGGCCATCAGTTTGGGGGTGGAACGTTGCGGACTTAATGAGATTGGTATCCAACATCGACCAAAGACATGACCAAATTTTACTTGTGAACCTATTGTCTCAATCTGAGATAATGGATTTTTGGATCCCAAAGTGTACTAACACTTGTTAAAAGAAGAGCTTAGCAGTGGCTTCTATTGTGATACTCTTCTTGTAGGCCACTAGAGTGGTCATCTTAGATAATTTGTCGATGACCACAAAAACACAATCATTGCCATGTTTAGTCGAACGAAGGCCTGAAATGTAATCCATGGATATGGATTCCCAAGGTTAAGTTGGAGTAGGCAGGGGGGTATATAGGCCTTACTTCTTGATGGTTCATTTGTAAATGGCGCAGGACAATGCAGGATATGATGTACTTCCCAACATATTTGTGAAGATTAGACCAATAAAAATACTTTTGCAGCACACCAACTGTTTTCTCTCCTCTAAAATGTCTAGTGACCTGACTATAGAGCACCTCCCAAATCATCTTGGCACACTCGGTTGAAGGAAAAAAAGGTGCCCCAGGTGTAATAAGAGTTCATATTGGAGGTGAAAATTTAGAACTTTCTTGCCTTATAGGAGCGTCTCGTATGAGTTGTTGAGTTTTGTATCACTCTTCTAAAGATGAAAACATCCCAAAGTCTTGTGCCCACAAAAGTTGACCACAGTAGTGAGCATCATGACGTGTGGTCGACCTAGGCAGTATGAAACACTATTGGTGTTTCCCTTATTGTACTTAATTTTCAAATGGAATTGCTACATGCATGTGGACCATTTATGATAGAAATCGTTCTGCAACTTCCCTTTTTTCTGTATGAACTGCATGGGTTTGTGGTCTGTGTGCATGACCATTTCTTGCCCTAGAATGTGTTGGTTCCATTGTCGGTAGACTTGCACAATGGAATACATCTCTTTGTTGTAGGTGGGATACTTTTGTACGGTGGCTAAAAGGGTTTCACTCTGATATGACACTGGATGTCCCTGCTAAGTAAGAATACCACCAATAGCATAGTCAAAAGCATATGTCTCAATCTCAAATGGTTGTTGTCGGTTAATAAATGTGAGCACCAGTGAAAAGAAGAGGTGATGTTTCAACTCAGAAGATGCATTTTGTTGGTATTTAGACCAAAATAACTTTGATTTCACTCTACCCTTGGTGACTTGACTTAAAGGCCAGGTAATATGAGAGAACCCAAACATGAAGTTGCGATAGAAATTTCCAAGACCAAGAAACCTACAGAGCTCTATTAGAGTGGTTGGGGTTGGAAAATCCCGAATGAATTGTATCTTCACTAGATACACAATCACACCCTTCTCATGAATGATGTACCCTATATTTTGAGTTAGGTCATTCCAAAACTACATTTCTCCACATGGGAACGCCACTTGTGTTGTCGTAGGATTTGGAGGACCACTCGAATATGGTAGCAGTGTTCTTCGCAACTTTGGTTGAAGAATAGGATGTCATCTGATCTAGATTTATGCAGGAATGCAACAGAATAAATAGATAACCATAAATATAGAGATGCAGTGGAAATAACACTTCATTTCATTAATAAAAAATAACAGAAATATGCTTATAGGCATAATGGAAATAAAATAGCTAGGGTGCTGGTAGCGAATCTCTGAGGAGAGATGTGATGGCTACAGACCTCTGAACTGTGTTACAATGAGGCTCGAGGGCCTATTTATTATTCAAAAACAATGGAAAAACTCAAACGTCCAAAAACCTAACTCTAAGAGATGAAGCGCCAAAACTATGGGCCCCCGTTTGGGTAAGTTGGTGTTTCAACTTCCCGGGGATGTAACTTTGGCATCCGATCTCCGTTTGATGCGCTCAATATCTCGTTAGAAAGATCTGTCCTAGGAGTACAAATTTTGAATGAGAAACATCGGTCCATGGACCCATGTTGCTCTCTGTTTTCCCAAAAAACGTCGTTTAGGGCCTCAAAACGGCTCCGGAAGTTCAGGACCCGAAAAACCTGATAAAAATAGTAAGTTGTGCTAAATGTGAAAAGCTACAATAATTTATGGTGCTGGTCCAAATGGAATAGGTGGGTGGCCACCGATATCCACCTGGATCATTCCTCCCTCCTTAGGAAGCAATGGTCCCCATAGTGTTGAGATCCTCCATGAGATGAGGCAAATTCTGTTGAACTAAGTATTAGATGTGTTGAAGATGTCATGGACCTGCGGGTGGACATGCTAGATGCATTTAGTAAATTTGGTTTCTTTATCAGCCTCAGATAGTAAATTTTTGGATTTTGTATGTGTAGTTGTAGGATGTATGGAAACATCAAGCGGTGGTACGCTAGGAGTCAAATCAATGGAGTGCTTGTCCTGACAGTGTAGAGGAACCTCTATGAGTGAGGAGAAAATGTCCTCGTATTCCTCCATGACTTTTTCCATCTACTGTAGCCGTGCAAGGGAGCCCTGTTTCAAGGTTGCGGCCACAATATTATTCTTTCCCTGTGAGTGAGTTGTAAGGAAAATGAATTTCCTGGTTTGGGAAACAATCTTACTGCGTTGTTTTGTAGTAGTCAAAGAGATGACAGGAGGCGGTACTACCTCCGGTATCCTGTACAAGTTATTTCCCAAAGTAATAATAACAGCATGAGGCCTAGAATCATACACAGCATGTCACCTCCACAAGTATGGTTGGCCCAATAATACATCAGCTACATCAGGAGGAGCAACATCACATAATACCTCATCCGTGAATGGCCTGATACTGTATGGAAGGCAGCACTGCTGGTGGATGCGGAGATCTCTCCCTGGGTGGAGCCACCGGATGGTATACGGCTGCGAGTGTGCTATGGTCAGTAGGCCAAGCCGCTTCACGACCTCTGCTGAAATGAGGTTCTTTTGGCTTCTGCTATCGAATAGAAATTGTAGCAGAGAACCCTTCACCCACATCTGCGACTGGAAGAGGCGCTCCCCCTCCTCTGGATCCTCTGGACCCTCCCTCTGGATGTTGGTGGTGGAAAAAATGGTTCTGGGATCCGCATCAATAATATTCTTCCCTTTGTCATTGCCTTTGTTTGGTTCTAACTCAGGATCAAAAAATGCATCTGATTCGGGTGCCTTTAGTTCAGCCACCAAAGATTGTTTGGCCCGACACTCGTTTGTGCTGTGAGTGGGGCTGTTATGAAATTCACACCACTTCCCTGTGTCCTTCTTTGGATTTGTGGTGTTGTTCTGAGTCGCATTGCTTTGGCCTTTCCCCTTGTTCTTTGGTTCGGGGGCACCTTTCGGATTTGCAGATCCAAAGTCTCGCTTCTTCTGCTTAAATTTCTGCTCGATCTTGGCGGCATAGTGATATGCCGTGCCATGCGATGTAATGTTGAGGAACTCCATTTCCTCCTGAATGTGTTTGTGCAGACAGCCGCGATACTTGAGCACCAAATGTCTCTCTGAATATTTAATACCCAACTTTGTGTGAAGGGTATGGAATAGATTCGTCAGTTCGTGCACATCTTGATCCTTTTGTTGCCGCAACGTGGTCCATTGGATGTATTTGTCCTCATAGCTCCCCATGGGGTAATATTGTTCCTTGATTCTATCTCAGAACGAATTCCAAGTGGGTGTGGCCGAGAAGAGAGAGGGTTCCCCTTCGCCCTCTTGCTCACGGTAGGTTTCCCACCAGTCTTTGACATGGGGGGCGGCTTTGAGGAGTGTAAAATAATCTTTTCTCGGTCAGAGAAGTCATGGACCAAGAAACACCCTTCCAGCAAATTTAACCATATATCTACGGCATTTGCATCTATTTTTCCTTCAAATATGGGAATGTCAAAATTTACCTGTACCTTGAAGGGCGTGGTGCCTCCAGAGTGGTTGTTGGATGCAGATGCGCCTTTTGTGGGCAGTCGTTGAAGGATTTGAGCAAAGTTATCCATCATCGCGTTCCTTTGTTTCTCGAGGGCCTCCTCGAGTAGTATTTTGATAGGATCTCCTGCTCCCTCATCTTTCTTTTCTTCCGCCATGGGAGGTCATCGGGCTTTGCGAGGCTGATCTTGCAAGGGTTCAACCAGATCGAGCCCTAACTCCTTATACCCTAACTGCGTTGGGGACATGCATAGAAAAACAAAGAAAGAGCAGACTCGCTTTGATACCACTGATCCGGATTTATGCAGGAATGCAACAGAATAAAAAAATAACCATAAATACATAGATGCAGCGGAAATAACACTTCATTTCATTAATATCAAATAACAAAAATATGCTTACAGGCATAATGCAAATAAAATACCTAGGGTGCTGGTAGCGAATCTCTGAGGAGAGATGTGATGGCTATAGACCTCTGAACTGTATTACAATGAGGCTCTAGGGCCTATTTATTATTGAGAAATAATGGAAAAACTCAAACGTCCAAAAACCTAACTCTAGGAGATGAAGCACCAAAACTGTGGGCCCCCGTTTGGGTAAGTTGGTGTTTCAACTTCCCGGGGACGTAACTTTGGCATCCGATCTTCGTTTGATGCGCTCAATAGCTCATTAGAAATATCTGTCCGATGAGTACAATTTTTGAATGAGAAACATTGTTCCATGGACCCATGTTGCTCTCAGTTTTCCCAAAAAACATCGTTTAGGGCCTCAAAATGGCTCCGGAATTTCAGGACCCGAAAAACTTGCTAAAAATAGTAAGTTGTGCTGAATGTGAAAAGCTACAATAATTGATGGTGTTGGTCCAAATGGAATAGGTGGGTGGCCACCGATATCCACCTGGATCATCATCCAAATACACAACCATGAAATAGTTGGTGAAGGGTCACAAGATATCATCCATCAGCCTCATGAAGTTTGCAGGGGAATTTCTCAACCCAAATGGAAATACCAACCATTGAAAAAGGTGCTCCTTGGATTTGAAGGAATTTTTCCATAGATCAGAGGGTTCGATTGGTAACTGTTGATAACCAAACTTCAAGTTAATATTGATGAAATATTTCCCTACCTTTAGCTGGTCCAGAAGGTCATCAATCTGTGGTATTGGATACCTATTCCGAACAGTGATCTTGTTCGACGCATGATAGTCAATACATAGTCTCCAGGTCCTACCCTTCTTTTTTAACAATGCGATCAGGCTCCCACAGGCTAGTGAACTTGGCATGATGTTCCATTTCTGAAAGAGATCCTAAATCTACCTTTGAATTTCGTTGTTCTATAAAATAGAGAGTTGATAGATTGGGCCATTGGGTAGCGGTATGCCCGAGGTCAAACTGATGGAATGCTTGATGTGACAGTGTAGAGGTATCTCTGTGGGTGAGGTGAAGATATCCTTGTACTTCCATAACATTTTACCTCTACTATTGTCGTGCGAAGGATCCCTGTTGAGAGGCCATGACCATAATATTCTTCTTTCTCCGAGGGAAAATCACAAGGAAAATTAATTTCTAGATTTGGGAAATGATATTACTACATTTCTTTGAAATGATCAAAGAGATGGTGGTGGGTGGTGCTACCTCTTGTATCCTATACAAATTATTACCAAAAGTAATAATAATAGTGTGAGGATTAGACTCATACACATCATGTCACTTCCACAAGTATGGTTGGCCTAAAAATATATCACAAACTTTAAGATGAGAAACATCACACAGTACCTCATTTGGGAAGGGCTTGATGTTATAGGTAAGGCGAAACTTATCTCTGATGCATAGATCTCATCCTTGGTGAAGCCACTTGATGGTGTTCGGTTAGGGTGTTTTATGGTCAGTAGGCTCAACTACTTCACTACCTTTTCTGAAATGAGGTTCTTTCAGCTCCCATTGTAAAAAATGAACTGCAGTGTAGAACCATTCACCCACATCTGTAAGTGGAAGAGGTGCTCCCCCTTGTCAGGATCTTCAGGATATTTCTTCTGTATCTTGGTGGTGGAAATAGTGGAACTAGGATCTACATCAATAAACTACTTCCCCTTTTTATTCCCCTTGTCAGCTCTAGCTTAGATTCATAATATGCATCTGATTCGGAAACCTTCAGCTCAACCACTAGTGACTGCTTGGCCTGACACTTACTTGTGTTTTGAGTGGGGCTATTATGGAGCTCAAACCATTTTATTGTATCCTTCTTTGTCTTCATGGTGTTATTCTTTGCTCGTCGATTCGAGGGGTTGTCCTGGGTCACCCTGCCTTATCTCCATCCTTTATTCTGAGGTTTGGGAGTGAGTTTCCCTTGCTTCTAATTCGCCAATCAAAATATCACTTATTATGTTTAAAATTCTAATCAATCTTGATAGCATATCATTAAGCATCACCAAGCGAGGAGATTTCCAGGAAATCCATATTATCTTATATTTACCTGTGTAGACAGCTACGGTACCTGAGTACCAAATGTTGCTTAGAATCCTTGATACCCAAATTTGTGTGAAGGGTATCAAAAATATTTGTGAACTCTGGCACGTCTTGGTCCCTTCCCCGCTGCAACATGGTCCACTTTATATATTTATCCTTATAGCACTGGATAGGGTTATACTTCTTCTTGATGGAATCCCATAAATAATTCTAAGTGGGTGTGGCTAAAAATATTAAGGGTTCACTCTTGTCCCTCGTCTCACAGTAATTTTACCATTATCTGTTGACATGGGGGGCAACTTTAAGGAGTGCAAAAGTAATCTTTTCTCGGTTGGAAAAATCATGAACCGAAAATATCCTTCTAGCATATTTAACCATTTATCTATGGAATTTTCATCGATCCGACATTTGAATATGGGGATGTCAAAGTTAACTTGTACCTTAAACAGAGTGGTGCTTCTAGAGTGGCTATTGGAAGAATATGCGTTGCCTTTGGGTATCCTCTTAAGGATATGGGAAAAATTGTCCATCATTACATTCCTCTATAGCTCAAGGGCTTCTTTAAGAAATATTTTGAAAGGATCTCCTACTCCCACATATTTCTTTTCTTCTTCCATCAGAGGCCATCAGGGTTTGCAAGGTTGGTCTTGCAAAGTTTCAACCAGTTTGAGCCCTAACTCCTTATACCCTAGCCTTGTTGGAGACATGCAAGAAAAACAGAGAAGGAGAAGAATTCTCCGATACCACTGATCCAAACTTCAACATGAACACAAAAAATGCATATATAACCATTAATATGTAGATGCAGTAGAAATAACACTTCATTTGGTTAATATCAAAGAACTAAAATATGCTTACATACATAATGGAAAAAAACTAGCTTAGACAATGGTAATTTATATATGAGAAGAGATGTGGTAGGTACACACCTCTGAACTGTGTTGTAATGAGGCTGAAGGGTATTTTTATTATTTAACAACAAGGGAAAACCATTAAAAACGAAATCCCTAACCCCAAGGGATGGAATGCCAAGAGTTTATGTGCTCTATTGGGGTTAGTTTTGGAAGCCAACCTCCTGGGGTCATATCTTTGGCATATTATATATGTTTGAAACATATGATATTGCATTGGAAAGATCTCTCCGATTAATATAGGATTAACGGCTGGTCCATAAGCACAAGTCTGCTACGAAAGTTAAAAAACCATTTAGGGGGTCGAAATTGCTTTGGAAGTTTAAGAACCGAAAAAAAACTGCTGAAAAGAGTAAATGCTGCTATAAACAAGGAAACTAATGAAACTAACTAGTGGTCTAGGCCAAATAGGAGGGTAACCACCTATATCCACCTAGATCATTTACAAGACATTCCTATAGAGGAGCAGGAAGCAGACATCATGATAAAGGCTTTGTCAAGAGGTAAGTTTGAGTTCCACAGGAGTATGATTGGAGTTTTTGAAAACCCTTTCCTTGCTAAGAAGGAGTGTTAAGTTGTAGAAATAAAATGCTTAATTTTCCTTGTGCTTTAGTCAAATGAGGAAATTTGAATTTCCACTTAAGGAGGATGAGTTTTCAAGTAGTTAGTAGGAGTGACATGCCCAAATCACTGAATTAAATCACTCAATTCGAGTTTGTGGGATGGTAATAAAGTTTCTTGCAAGTTGGTGGCTAAGATTTAGCTATCAGTTATATAATATATAGTCTTGAATCTAGTTAGTATGAGTTTATTTGAGGAGATGTAACTGTTATAAACTCAAATAACTCTCACTTATCTATTCAATTTACTAAAAATAACCTTAGGCATACATCCAATTTGATTTCCTAGTGAATTTGGAGAGGAAAGGCGTAATGTAATAATTATTGTATAATAGTGATTGTATAATTTTTGCATGTATTGGGTGAGAATATTTCCTAAGGAATTGCACAAGGAAATAATAGATTTCCTATTCATTAGGAACGAGAATTGTGCAAGGAAATAGGAGGAAGTAGGAGGCATATTTTTTCTAAGAGTTTGCGAGAGAAGAAGCAGAAGGAGATAGCAACTGCAATGTAGATTGAGCTTCAAGAATTGAAGTATTCATTGTAATAAATCAATGTTCTCATCTGATATAATAAAAATAGATGATGGTTTTTGCCTAGTTGTGTTCCCTAGTAAAAATTGTGTTCATTGTGATTGAATGATTGAATATGTTTGTACTGAAAGTTTTCCATTTCATATATTAAGTAGAAGAAATTTGTGCATATTGATTTCAGTCTAAATTCATTAACATCTAAAACTTTAGAGTTATTTCTATAGAATATTGAAATTAGAGTCTAAATCATTAGTAAAAAAATGTTCCTTTATGGCTCAAGGAATGATTAATTTGAATAAAAGGATCTTCTTTATGCGAATTCCTTAATATGCAAAAAAGGAGCATCTCATTTTCCAGGAATGATAGGATGCAAGTCTTAGTGTTGGATGAATAACTGGGACATGAGGATTCTCATCCTAGGATTCTGTCCTTTTCCGATGACACATTTCAATCTTGGTTAACACTTGTCTAATGATTGTAGACAAGTGGCCATATTTTAAGTATTTACATTACCACCTTAGCTTATTCTTAATTAAGGAAATCTAACTCAAAGTCATACTGCACTGGTACAATTAGAAGGTAGGGGCAACTTGACTACGAAAAAAATTATTTCCCTCGCGTTATATCTATAACAAATTTTCACAGATTCAAAGTGACTAAATTTTACAGGTTGAAGGAATTCTTATTACTGCAGGGTGGTTTGCGTAAGGGTCAACATCAAATTGAGTTAACAATGGTCTTGACCACCAGTTTAAGAAGTTAAAATTTAGTTAAATCTCTTTGTGACATTTGTGGGTTGTTCTTGGGTCTCTACAATTTCATTTTCCCTCCCCTCTGCAATATGGAAAACCCTCGGGACTTTATAGACCTTGTGGATGTTATAGAGAGAATGGTGGATGCTTTTTAGGTCCTATTAGCCTCCATTTATAGGATCAAAGTTATGGTGATGCGATATATAAATTCATTTCAACTTCATGGAGACAAAAATTCTTCTGGATGCGATATATAAATTCATTTCAACTTCATGGAGACAAAAATTCTTCTGGATGATATAAAGGAAGAAATGATTCTCCTCTGAGCGAGGGTGGAAACTATGGAATCACTGGATGATATAAAGGAAGAAATGATTCTCCTATGAGTGAGGGTGGAAACTATGGAGGTCTCTGCATCTATGGTTGGAGGTAGTTCGATAAACGAGCAAGTTGTGGGAAATTCCTCCCTTGGTGTCAAAAGATTGTATCGTCCCCATGGATGATGGCCCTGACGAAGGCAGTCCTAGTGTTAGATTACTATTGGAAAATTGATATGTTTTTTGTGGCAAGATTGGTTTTTCTATCATTCCTCCTATTAATATGATTTTTTCTAAATGTACAAGAATGTCGGGAACTTTTTGTAAGATTTACACTTGCAAAATATTTTTGTAAATTGGTGTACTCCTTCCCCTCCCCGAAGAAAACTCTTAGTTTACTTGGAAAAAGATACATATGATGTATTTTAGTTTCTATGTAAGGTATTGACGCTTTGTAGATTTTTTTTTTCATATATATATATATATATATATATATATATATATATATATATATATATATATATGAGAAAGAGATATAATTATTTAAATAAATATTGTTTTAATCATATAATTTTTATTAGTTTGAAATTAAAGTTATATATTATTTAATGTTTGTTGAGGTTTTTAAAGAGATCGCATAAAATTGATACTGACACATTTTTTGTGATTAAAGGGAAAATAAAAATTTTCAAGAAACATTTTTAAAGATTAGAAAACATAATTTTAGAAGATGTTTTTGAGAGATATTATTTGAAATTTAATATTTATTAAATTTTTTAAGGAGGAGGTATAAACTCAATATTTGTTGTAGTTAAAAAAGTGATAAAAAGTTTTTAAAAATTAATTGCATTCTACAACCTTATAAGAGAGTAGATGTCTAGCTTAAATTTTTAGCATTTTACATTTAGCAAACTTAATATTTAACAGAAAAGAAATAAAAAGTGTAAATATTTAAATGATGGATCCATTAATAATAAAAATTTAAAAGTAATAAACAAAAATTTTAAATTAATAAATAAAAACATAAAAGCAATTAAAGTGTTTTGGGGATGATGGTAAACATTTAAATGTTGACTCTATTAATAATAAAAAGTTAAAGTAAAAAAAAAAAAAAAATTGTTATAGGCCAATACCATGATGTATCAATACCACATGCCCAAACAATCATAATTTATTTCACTATCAAAATATTTTATAACAATATGACAATATTCTTACCCAAAGGTATTCACCCCCACTTTATTGTGGATATTAAGAACCTATAAATATGTTTCCTTACAATACCATTGCCAAATACCAGACTTATATATACCACACGCCCAAAAAAACATTAATTATTTAGCAATCAAAATGTTTTATAAGAATATGACATGATTCTTAAGAATGAATATTATCAACCCCTTTACCATGGATATTAATAACTCGTAAATAGGATTTGTTACAATACCATGCACCAATACCATGGCTTATCAATACCACATGCCCAAAAAGTAAATAGGATTTGTTACAATACCATGCACCAATACCATGGCTTATCAATACCACATGCCCAAAAAATATAACTTATTTCACAATCAAAATATGTTATAACAATATGACAAGATTCTTAACCATAGATATCCATGGCCACTTCGCAATTGATATTATGAACTTGTGAATATATTTTGTTACAATACCATGGGCCAAAATATTCTCATAGAAATTAAATCATGGTTTTAATAAAATAAAAAATGACAATACTTTTACATATAAAGATGTGAAATTTATATAATATAAATAATAGTATTAAGAAGTATCATATATTCATCTTCACTTTTATATATAAAGATGTGAAAATTATATAATATAAATAATTTTATCAGGAAGTATTATAGATCCATCTTAACTAAGGATCCAATCGATGAGTGAAAGCAAAGTGACCAACAAAAATGGATGAAAGATACCATGTGATTCCTTTAAGATTTTCATTATTGCATTTTCTTTAAGATGATGGATCCAAAATATAGGTCTAATATTTTACAACCAATTGAGTTTTTTTTTTAATTAGATACTTTCTTAAACACAATACAATGGTATGAAATTTAAGAGAGAGAGGGGGGGGGGAGAAAGAGGGATTGAGATAGTGACATAGCTAGAGAGAGAGAGAGAGAGAGAGAGAGAGAGAGAGAGTGATGGGGAAGAGAGAGAGGGAGGTGGATAGAGATATGGAGTGACAAGGGAGATATGGACACAATTGGGGGAGATATGAGAGGAGGGAAGATAGAGAAAATGAGAGGAGAGTGACAAAGAGAGAAAGGGGGGGGGGGAGAGAGAGAAGGAGAGAGGGAGGGAGATAGTGACAAAGTTCAAGGGAAGAGAGAGATATAGTGATGGGGGTGAAGAGAGAGAGGGAGGTGTGAGAGAAAGGGAGAGATAGGACATAAGTTAGAATAAGGGGAGATAAATGGGGGAGAGAGGAGATAGAGAGGGAGAGAGGGATGGAGTTGGAGGGGGAGAGAGAGTGATGGAAGAAAAAATAAATAGAGGGATAAGGGTGAAGAGATAGAGAGAGAGGGAGGGACAAGTGAGAGATGGAGAGAGAGTGAGGGAGATACAGGAGTGGGAGGGAAGATAGAGAGAGAAGGAGGGGGAGAGAATGTGAAGAGACAAAGAGAGGAGAGGGATGAGGAAGAGAGGGATATGAAGAGGGAGGGAGAGAGGGAGAAGAAGATATGGAGAAAGAGAGAGAGATTATGTTTGGGGGTGGTGTGATAGAGAGAGGGAATAAGAAAGATGCACATAGATATAAATATAGATATTATATAGTAGTATATAATGAGCCTAGATCCATCTTAACCCCAGATCTATCAAGTGAGAGGATCAAATTTATCAAGGTCAAAACCTTTTCTCAAGTTTCACACATAAAAAATAGGTTTTCACCTCGAGAGATTTGATCGCTCTCAACGGTTGATCGATCTGGCTTAAGTTTGATATAGGTTGGTTTATTTCAATATAAAATATATTAATGTATCTTATTAAGTAAGTATATGAGGAAAATTAATAATATTAAGATTTTTATTAATTATAATTGTATTTGTTTAAAAAGTAATGAGTTCAGATTTTCTTACATTAAGGAAAGCCATTGTCTACATGTGACAATTTTGCTCAAAATAATTTTTTTGGTCAAATTATACTAATTATTTATATGGAAAAATCTTAAACTTTAGTTTTTCAGTCATGATTTTAACACTATAAATGGATTCAACATCATCACAAATAACTGGGGCACCCCAAATTCCAAAAATTGAATACTATAACCCGCTTCTTCAAAAATAATAACAAAATTTAACCAAAAATGTATCGAAAAAGGAATCCTTTTCCAAGTGAAATTTTTGACTATTTCGACTATGTTAGAAGGAAATTCATGCATCTATAAAGAAGTACCATTTGATTCCAATGAGGCATAGACAGTGACATGGTGTATTGTTCAAGCACTCCAATGTGTTAAGGTCACTAGTTTGAAACTCTATACGTAGAAATCGCGTCATGTTAAGGGATACTACGACCAAGGCCGAGTGCGATGCATATGTTATTTCGATGGGTTAGATGCCCTAGGGTTGCAATTTCTCAAGCAAAATATTAAACATCCATTCATTGAATACACCACTTGATATTGAACATATTTTATATTAAAATTAAAATAATACGAAGTGTCCTTTGTCATGGTAAATTGGAAAATAAGGTGAAGAAACCTCCAAAACATAGAACCTAGTTAGACTACAACTTTTCAATTTAGTTTTGCAACTATAATTCAATTTATTTCACCAATAAAATGATATAAAAAATATAATGTTAATAAATCACAAAAAATTGAAGAACGAATATTCGCTTAATTATTTACATCAACAAATAGCTAAATATAGTCAAAACATAACTAATATAAATTAAACTATGAAAGGATTACTATAGTGTTCACCTTCTACATAAACAAAAAATGTCATTTCCTATCTATAGATATTTTGGAGGGTTTTCCCATGTATTTTCTAGTTTAAATTTTCGAAGATCCATCATGAATTTCGTGAAATAACAATTTTGAGCTCTAAAATCTCTACAATCAAAGTTGCCCATTGGTTTATGGGGGTGTTGAATCCATGTATACCATTAGAACCCCATTTTAAACAACTAAAATTAATATTTGACCAAATTTTTCAGAATCAATCAAAATTTCATAGCATAGCGTGTTTAGAGGATGCCTAAAAAAACCCCAAAGAGAAAGACAAACACATTAGAATAATCAAAATGAAAAGACAATAAATTGAAATAAAAATGACAAAAAAAGGTAATAAATAATTTAAAAAGATAAAAAAAAGTAATTTTTTTTTCTACATGAAACTTCTCATTTTGTTAAGGTTTTTAGAAACATTATATATATATATATATATATATATATATATATATATATATATATAGATATATATATTAACATAGTATATGAAATAATACTTAAGGGTTAGGTTCCCATCATTAAAGAACTTTGCTAATGTGAGGTCACGGGGTAAATTCTCCTTAACACCCTTGGGGTTAGGCTTTGCTAATGAGTCAATGCGAAGTAGAAGTGATGGTTTGTCGATGTAGCAGCCGACAATATCCAGTATTTGTGAACCACACATAAAAAAGACATAGCTATATTAAGCTTAACTATCCATTATATATTTTATAATTTCTTAGGTAGTGACTAAGTTGTCTCGCAACACTTCTTCATTAACGAAGATAAACAAACTAACCATGAATAAAAGTAAAGAAAAATAAAGATAAATTATTTTATACTTTTTCCTAAATCTTTTTTACTCATTTTTAGTCACTCTTGGTGTCCTTATATTTTTTTTGGATTTGGTCTTATGGTATTATCAGGAAGCATTTTCTTAAGTTTATCTAGGCTATTTTTCTTTACTCTTTTCCTTCTATTCTTTAAAAAAAGGCTTTTTCCTATTTTCCTAAGGGGGAAACTCAATTGGCAATTGTTGTTATATGGATTATTTGTGAAGTTTAAGGTTTAAGGTTCAAATATCCCTTGTTGTAGCATGTGGGACAAGTATGTTGGCGCATATGGGTTCACCTTGAGGTTATAGTGGTAGTGGTGAGAATAGACCATGTGTCACGCAAGTACAATCCCTACCAAGTTGTTGATTCCTTTAGGCACACAAAAAAGTAAAGAAAACAAAACAATTTTGATTTTCCTATTGATTAATTATGCATAGTAAAAAATGTTGTATTATTTTTATTATCATGCACTGGAATGATGTACCCTTGTTTTTGCAATGCATAAAATAAAAAGTTAATTATTGTATTTCCCTTGAAAATAGAATCAATTTCCATTAATTGTATATGATTATTGTTGTTGTTGATAATTTTGACACCTTCATCCATGTTGGTAGTGCATTTTATACATATATAGAAAGAGGCATTGAAATAGATATAGGTACATTGGAATATTCTTTAGAGAAATTCTCTCGGGATCTTTTTCAATGGAACTTTATGTAGACGTCATCAACATGCAACATATATACCTAACCCCAAGGGACTGAGGTGGTTTCAACCTCGTGACCTCCTTCATAATGAAACTTATATATGAAATTCAAACCACTTGATTTTTGGGGCTAGACAAAATTTGAGGTTAATGTTGTTAGCATACAACATGTATTGCTAACCCTAAGGGCTTAAGGTGGTTTCAACCTTGTGACCTGTGTGGCTAATAGAACTTCTACATGGAAGTTCAAGCCACTTGATCTAGCTATTCGGGTTAGATACCATACATAGATATGTGTGTGTTTGTACATGCATGCACACACAAACACACACATACTCATGTTTATCATAATCAATTAAGACTATTTGGCGTAGGTATGTTACTAATAAGGATGCTATGGACTCCAATATTTTTCTTTCCCATGTGGATATTAGTTGTAAGGATATTGGTTAATTTACTATTAACATTGAAATTATAGGGGAAGAAGGAGGAATGCTTCATAAGGTAATGATAGTTTTGATTTATGTTGGCAAAAATTGACTTTGTTCCTTTTACACACACACACAACACACTTATATTGCAAGAGAGATAACATGGTATGTTGTACTATATGCATGATGCATCAAAGTATGATGAGTGCACCATTATGGTATGTATGAGTATTTTGTGTGCAAAAAATGTGATTCATACCATCACAATGTCTCATTACTATCACTGTGATTGTATGTAGTGTGCCAGATAAATATTAGTTCATTAATGACCCCTAATAACTGAATAACACCCATTGATATTTTTTAATTACTAAATTATGTTAAATATGTTATTTTAATCATTTTATTTAAGTTAATCATTACATGGTTTTATATTCTAACATGTTTTTTTTTTGTGAATCAACCTCCAAAGATATACCCAATGCTAAGGAGATGGCACTCCTACGAGAAGGAATGGGGCACATCCCACAATCTCTTACTTAATATTCATGTGCTCTCCATTTAGGCATTGGCATCATGAAATGTGTTGTGGATGAAGTGTTAATGTTGAAGGTGAAAAACATATTCATACAACAAATTATTTGGTGGTGGGCCTATGGATATTAAGCCTTCAAAGTTGAGATTGACAACTAGTTTATCCCAATAGAGGATGATATTTATTTTCTCATTAGTTTATCTAGTAGGGGAAAGTATACTCCAAATGTTCCTTCTTTGTCTCATTTCAAATGTTTGTGATCAAATTTTCAATGTGCTCCAAATTATTGTAATGTGGTTGAAATTTCTTAAGTAGGAAGACATAGAGTTTCCAAGGGATAAAGAGAAATATTCAGTTTTGAGCCTCGAGATATTAATATTATTTTTCCATATTTGATACCTTGTCTTATTGATAATGACCATATTAGTTTTAAAGTATTAAATTATGTTGATAATATTTTAAAGAGATGAACCTTGTATTAGTGGAGTGTGACATTTTTGAGATGTTTTTATTATCCTCTATGTTTTTATCATATTGGTGGTAGGGAATTATTCTCTTATTATTCTCAACTATGGCTAATCACTAAGGGACTTCAACATTATATCAGTGAGAAGAAGAAGAAACCATAAATAATATAGAATTAGAAACATATATGTTATTTTTTAGTCAACAAATTTTGCATTTTCATGTGTTATTGGATGAAGTTCAAAGTATTTGATATATTTGGAACTTGAATCCAAATATATCGTTACTATCTAGAGAAAGTGTTACATGGAAGTTTGGTACTTAACACTCTGGTTAGAAATTATGTTTTGGGAAAAAATGGAAAACAAATTTTATAGTTTTTTTCTGGAAAAAACTATAAATTGAAATATGAAGTGGATAAATTAATTTTTTTCTCAAGCACAAAGAGTTGCATAAATTTTGTTGGGTAGTAACCACTAGGAATTCTAAACATTTATACTTTTTCTCTTACATCAATGATGTATATATTTATTTACATCTTATTCCTTTCCCTTTTATGGAAAGGCTTGCTTAAATTACATAGGGAAGTAACTAATTGTAAATAACTAACGGTAAATATGTTATTTACATGACTATAAGCTATTTTCTATGGTTTATTACAACCACATCCATAAACTATGGAATAAATATATGAGGTTGTTATTCACATGGCATTGTATTATACTAGGGATACAATAAGACCTTTAGGTTATAGTCCAATCAAAAGTTTGAAAAATAGTTATTTTAATAATAATTGAAAATAAATATTTGTTTTTTAGAGTTAAACATTATAAGTTGCATTAATAAATGCTAAACTAATAATGGTCAATAGACAAACATATTTCTAGTTCTTCTTTGGTGTATACACACTAATAAGTCACATTAATAATAAAAAAAAACATTCATATCTTTTATAATTGATTTTTGTTATGATATTAAAACTTTGTATTTTTTATTAGTTGTTTCCATTTTACTACATAACAAGTAGTGACAACACATGTTTTTTAATTGTAACATTTTTATTTTTATGTTTTTAAGCTAATGAAAATTTTTAATTAATTTATTATTTAAATTTATTTGTATATACTGGGATTAGGTTAGAACTATTGAAATCTCATATGTAAATTATTGTGTATATTTTGTTGAACAATTTACATTTTCATTTTTAGAGAATGTTGTTTTTGTTATAAAACGTTGTTAGAAAGAAAGGTTTTTTTTTTTTTGTAGTTTAGACTAATCCTAATCTTTCCTTTTTTTCCTCCGCCCATCCCATCCCCGGGTTTTGAACCAATGACCTTGCATATGGAGTTCCTTAACAGTGCACCCCATCACCGACTTCTCTACATCACGTGGGCTAAAGGTAGTGGGCTTTGGCATAGTTTAGTCTAATTACTCACTAAATGAGCAACGACCTTGCTCAAGATCGAACACGAGACCGGTCCGTCATTACGAGGCTGACTTTACCACTCTGCTGCCACCAATGACCTTAAATGTAGTGGGATTTGGCCTAGTTTAGTCTAACTACTCGCTCGGCGATCCAAGACCCTTCTCAGGATCGAACACGAGACCGGTCCATCATTACAAGGCCGACTTTACCACTTTGCCACCACCAGCAACCTTGTTGTTAGAATGAAAGGTTCTTTGTTAGTTAAAATTGTAAAAAAAAAATTGAAGAAAAGTTAACCTAATTTTATTTGAATTGTTAGGTGAGAATGATTTTTGGGAGAGAAAGTTATTAGAATCAAAGGTTGTCTACTTGTCAAAATTGTAAAAATATTTGTGAAAAAAATTTAACTCGATTATATTTGAAATATTTTTGCTCAAATATTTATACAAAAACATTTTATTTTTTAGCAAAAAAATATATTCCAAAACATATTTTGTTATAATTTGTATACAATGTTATGGTATCAATAATCCAGTTTATTTATAAGACTATGAGAGGATGGAATCATGAAATATCCTATCTAAAGTGGGTATGCATGAAATCTGGAATTAGAGTGTGCTTTTGAGTCAACAACAACCTCTAAATGAGATTCATTTGGGGTGGGAGGGATTTCTTAGTGGATTAGAATACACCTTAATCAATGAAAATTTTCTAACCCATTTTGGATGGTATGTGGGAGGGTTTACATTACAATTGAAGTTTTTAATGTGTGTTATAGGTCAATTTGGGGACCATTTCCAATGACTTGGTTAAAGTGGACATCATCCCCAAAACCAATGAAATAGGGTCTATCATCCCCTATCATTTCAGTTGGTACATGCCCTAAGACAAAGAACAAGAAAAAATAACCTATGAGTTCCATTACAAGGTTTCCAAGATTTGAAGTACATGTTATATCACTTATGAGCTCACAAACACAACCTCTCAAGGGACTAACTGCTTTCCATATGCAGTTACCTCCATTCAAGGGTGCTCTACAAAGCACTTCTTGACATTCAAGAGTGTATTGGTCAATTGGGAGTGAAGTTCTCATTGTTCCCTAATCTCCACATGGCCAGTGCCTTCTAGATGAGTCCATCTGTGTCAAACCTCGAATCCATGTGTCCGTCCAACATCTCTGAGCTTGGGAAAATGTCTTGCATATTATTAGAAATTCATTGATTGTGAAACTACCTTCATCTGTTCTATAAATTGAGCACAAAATCCTAGTGCTTGAGAAGGAAGAAATAGGGTAAAGAATTGTTGTTGGTTTCTCAATTGAGTGTTTGATTTGAGTGATATGTTGCTGGAGAGATGTTCATTTTGATGAGGCTGGGATGATGCTGGATTTTTTGACATCAAATCAATCTCTGGTTCTAACCCGCCCCTTCTATCCATTAATAAATATCGCTGCTAATTTTCCCACATATGTATCTATTTATGTTTCTATCTTTCATATCATGGATTCTTAACTAATGTATATGTTTCATGTTTCATTGATTTAATGGATTAAGATGAATAGGAATCTGTATATTGAAATCTCTTTGCTATTTAGGGTTTATACTTGCAAGGACTAGTCCAGCGATCAAAGTTGGATTGGAAGCTACAGCAAGAGCGACAAAAGGAAAGCAAGAAGTGCTTGGACCCCAAGTAAGTTTCTCCATATTTTTGTGCGTCTATTTACTCTTAGGAAAAGTGTCTGCAAAGCATTTGACCTGTTTTTCTAAATGCATAACACCACATTTGGGTAATGTGTTTTATCCGTAATTCATAATTCCGCATAACAAATTAGTGACTCCACTGGGGAAATTTCCCTTCATCCTTGGTGTTTTTTCCTATGATTATCCACCTAGTAGAATATACTCTCAATTATTAGGCTTTTGAAACAAATAATTACATTAGAAGTATGTTTAGTAGCTTGAATTTTGTTCTCTGTCATGCCCAACACACTGTTGGTCAAGACACAGTGCTTTGCATAGAACTGTCTCCCACTCAGGGGTGCTTTCTAGTGCATTGTCTCCCCTTGGAGACTGTGTTTCCCCCTAAGCCAACCAAATTCCATTTTAATTTCTCATTTCCATTACATTTAGCCTTTTTTTTCTATGTTTTCAATTTTCTGATGCCTCATAGAGACCAGTGAATTTGCTTAAATCTTCTTGCTTTGAAAAGTAATTTTGTTCAATGTCTCTTTATGTTTTTTTATTTGTCATTGAAAAATCAAATTCAAAGTATTTTACTTCTGCATTAGATCCATTTTTTTCGTAAAGGAAAATATCGTTAAATTCTTCATTTCCTTTAGGAAAATTGTAGTTCCATTCTTCATTTTTCCTAAAAGAGAAATTGTTGTTAAATTCATCATTTCTCAAAGAAGAAAGAATTTGTTTTTTTATTGATTTGATGCATATAATTTCCTTTTTGGATTCACATTAAGGGGAATGAAAAGAAAAACCTGCATTTGCATATAGTGGATTGTGTGTTTTACATAGGAACAAATTAGGAAAGTTGCATATTATTTTGCACTCTTTGTTGTTTTCTCTCAAAACTGATTGCTCTTTCCTCTTAGTAGCTAAGATTTTTATTGAAAAATATAAAATTTTAAAGTTTGCTTATCATTTTAGTTTTAATTTTAGGAATTTCCATCACATCATTACAATGAACTAGCTTGAAAGGAAATTTGATAAACAAGATCAACTTAAAATTTACATCAATTTACCTAAAAAAACATTGGAACCATAACGATAACATTTATAAGGTTTAGGCTAGACACGTGTTCTCGCATTGTAAAACATAGCAACTGTCATTAATTTTCTGTGATACATTCCGAGTGTGATACCTTACTCCACGTACGTAAGTATATTGTAGCTCGTCCATGTACCTTCCAGTATATCAGGCGGTGTTATAGTACGAAAAGTATAAATGAGTCCTCTCATTGTGCAGTTTCGCATTATACAATGCTAATATGAACTTGGGCCTCCATGTACTTTTGGGTATATTTTTGAGGAAAAATTTACGTTTCTATCCATCCATAGTGAATTGAGTCAATTGTCTTGTAAATTGTGATACACTGAACACATCATTTGGGGAGATTGCCTCCCCGTACTTCTTGGTTTGCCAGGAGGTATTTTGCAGTTCACAGTTTCCTGGTAAACCTTTTTCCTAGCATTACCCTTTTATTTTATTTATTTATTTTTGGGCATAAAACAAATCAATCCTTATGGAAGAAGAAAATCCCTTTCCCTGTCGTTTGCATAGAATTTCATTGAAACAAACTTTACCACTGGAAGACACTTCTTGTCGGCGAATGTGGCATCGCTCTACCAAAACCAGTACCATCAGTACCTCTGGTGAAGCATCATCTTCACACATAGTAGAGTCAGCATAAGTTGTTTCTACAAATCCTGGTTCCTCTACTGTTGTCGAGACGGAGTCCTCACAGCTAACCATGGTCACAATCTATCCAATCAATGATACCATACCTCAAAAACTCGACGTTCTTCAACTGGAAGTCGATCCAAATCCTGTCTCCTTTTTTCCAGAACATCTGCATCTTGAAGTCGAACGACTGGAAGTTTTTCCTATATTGGTCACCCCACACTATTGTAGCCATTAAGTCTCCCATATCACACAGTCAACCTCGTGAAATATAATTTGGACCTGACGGTGAAATCCTTCAACCTGATTTAATTTCGATTGAAGAAATCCCACAAGATGAAACACCTTTAACTCCAACCCATTTTGGGGAGGATCTTTACATGTACAAGTATTTTCCTCAATCACCAAACTCTACTTTTGTTGATCATGTTCCTATTCAAATTACTGATGATTCAAAAGGGTATACACTTGGTAAAATAACCATGCCTAAACCAACATCTTCAGTTGGACCATCTGTTCCCATTACATCGATGCTCACAACTTCACCAGAGTCATATTTACATGGAGGCTCTATGTTCCCATAAGGTTATAAATCTTTATCTGGAATTTTCTCTGGTGCATCTTCAAACCCATGGACTTCACCAATTTCATTGTTTGGTATTCTAACTAGTAAACCTATAGTGAGTACTGAACGACTTGATCCTTTATTTCCATCTTTACGGAAATATCAAGTCGGTCCATTTGGTTCTATTCCATCCAGTACCATCTCAACTAGACTCCCTGCATTTGGAGAACAATTATTTTTGTCTTATTATACTCATGCTGGGTGGCAACCTATGGTCACCCACTTTAATAGTACTCCATCGTTTTTTGGTCAACCTAATGTCGAAATGAATGTTTGTCAATGGTAGCTCACTGTACCTATCCAACCACAAACAGTTGTACACTCGTATCAACGGGTTCAACTTGTTGCACCCGCCTCAATTCCACTTGTTAATACATATTTACCCCTCTTACAGACTCAAAATGTTGTACAACAACCATTTCAGGCAGGTCCTTCAACTCAATTCCCTCAAATATTGTGCCCTTAGACTCCAACTCCTTCGGCTAATTTACAACAACAACCTGTACCCATAATCATTTATTCACAAGTTGGATTACCATATTATGGGATGTCGCAGCCAAAACCTGGTTATACCTATCTTCAGCCAAATCCAAGTTATTGTAATTTGGGTTATAACATTGGTGGAAATACCCCTTGGAAGCCTCACACACAAATTCCACAACCTTCATTTCAACAACTATCATACCCAAGTTTTGGTCAATAGAATCCTCAAGAGTTTTCCTATCAAAAAACCCCTATCTGGGTTACCAACAAAAAATTCCTTGCTGGTTCTCAAAGTCCTATTACCCATGAAATTCCATCATACCCTCGCTATGCTCAACCTGTCCTCAATCGACAGTTTCCCTTTGCTGCAACTTTAGAGTTACCAGATTTAAATCAGCTCACTATTGATGCAATCAGCTATGCTCCTTGGTTGCTGGTGCTACCTAATAAATTACCCTCAGATATTCCTAATTTCAATGGAAACCCTAGGTAAGACCCGTTGACTCATTTTATGACTTATCATTTGCGGTGTTCAGCAAACTCCCTGAATGATCACTCCTTTCGACTACATCTTTTCTAGCGTACGCTCACTAGTCCGGCTGCAAAATGGTACATTGAGTTACCTAGAGCTTCTTTTGATAATTTCACTACCCTAGCTACTATCTTTTTGACCCATTTCTAGTTACCCATATGATATGAAACTGGAATGGAACTTTTGAATAATTTTAAACACACTAATGCTACTCACATTTCTGATCATATTCATGAGTGGCGTCGTCGTCGTAGAATGGTTAAGACATTTGTTCTTGATCAGATCCTTGTTGAGTGCTTCATTAAGTCCCAGTTACCATCTATAACTGAGGATGTGGCTAAGGGTGGCATCATCACTGAAGAGAAAGTTATTTCTCATGCCCAATATTTAGACTTGATTTATACTCAGTCTGGCATGCTCTACGAGAAAATTCCTAACGCGTGGTGATATAATTTTATTGTTACTCCTCCATAAAAGGAATCTCATGCCAGAGACAGTATGGTTGGTACTATAAGAATGCATCATACTATTGCATCTGATCCTGCATCTTATTCCAAAATCAATGTCATGTCATTTGACAAAGGAAAAAGTGACAAGCAACCCAGAGGTAAGAAAAATGGGAAATCAAATAAAAATAAAACTACTAACCCGTAAGAAATATCATCTAATCAATCGTCCAGAAATCGAAAACCTCGTTATCCATGCATAATCTGTAATGAGGAACACTTTGTTCAGGATTTTCCTCACCGCGCTAAAGTCTCAAAAATGGTTAAGACTTCACATGCGTCGGTTGTGTTGACAAAATTGTTTCCAAATCCGGACACAAATTTGGTTGCTATGGATCAAACTTCTAGTTCCCAAGTGCTTATGATATCTGTCACAAAGTCATCGACAAATATTTTGGTATCGACGCGTAATAAAGATTACGATAGTCAGGCCTCTGATAAACCTACTACCTTGACCACGAATCCATATACAAAATCGGTATTGCTGCCTGCTATTCCTGAATTCACAATCAAGCCACCAAAGGGAGTCATTCATAAATGGACATATAATCCTCAAGGCAGAGCTTCTAAAAATTATAATATAGTTGAAGATTTGTCCCAATCCCCTTAAGCTATGATAGCTCTAGAGGTATTACAAAATTGTCCCTCCAAGAAATAGGCTTTGTTGTCGGCAATTGGTGGAATTGATTTGACTGATTCTAATCTCATAGTCTTTAATCATACGATCTATGTGCCACAATTACTAGAAAAATTGGAATTCTCCATCCAACCAAATGTTCTCAATCGCCTTGTTCATTGTACTATTATTAATGAGGGACCATCTACGTGCATTATGTCTCTAAACTGTTGGAAGTCACTTGGCTCGCCGCACTTATCTCAATCATCAACAACGTTGAAGGCTTTCGATGAACGTACATATAATACTTGTGGTATTATCAATAACTTGCATGTTGAACCAGGAGGAAAAACAATGAATGTTGATATTGAGGTCCTGGAAGTACCCCTTGACTACAATATTCTACTTGGAAGGCCATGGGTATATGCTATGACTACAATTGATTCTACATATTTTAGAATAATCACCTTTCCACATAAAGGTGTTATCACAGTCATTAATTTTCTACCCTTATTTTCCTCCACTTCCTAGGTAACTCGCACTTCAGAAAATTGGAGTAGGACTCTTAAAGGATTCCACTCTTATGGGAACCTTTGCATTACCACCACCTACGACGTCGGCAAAAATTGCAAGCATAGAGACCTGATACATGATCTCTTCCACTCCATCTGGCTTAAGGAAGAGTATGGGTGATTCTGAAGTTGTTTCGTTGGACGAATTTCTACCGCCTAGCCCGTTGAGCTGGCATAGCAATCAATATATCTGGCTTGGGTGACGAATCTGAAGTAACTGTCACTGGTTGTTTGGGCTCATCATTCCCTAGATTCTGGTACTCCATTTGATCCTTTTTCCTCAACTTTCTTGACAGATGTGAATATTTTGGAAACCATGATGTCAGAAGCAGAACCATGGGAATATTATCATCATCATTCCCATCTTACTGATTATGAAGAAAATAACCTTAGTGACCTATATCACCCATCGATAAAAAATTTCTTTCTGAATTCTTTTCCTATTAATGCAGTCAATTCCGAGAGAAATATATCAAATATTGAAGAAACCATTTCTATCGATATTTTGACTAAACCTGGCGTTGTAGAAAAAATTGATGTCTACGTATCTTGTTCTCCATTAGAACTCGAAACATATCGCTCTCTCTTTCTTGATTTATTTTCTTGGTCTTAGAAGGAAAAAAAGGCATAGATACTATTATCGTTGAACACACTATTAATATGTACCCTGATGTCAAGTCGGTATGTCAATGCCTTCATCATGTTCATCCGAAGAAGGACGTTACCATTAAAGAAGAAGTTGAAAAGCTTTTTCTTGCTGGTTTCATTTACCCTATTCCGCTAATTGAGTGGGTTTCCAAGATCGTTCCTGTTATGAAAAGACAAGGAACCATTAGAGTGTGTGTCGATTATCGGGATGCCAATCTTACTTTTCCAAAAGACAACTATCCTACTCCCTTTATTGACCAAAAAATTGAATATTGTGCTAGATGCGAAATATTTTCATTCATGGATGGATTTTCATGCTAAAATCAAATCAATATCCACTCGGAGGATCGATATAAGACAACATTCATCTGCCCTTAGGGCACATTCACTTATTCAAAACTACCATTTGGTTTAAAGAACATCAGGGCCACTTTTCACAGAGCAATGGATTATTCTTTCAATGACATCAAGCACATTGTTCAACCCTACTAGATAATTTACCTGCACATTCACGAAATCAGATTAATCACCCGATGCATTTGACAGCCATATTTTTACGCCGCCGACACTACAAAATACGCCTCAATCCACATAAATGTGTGTTTTGTGTTGGTTCTAGTCATTTTCTTGGATTCGTCGTCTCAAAGGAAGGAATTCAAATCGGCCAATTGAAGGTCCATGCGTTTCTTGATTTTCTTGCACCATTAAATTTACTCGAGTTACAAAAACTTCTGGGAAAGGAAAACTTCCTAAGGAGATTCATACCTAACTACACTGAAATGGCTAAAGGATTTACTGAGCTCTTGCAAAAGCAGATCCCATTCCACTGGGACCAAGTTGCGCAAGCTTATTTTGATGGTGTCAAGGATACTCTTGTCCAGGCATCATTAATGTAACCCCCTAATTATTAGAGTGATTATTTCTTATATATAGCCGCGGCTAATATGACCATTGCTATGGTATTGTTCCAAGAATAAAATGGGATAAAAAATCAGATCTATTATTTGAGTCATAATCTCAATGATACGGAAGTGAAGTACTCGTGCATAGAAAAGCTTTCCTTGGCAGTTGTTCAAGTTGTCCAAATATTTTGCCAATATATCCTATTCTTGAACACCATTTTCATTTCAGATTGCAACCCCATAACTTATATCTTATCACGTCAATTTCTGGGGGGGGGAATACTCAAAATGGATTGTCATTTTGTAGGAATTTGATTTGGAATTCATCAAATCCAAGTCAAAGAAGTCTTCAGTTTTGGCTGAGCTTCTCTATGACCTTCCCTCTGATATTACTTCTACTACGTTGGAACCATCTATTCCTGACAAGTATCTCTTTCTAATCATATCATATGATCCTTGTTATGGATATTTTATCATTTATCTCTAGACTCAAACTTTTCATCCTGATACCAAGCCAAAGATTATCTGATTATTGGTGATACACTTTATTGTCATGGTTTCGATACAATTTTAAGAAGGTGCCTCACTCATGAGCAGGCGGAAAAGGTTTTAAATGATTGTCATGCTGGGGCTTGTGGTGGAAACTTGTCTAGATATGCTACCCTGCAAAAGATACTCCACGTCGGTTACTTTTGGCCTACTATATTTCACGACTGCATCGTCGTGGTCAGAATTTGTCATGCATGCTAGATATTTTATTGTAAAATCCGCAAACCGCCAGCACCAATGCATCTTGTTGTCTTTGTGGGACCATTTTTGAAATGCGACATTGACTTCATTACCTGTAACCCTCATTTGTCCAAGGGGCATGGCTATATTAATTTCGCAGTAGACTACTTTACCAAGTGGGTCGAAGCGATGCATACATTCAACAACATAGGACAAACAACTACATTTTTTTCTTTAATCATGTCATAGCATGGTTGGGGGTCCCACCGACTATAGTCACAGATCATGGGAATCATTTTTGCAACCATATGATGTCTGAATTGATTGCTAAGTTAGGATTGTCACATGGTAATTCTACTCCTTATTATCCACAATCAAACGGATAAGTTGAAACTCTCAACAAGATTCTTAATTGTATGCTTCAACAAATGATAGGAGTTCGTAAAAGAAATTGGCATTTTATCCTATGCTCGGCCTTGTGGGCATATCAAACCTCGGTGAGAAAGGTAATCAGATTTACTCTCTTTCAATTGGTGTATGGTCTGGAAGCTATCTTGCCAATCCAACGTGAGATATCGTCATTAAAATGACTTGTTACCTAACACCTCAAATGAAAAAGCACGTCTTTTTAACCTCATCCATCTTGATGAAATGCGTCGTGAAGCCCAATTGGCCAACGAAGCGCATAAGAGATGTATAAAGGCGTAATACGAAAAAAATGTCCAGCCTCACATTTTCTCAGAGGGCGACTTGGTCTTTCTCTATGATCAAGAGGGTGATGTAATCGGTACAGGGAAATTTGAGCCATTATAGAACGACCCCTATATTGTCAAAAGAGTTCTTGCTAAGGGCTCCTATGAGTTGGTGGATTACTATGCTTAATCATGAGCGTAGTAATTTTTTGTATTATATTGTATATATATGCTGTTGATTTGCATTCACTATCTTAGTGTGTTTTTTAGAGTTTTCTTGACGTTAGTAATCTTATTTACATTTCATCGTAGATGTCTGAATCTTTGGAACCATTTGTTGGATATGTTGATGCTGCTAGTCGTAGTACGCAGAATCTATGCTCTGCAACGTGGGCCATTTTCGCTCCGAACGACGAGTTAGTGAGTTTTCAAGGGATTTGTATCGGTAGATTGACAAACAATATCACTAAGTATAACTTTTTGATCGAAATTCTCTCTGATGCCATTTCATTTGGTATTAATCGCATCATTATGAGGTTAGATTCACAACTTGTGGTATTACAATTTACTAGTGTTTATACTCTTAGAAATCCAACACTTCATTGTTTGTTCCTAAGAGTTCTACTTTTGGAGAAACATATTGATTTTATTCAATATCAACACATTTCTAGAATGTTGGACACATTGACTGATTCTTTAGCTAATGATGTTATAGATAGACATTCGCAACACATGTAAAGATATATTCACATAATTGGATAGGATTGCACAATAAACATAGGAAAACACTGAAATGAAATAGATAGATAGTTATAGGTTTTTACAAAAATTTGTGCCCAAGACACATTGGTCATATGACCTCAAACTGTATGCAACATGTTAAAAGTAAACTAGTGAGGCTCATGGTAACATGCTATAGATCCAGCTATCCTACGCAGTAATCCCATCCAGCAATTATGAACACCTATAGTGTGGCGCTGCAGTGGCATGGGAAACTCTTCGATCTGGCAATCCGTAATCGTGAAGGTCAACCCATATATGTGCTGCCCAAGCTCAGATAGAGTCTCTGCCATGTCTAAATCCTAAAGAACTACTCTCTCGACAACCCTCTCTACTGGCTCATCCACTCCATGATCTAGTTCCTCCACCGGTTGAACTCGACCAACATCTGCATTACATTAAAAATTTAGTTTAGTCTTGGGAAAACATCAAAATAAAAAAACATTGTATAAACCTTAGAAAAATAAAAAAACATGGTTAAAACATTCTTACCTATTGCACCCCACTGAGTGCCTTCTGGTAAAGCTAAGTTTCGATCTCCTCAGAAATCAACGCCTGTGTATGCATACTCATCAATGGCGGTAATGTGTCACCTGAACCAGGTGAAGAATGCAGTGGAGAACACGATGAACGATTGGCCTGCGTGCCTAGCCATTAGTTCTACCCATCTCTACATCCTAAGATCTCTAGGGTTAGACACACCTAGTGTCACATGCTAAGGCTCCATTAGTGGAATCTGCTCTAAGGAAAATGAAATGAGGATCAAACCATAACTGAAAATTTTCTTCCTTCCTCCTTTTTCATTGTTCATTTGTTCTTTTATTTGAGAAAGTACAACTTTATACCAGTTGAAATTTTTCGGCTCCATGCACTCTAGCGCATATTGAATATATGATCTATTCACTACATGTAGTGTAACGGTGCTGTCAAACTTTGCGATCGTGAAAATAATGGTTCTCAAAGGCAAATCACGACCATCACGGATTTTATTTTCCCATCCTTGCTTGGCTCTGCCCCTGAATACAAATATTGCAAAAAATACTCTCTCACGGTCTCTCCTCTGAGAGGGAAATCGGCAAGCCTCTCCTCGATAAGCCTGTCAGAAAATACACATCCTCCACTATAATAGGAACCACTTTGTTCCTAATGTGAAATACCTCAATAGTTGGATCTCATGCATGAACTAGGAACTCCAAGAGTTCTATCTATTGCCTCATACCTAACAAGTAGAAGTACTTTAATAACCCACAATCTGTTAGGGTTCTTACAGTACCTGGATCATTAAGGGAAATCATTTTTTTTTCTTCATGCTCTCTTCCTCTCCAAGTAATCGTCATTCTAGTCCGATGAATCCCTGAAACATAATCATAAGACTCATTAGACTCCTTTTCTTGCAAAAATTAGGAAAATTTTGGCTACAATGCAAGAATAAAAAATGTGAATTGCGCCCAATGCAGTCTTGAACCACAGAGAGTGTGTTGCATATGCATCTACGCTTCAATTTAGGTTCTCCACAATGCATTTTTCAATGCTCAAGGGTGTGTTTCCCTCTTTGCAAAAATAATTTACCCTAAGGGACCCAAATCCCTAAAAATTTGCAATGAAATGAAATTAATTGACTACTGAAAGAAAGAGAGGGTTTATGGCACCAACTTGAATCAAACGATAATGAAAATCGTCCATAGAATCGATTGCAATCAACGGCTGATGTTTGGGGGAAAAAACAGGTTCAGAGCTCCAAAATGCAAATGGTAACTTTCAAATGGTAAAAATGAATAGTAAAACTCTTTTAATTAGTCATTTGATTATTTTCAAATCATATTTATTGTTGTGGCTATGGTTTTATTCGATTTTTATTGTGAAATAGGTATTATTAATCCATTTGATGTTGTTCTGAACATGTTTTGCAACTGATGAGCACATTTGTCGTGCACATTTATTTCAAGAATGATTTGACCACAAAGCATACTTTTATCCATATTTTTTAAGCTTTGTTGAAAATGAAAAATGACTTGAAGCGCACTTTTATCTCTTTTTCAAGCTTCGATAACAATGAAAAAGGAACCCATCGAGTCTTCTTTTACCTCTTTTCAAACTCTGATAATGTGAAAAGCTTGTCGAATAGTTATCTTTTCAAGCTCGTAAAAGTAAATGAATTGATATCTACTTAGTATAAGTTTAACCCTTTTCCGGACTGAAATAGATTAATTACGAAAAAGGAATGCCTTAGTCGAACATGGGAAGGAGGTTTTCTCAGGTAATATTTTACACTTTTTTGGATCTCAGTGACAACTTTACGAGAAAGTGGTTATGGATTTTTCTTTCGTCCTCTTTTTCAAACTTTCTAAATATGAAAAAGGACCAGACTATCACTATCGTTAGGCTCGTTAAAACATAAAATAGCAATAAGTTTGTCGATCATGATAAGAATCGTGTTTCATTCATTGATAGACTCATTAAATTATTAAATAGTAAAACATTATTCACCTGAAGGGTTGAATTATAGATCAAGCATATGTTATCCTCCTCAAGCTTGTTAAAAAATAAAGAGGTACTCGTTGACAAATGACTGGGAAAAATTTGGGAAAGTGAGAATAACTTTTTACTATGGTAGGTCGCTCTTGAACATGACGCTTCACTCCATCATCGTGATTGTTTGGGTTGGGTAATATTCTTGACGATTTATTCATACCTATGGTTCATCATACCTTCACTTCGGTTTTGGGTCAATGCTGGTAACTCATCTCAGTGCCGCTGATATGTTCAAGAGAAGTCATCCAGTGAATACTCATCCTTCTGGAATGCTCATAAGCCTTCATTTTCATTACAGTCATCCCTGAATGTTGCTATATCAAGTCAGATTTTGTCTCTAAAATCAGTAACTCCCGTTTCACAATAAAGTGGCTTCCTGTCGATGTCAAATCATCATCCAAGAAGTTTACTTAGAAACATCATTTTCCAATACCATGAGGCTTGTTACAACATCGAAAAGATCCTTATTTCCAGACTTTTGACTAAAAGATTTTTTCTTTCGTTCGAAATCAAATCATCTATTCAGGCCTTACAAAATGTATTGCAGTACCTTGAGGGCCATTGACATCAATTATGGTTCTCTCACATTTGTTAACAACTCACATCATTGGTTGGTAATCAAATGATGTATTACCATGTTCAGCTACAAATCATATAATCTCATGGATAGACTTGTACACGAATGATCGAGTGAATGAGATAAGAAGACCCCAGATCTAGTTTCAGCTATCCATGCTACGATTTCAGGATTCTTGTACACATCATATGTACGGTGACCTTACATACAGATCGTCATCCGAAAATTGGCCTATATCTATAGGCATGTCTGTATTGGGCAACATTCCAATGTAGATGACTTTCTGCACTATGTACATGTTATTAGATAGTTTATGTGCTGAGCATGGGAATGATTTCCCTTAGTAATTCATGATCAAGAGGATATATCATGATTTCATGTTTTGTAAGATTGATGCAATTCGCCACTCCGCTTCAGTTGCATCCCATCACAGTGTAAAGCATCTCATTCAAAAAATATTGTTATTATTATTCTGACTTCATGCTTTAGGGGGGAATCTATTATAGGTCAATTTGGGCACCATTCCCAATGACCTGGTTAAACTGGACATCATCCCTAGAACCAATGAAATAGGGTCTATCATCCCCTATCATTTGAGTTGCTACATTCCCTAAGACAAAGAAAAAGACAAATTCATTTATGACTTCCATTGCAAATTTTCGAAGATTTGAAGTATATGTTATATCATTTATGAGCTCACTAACACAACCTCTCAAGGGACTAAATTCTTTGCATATGTAGTTACCTCCATTCAAGGGCACTCTGCAAAGCACTTCACGACATTCAATAGTGCGTTGGTCAATTGGGAGCGAAATTCTCATTGTTCCGAAAGCTCCACATGGCCAATGCCTTCTAGAAGAGTCCATATGTGTCAGACTTCAAATCCATGTGTCAATGCAACACATATGAGCTTGGGAACATGTATTTCCTATTATTATAAAGTCATTGATTATGAAACTACCTTCAGTTGTTCTATAAATTGAGCACATATCCTAGTGCTTGAGAAGGAAGAAATAGTGTAAATAAATGTTGTTGGTTTTTCAATTGAGTGTTTGATTTGAGTGATATGTTGCTGGAGAGATGTTCATTTTGATGAGGCTGGGATGATGCTGGAGTTGGTGACATCAAATCAATCGCTGGTTGTAACCTCTCCCTTCTATCCATTAATAAAGAGTACTGCTCATTTACCCACATATGTATATGTTTATGTTTCTATCTTTCATATCATGGATTATTAGCTGATGTATTTGTTTCATGTTTCTTTGATTTAACTGATTAAGATTAATAGGCATTTGTATATTGCAATCACTCTTCTGTTTAGTGTTTATACTTGTAGGAACTAGTCTCACCATCAAAAGGAGAATACAAAGCGCTTGGACCCCAAGCAAGTTTCTCCAGCTTTCTGTGTGTCTATTTACTCTTAGGAAAAGTGTTTGTAGAGTCTTTGACCTATTGTTCTAAATGCATAGCACCACATTTATGGAATATGTTTTGTCCGTAATTCAGAATTCCGCATAACAATGTGGAGGAAGTTAATTTTGAATTTAAAATGAGGCTAAAAAAGGTTATTGAAATTGTAAGTATTAATTGTTAAAAATTAAGAATGTATAATTTAAATATTATAAGTGGTGTATAGTCTATGGTTTCATTGATGCTAAATAAGTTAGAAAATATTTAATGAACAATGAAATTTAAAATTTAATAGGAGTCATTTATAGGGAGGGTCTCTTAATTTGTTAGCATTTGTTAGCATGCCACTCCATTGATGAACGTAATTTGCCTAACTTGTTCAATGTATTTAATAAAGGCCACATTACAGTTGAAGGTGTTAATGTGGAGAGATTAATCTTGCATTTCATAAATTCTTTTCTTATTACAATAGATTCAATTTTTTGAAGAAAAAAAACTTGATAGTTATGATTTAGAAATATTATTTTCATGGCTTTTAATTAAAAATTGTATATAAACATTTATTCATAGTTTAATCTATGGATTATTTACCTAATTAGTTTTTCATTTTATCTACCAAAGGCTAAGTTGCAAAAGTTGGAATTTAGGGTGTTAATGTGGAGAAATTAATTAGTTTCGAATTTTATCTAGCAAATGCTAAGTTGCAAAAGTTGCAATTTAGGGTGTTAATGTGGAGAAATTAATCTTGCACTTAAGAGAATTGTTTGGGTTATAATAGATATGATGTCAATGTGGAGAAATTAATCTTAAGAGATTTTTTTGAGTTATAATAGATATGATTTAAAAAATATATATTATGGTTATGATTTGGTATTCTTTTTATATAATTTTTAATTGCAAATGGCTTATAGAAATGTAACCTTTATTTATTTTTTGTTGAAAAAATTAGAAAATATATAATAAATAGTCAAATTTAATAGGAGTCATTTATGTTGAGAATCTCAAAATAAATTAGTATACAATTCCACTAATAGAAAATCTCTAATTAATTTTGCATTATACCCACTTTGAAATGAAATTGTCTAACTAATTTTACATTATATCTCAAACTAAAATCATATTAAATTTTGAATTTTAATGTGAAAAAAAATAATTTTACAATTAAAAAATAAAAACATAATTTTATGTAATTTAAATATGCCAATTGTTAAACACTATATTACACCATCTCACATCTCTATCATGGTGCATTACATCTCTATTAGGCTAAAAGTTCTTTCTGTGCAACCAACAATCCAAAGGTTGATACCATGATGAGAAACTTCGTAATATGTGTTACCTCTTCTTAGTATGTCGCAAAATGCAAACCAATAATCAAAAGGCAAACTTTGTATGGTGGACGTTTATATCTCTCTCACACATATATATATATATATATATTCTTACCAATCTCACTTATTCTCAGTGTGGAACGCATTTATGTACCTTCGTCTGACTTGATTCTCAACGTTGGCTGCATTTATGTACCTTCGTCCGACTTATCTAACTTCAAATTCAAGCATGTAATTTAAATGTCTCAATTATTACACACTATATTACACCATCTCGCATAGCTACCATCGTGCATTACATTTCTATTCGGCTAAAAGATCTTTCTTTGCAACCAGCAATCCAGAGGTGGATACCTGTTTCCTGCAATTCAGAAAGAAAAAAATAAAAGATCAAAACAGCATTCATCCATGAAACAATGAATGCTGTTTTGATATTTTTTCCGTTGATTGCCGGTGGAATAGCTGGAATTATTTTGCGTGCGATATCAAGGAAACTGGTATGGGCTCTTATTTGAGAGAGAAACTAATTACATTTGAGAAAGAAGCTACTCGCTTTTGATTCAAGTGTTTGGTTTGGGGTTATCTCTCAAAGATCCGTTTACCATAGAAATGGTGCAAAAATTAGGAAAATTCGATAATTCGATTGAATTGGTAAAAGGGGAAAAAATCGATAATTCGATTCGAAGGTTTTAATACAGTACGTTAATATTGGGAAACCAAATATTTTTGTTTTAGAAATGTGCGAAGGAACAACTAGTTTACTAAAATTCATTTAGCTTTTCCGGTAAACATTTTTTGGCACCTTCCATCACAACTACCACGTGAAATCGTAAGCACCAGCTATTGGGATTACCAAGTCCCTGTGCACTGAAATCGTTTATTTTTAATCGAAGATTACTTTGTTGATATTATTGTTGTTTAAATTTACATGATATAGTTAGATAATAATATTATTTAATTTTATATGAATTTCTTAAATATTTAAAATATAAATTTATTTAATATTTGATATTTAAATTATTGGATACATCAAATTATTTCGAATTTTATATCTAGATTTTTGAAATTTTGTTATTATTATTAACAAATTTTATTTTATATTTTTTTCATTATATAATATTAATAAATTGAATACATTTGGATTTTCAACGTTTTAAAATTATTTCAATATAAAAAAGTTCATGCTTTTTCTTTTTCATTCCAAAAAAATTATACTCCCAAATTTTTCCTGTATTGGATTAGAACCAAATCTAATTGGAACTTGGTAATATATGTAAAATGTTGATTAATGTTATACATTGTAAATCTTAAAATCAATGTTTAGAATTTATGATTTTTTTTTCATTATTTTTCTTAATATTTTTCATGACTTTTTTTTCAGTATTTTTCTTAGTATTTGTAAGATGTATATTGCCCAATTTTTCTTCTATTGGATTTTAGAGAGTAGAATTTCCTTTTAACTATGGTTCAACTAAAATTTGTTTTGTGGGTTGTTTATTTTCTTCTTGCAGCTGATGCATTGGTCTCAACTAGTTTCAGCAACGGGGATCTGAGTAAGTAAATATTGGTGTCATAGCTTATATGTGTTATGATGCAGTAATGTGGGTATGCTTGGTGATCTGAACTTGAGGTTTTGGCTTAACAAGATGATGGTTGGGCTAAGTACAAGCTAGATAAAGTTGTAGCGCTAAACTTGAAAGACATAATGGATTTTGACTTTTATTTAGAATTTATATACGTTTTTATTGATGATTAATCTTGAGGGAATATTAGTTGAAAAATATACATCATTCCCATCTTGTATCAAAGCTCTTTCTCACTATGTACACAACAAATGTCTCAAATTCATGATTTATTCAGAGGGTATGAAATATAAAATATTTACTCTAGTTTTCACATTTTTCGCATAGTTGATAATCAACTACTAAAAATTGTGTTCTGATCTATTGTGTTGTTTCCAGATTCTCACCTCTTCAGAAGGACAACTAGGTTCCTTGGGATATGAGAAAATAGATGAACTAAATTACAAGTACCAAAGATGAGAGATGCACTTCTAAAAACTGTTGGTCCAACATTTTACTTAGTGTGTGAAAAGCCCGTTTTGATTTGAGTACAAAATTTGTGTGAAATTTGTTTCAAAAATACATATTGATATTAATTGGGAGGCAAAGTTGGAAATTGTTGGATAACAACATCAAATATTTACGGACATAGATCCATCATAATCTAGGATCTATTAGGGATAAAATCTCTAAAGGTGCAAACCTTTTTTTTAGTGCAAAATTTGAGGAAAGAATTGCATCTATAGAGATTTGATCCCTGTAAGAGTTTGATAGATTATGAGTTAAGACGGATCTAAGTTCGTCAATATATGTGAGTTGTCCTCCAACTGTTTCCAACTTAGGCTCCCCAAGTAAGAAGATCATCTACTCCTTGCAGTAACAACAAAAGGCTTTTGATATACAGTAATATAAATATGCAATCATGAAATAAAAAAAAGATAATTTCATAGAATTCGTGCTGAGAACCTACCATTCACACAATGAGTAAATAATTGAGAACCTACCATTCACACAATGAGTAAATAATTGGACACCCTGCTTTCAAAAATGCATTCTTCATCTTTGGGTACTTGAAATTTAGTACAAAGACTCAATGCTTAATGCTAGAAGATTCAAATCAACTATTGCTCATTTTTAGTGATGAACTAATTAAACTAGACAATATTTTTTTAACTATGAGAATTCGAAATTCATTACAGTGATCTAAGCCAAGCCCTCAATCAAACATATTGGTTTCAATTATAACTAAAGGTATCAAAGTGTTAAAGGTGGAGATGTCATGAGGAACACCTAATTGGACCTTTATTCTTGGTAGCATCTAACTTTTGAGTCAGATACAAGCAGTTGCAACTATTAAATTGAACTGAACTCAATAAATATTATTACAGTTAAGATGGATCCCAAGTTAATATGTATCTTAGTTGGTTTGAAATATTAAAGTAATAATTTAGTTAATTTTATAATTTTTAAAATATTTGTAATGTGGATATTATGAGATAAGTTTTTGATGTTTATAAATGTTTAGAAATATTTTTATGGAAGTAAACTTTATATACAGATTCAAATTTATTATTGAAATTCAACATAGTAACATTATCTATGTCTTACATGTTCTCCTCATCAATTTGATGTTGTTCTCATCCACAAAATTTATAATGAAAATACTCTAGTAAGCACCTTGATACTTAATGAAAATATTTCACCAATCTCAGTATGACCTAGTCCAAAAGTTTATCATTTCAAAAAAAATATTCAAATTTTCAAATCTATGTATTTAAAATTTAGTTTTGTTTCACATTAAAATCATTATCATTTAAAAATGTTGAAATTTTTTATTATCCACCTCTCCATTTTTGAAAATAAGGAAAAACCTGATGAAAAATCCTTTCAGTATTTTGGTATATAATCAATATATTTTAAATTAATCACAAATTTTTTATCCATTGCTTCTTTTCATTTCCTCATCCCTCCCTCCATTTCTTGGTCCCTTACATAAAGGTGTTCCTTAAGCAGGAAAGATTTTTAAAACATTAACCATAAATATAAAAAACACTCATTTTTAAATATACTAAGCCTTCGAACATTGTGTCAAAAACACAAACCCAATACTTAGAACTTAGCCATAGAATAGTTAACCTTTAAAGTTTCATCCCTTCATTGTTTTCATTTCCACCACCCGAAGACTTGTTTATTAAATCTAGTTTAAAAAAATTTAATCATAAAAATAAAAACATTTTTCAAACCTTAAGAACTTTCAAATATTATTACAAACTTGCTAAAAATAGACCTCACTCCCACACACAAACTCTACCAAATTCCTTTTTATTATAGTATATCATACATAGAAACACTTAATAAATTTCCCCTTTAAAAATATTTACTGGAAAATTGACATTCGTATTTTTAATACAAACCTGTTAAAAATCAACCCAACATTAAGAGAAAAAGTCTACTAAATTCCTTGTTATTATAATAAATCATACATAGAAACATTTAATAAATTTGTCATATAAAAATATTTAGTGGAAAATTGATATTTGTATATTTACTAGTAAAAAAAAACTAAAATCATCTACCATCCATCATAATTCCTAAATATTAAATCATGATAGTAGATAAAATGTTAATATAATTAAATTTTAAAAAACAAATAAAGATAAATATTAAAAAAAATAAAACCTTCATAAAAAATTGATACCGAAATTATTTCACAAAAATCTTATATAAACACAATTTCATAACATTTAAAATAATCCAAAAAATAAATAATTTGAAATGATCAATTTCTATGATATTCCAATCTAATTCATATTTCACATTTTAAAAAGATTATAAATTAATATTTGTTTTTGAAGTTAAATTAAATGTATTAAAAATATATAACTTTATAATTGAAAAACTAAAAATTATCCCACTAACAAATTACCCATGTCAAATTTAGTGTAATAAATAAAATAAAACCTTAAAAAATTACCCATGTCAAATTTAGTGTAAGAAATAAAATAAAACCTTAAAAAGAAAAATAAAATTAGAAAACAATTGTGTATCTCACGAATAACTATTAACACTTTCCAATGTGTTAGACAACTCATTTATCCTTTACCCAGATCCCATTTACTTCCTCATTGATCATTTACATAGTTACTAACTTTGATCATAATGCTAATATCATTAATTGTTTCCATTTCCTAAAAACATGAATTGAATTGGATTTTAAAATTTTTAAACACGAAGATAAATTTTTTTTCTTATCATAGATGCACCTTTTTATTATGAGTTATCTTCATTTAAAAAATATTTCTTATATTTTTTTTGGATTTGGTCTTATGGTATTATGAGGAATCATTTTCTTAAGTAAGTTTATTTAGGCTATTTTTCTTTATTCTTTTACTTTTATTTTTAAAAAAGGATTTTTCCTATTTCCCTAAGGGATAAACTTGATTGGAAATTGTTGTGATATGGAGTATTTTTAAAGTTTGAGGTTTAAATATCCCTTGTTTTACCATGTGGGACAAGTATGGGGCTCATATGGGTTCACCTTTAGGTTATAGTGGTAGTGGCGAGAATCGACCCTATATCACGCAAGAACAATAGGCACAGAAAAAATAAAAGAGAAGAAAACATTTTTTATTTTGTTATTAATTAATTATGCATAAAAAAAATGTTGTATTAGCTTTATTGTCATGTACTAGAATGATGTACCCTTGTTTTTGCAATGCATAACATAAAAAGTTAATTGTTGCATTTCCATTGAAAATAGAATAAATTTGCATTAATTCTATATGCATATTGTTGTTGTGGATATTGTTGACACCTCCTTCCATGTTGGTAGTGCACCACATACATACATAGAAAGAGGCATTGGCATAGATATAGATACATTGGATTATTATTTAGAGAAATTCTCTCGGGATCTTTTTCAATGGAACTTTAGGTAAATTTCATTAATATGAAGCATATATACATAAGCCCAAGGAACTGAGGTGGTTTCAACCTCGTGACCTCCTTCGTAATGAAACTTCTATATGAAATTCAAACCACTTGATCTTTGGGGCTAGACAATATTTGAGGTAAATGTTGTTAGCATACAACATGTCTACCTAAACCTAAGGTCTTATGGTGGTTTCAACCTTGTGACCTCGTTGGCTAATATAACTTCTACATGGAAAGTCAAGCCACTTGATCTAGCTATTAGTGTTAGATACCATACATAGCTATGTGTTTGTTTGTACATGCATGAGCACACAAACACACAACATACTGAGGGTTTATCATAATCAATTAGGACAATTTGGTGTAGGCATGTTACTAATAAGGATGTTATAGACTCCAATCTTGTCGATTCCCATGGGGCTACTAGTTGCAAGGACAGTGGTTTATTTTCCATTCACATTGAAATTGTAGGGAAGAAGGAGGAATGCTTCATAAATTAATGATTGTTTTCCTTTACGTTGGCCAAAATTGACTTTGTTCCTTTTACATACACACACATCACACTTATATTGAAAGAAAGATAACATGGTATGTTGTAAAATATCCATGATGCACCAAAGTATGATGAGTGCACCATTATATTATGTATGAGTATTTGGTGTGCAAAAAATGTGATTCATACCATCGCAATGTCTCATTGCTCTCACTGTGATTGTATTTAGTGTGGCAGATAAAGATTAGTTCATTAATGACCCCTAATAACTTAATAACACCCATTGATATTTGCTAATTACTAAATTATTTTCAATATTTTATTTTAGTAATGGTCTTTCAGTTAATAATTACATGGTTTTATATTCTAACATGCTTTGTTTTGTGAATCAACCTCCAAATAAATACCCAATGCCAAGGATATGACACTCGTAAGGGAGGGAATGGTGCACATCAGACAACCTCTTACTTATTATTCATGTGCCCTCCATTTAGGCATTGGCATCTTGAAATATGTTGAGGAAGAAGTGTTAATTTTGAAGGTGAAAAACATATTCATACAAAAAACTATTTGGTTGCGGGACTATGGATGTTAAGCCTTCGAAGTTGAGATTGACAACTAGTTTATCCCAATAGAGGATGATATTTATTTTCTCATTAGTTTATCTAGTAGGGAAAGTATACTCCCAGTGTTCCTTCTTTGGCTCATGTCATACGTTTGTGATCAAATTTTAAATGTGCTCCAAATTATTGTAATGTGGTTGAAATTTCTTAAGTAGGAAGACATAGAGTTGTCAAGGGATAAAGAGCAATATTTAGTATTAAGCCTCAAGATATCTAGGAAATAATTTGTTTCCTAATTTATTTGATACCTTTTCTTTTTTATAATGACCATATTAGTTCAAACTATTAAAATATCTTGATAATAGTGTAGAGAGATGCACCTTCTATTAGTGGAGTGTGACATTTTTAATATGTTTTTATTATCCTCTATGTTTTTATAATATTGGTGGTAGGAAATTATTCTCTTATGATTCTCAACTATGTTTCTTATTTTTTGAGATGTTTCCTAGAACTTTATCTAATATTTTCAATATACTCTCTCCCTTCTCATCCACCATCATTTATATAGAAATATGGGAATTATTGATAACCAAAGTGGGCCAAATGAAAAATAATTCATGCATCATCAATGCCTCTACAAATTCCATTGACATGCTTGACCTACTTAAGCATGATTTGGATATGCTCGAATATATACATGTGTGCCTAACTCACAGCGAGTCAAGAACCTTATATCATTTCCTCTTGTTAAACTTTCAAGTTGAAAATGATATATTTTTATAATAATGGAACTTAGGATTATTTGATTTTGACCCTATTTAACATTCAAGTATGTATTTAGTAGTTTTTTATATTTTATTAACTATTTTGTATCTATTTACTTTTTACTTATAATACTACTGGAATATGAAGAGATACCTCCACCCAAAATTGAATATACAAAGGATGTTCCTTTTGTCAACACTAGAGAACCCAAGAAGGCTTTTTTTTTCCCTTATTTGTAGATATTTATATGATGTTGTTGATTTCCTCAGGTTTTAGTGTGAATCCATCATAATTGGTGCACAAAGATGACGAATAACATGCAAAGATCTTTTATTTTCTTCCATGGGATATGAACTAGCTATTTTGGAATTTTCTTAGTATGGGGGAATATGAAGAGGTTTCTTGATGTTACTCATATCATCAAGGTATAATATGAATGGGTAGACATGAGGACATGAGACATTATCATGATATATAGGGTGATCACAACTATGTAGGTAAAAAGGGTGGTGGTGGTGTTGCCAACGCTAGTGGTGATGTTGATCATAGTATCTGTAGGTATTTAATGAGATATTAATAATTATTTTATATAAATAAATATATTCAAGGAAAATTTTCAATAAAACCAAAGGGATGCTTCCACACAATAGTAAAAGGCATTTCTAGCAAAAATTTTGGCACATGTTAGTGCCCCTAACCTAGGAGGATTTGAACTAAATAATTTCTTCGTCATAACAATAGATGTCATTTCTATTTAGCTTGTTGACACATTCTAGTGTGCCTAAAATAAGAGGATTTGAGCTAAATACTTCTTTGACCAAAACTAACCAAATATCCAACAATACCAACAATACTCAATCAAATTAACCTCCCTCTCTCTCCACACACCCACACACTATTATATTTATTATGAATACATTTTATACTTATAATTTGATTTTTTTCACATATTTGTTTAGATATACATTATTTATTAAATTATTAATATATTTATATATAAAACAAAGATTCCCACTCCTCAGCATGCCTACAAGGGTAAGCTATTATTCATGGTTTTATGCAATTGAACAACAATGTTAGAAACCATTACAATAATATACTAGGTATAAGATTACTAGATATAAACTTATATGTGACTTACGAAAATTAACTCTAGATAGAGAAGATAATTATGGTTCTTCTCAACCACTCAATATAAAGATAATATAAACATAATTGAGACATACCGACAGACACTTATACTATATAATCATATTATTTCTTCAAACTATTACAATAGTCATTTTGTAATGTTCCAAATTTTTCCTCAATAAATTGGAACATTAAATTTTGTCTAAACTCATTTAGGAGATGAATAATTGGGTAAGCAGGCCCAAAGATAATAAAAAAATAAATAAAATCCCTCTAGTATGAAAAGGGATCAGCCATGGAACCAGATTTCACACCCTCATGTGTGAAAGGAGATATTTGCAAAGAGGTTTGACCAAGTCAACCAGTGTAGGGTATGAGTTGGAAAGCACTACTGACAACGTAGGAGGGAAGATTCTACATGAAGGGCCCATGAGGAGTCTCCAATTGCTATATAAATGGAGGGGAGGAGAGCTATTTCCATTCATGCATATGTTTATGATATTGAGTTGGTCATTTCGACTTCTTGAGCACGCTGGTTGTTTAAGTAGTCTACAACACTTTTTAGTGCACCGAGTATCTCCGTTCGGAGATCTCATGCTCAGCCCCGGGGGACTTCGAGTGCCTACTCGGGTGAGGTTTTCCTATCGTTATTTTGGCTCAAGACCGAAGCATCATCCTCCAGGACAGCGTTATTGCTACAGCAGCATAATACTGTGTTGTACGGTGTTGCTGTGGAGACTCCACAACACCTCTTCCATTGCTTGTTTTTCAGAGGGGGAGTATTTCTTGCCTTTGGAGGATCAGTTTGGAAGCTTGAGAGCTTATTTGAAGATCTTGGCATGGGGCCAACACATATTATTTCCCCTACTGCACAGTTTTCTCCGATAGCTGCGTTATTTTCATAGTGCATTTGTTGCGGGGTTTTGCAGATTGATTGGAGGGTGGGACCTCAAGTGTAAGGATCAGCCTTCCACTTGGAGATCCATTGGAGGAGGTTTACTTTAGATGGTTTCATCTTATTCAACCTTCTCTACGTATTTCTAGTTCCGGAGTTGCCGTAGCTACCCAGCTACTCTAGCATTTTTGCCATTTTGTATGTTTTAGCAAATCGTTTGGAGGATTGATGTATTTTTGCTTATAAGGGTTAAAACTTTTCTAACCTCATTTATCTGAGCTGATATTGTCATATTCAGTCATTTTTAATGCAGATTTGCAATAGACTGGGTTATTTTCTGCAGTCCTACTTTTGGTACATGTAAATTGCCAAAAACCCTTACCGGGTGTTCTTGTCTTGTGTAAAAGGGGTTAAACCTATATTTATCTAATATTTGATCAATATAAGATATATATCAGTCATCTACCATCTCTTTCTGTAGCAACCCTAGTGGGAATTACGCTCTCATAGTATTCAGAAATTTATGTTTAGCAAAGTCATGGGAAATTAGGGTTTTCTAGACTAGTCGGGAAAGGAGGAACTATTTAACTCAGCTAGAATGCTTATTTTAAGCTGAAATTCGGAGAATAGGTCCCTCATGACCTAAGATATCAGATAAAACCATCCCCATCCCCTGGTTTTACGCAAATTTCTGATATTAAGCTTTTTAGTGCATAATTTTTTGATTTTCCCCATCCTTTGGATTGTAAATCTGAATTAAAGGGGCTGATGTAGTTCAATATGATGTATTTATGTTCCTCACACCTACTCTAAGATTATTCATCATAGCAAGTCCATTATACAGTTGATGTCTTGCTAAATCCCTGATTTTGGGATATTACAGTGGTATCAGAGCATAGTTCTGGCTCAGCCTGTGGAGCTAGTTATCTACGACACCGGAAGAGAAACCGTGGGGAAATTTTTCTATGAAAAAATAGGCTAGGCGGAATATTACCCACCAGAGGCCGTAGAGGTGACAAATATGGGGATCTCACAACAGTGTTACCAGCATTCACGAACTTTCAGTAGGCCAAACAGGATCAAAATGCCTAAATTCTTACCTCCAGTAACGAGTGAGGAAGGGAGGTAGCATGATCATATACCCTTTGGAGACTATTTCCGTAAATGGCAGTCCATGGGGGAAGACTTCAGAGCAGCTTTTCCTTTCAAAGATTACTGTCAGCTCAGGCAGGATGAAAGTGAATGGAACAATGGGGGATCTAGCATGCAGAGTTCAAAGTTGCAGCATACCACTGGGAGGTCACATTTTCCCATGTATGAGGGACCCACTGATCCTTGCGAGTCAAAGCCCAAGAATATCAAAACATTGAAAAATATGAGTTTATTCTCATCTATTTTCAGATCCAGAGGAAATGCATCCACCTTTGAGGAGGTCAAGAAGATTGAAGAAAAAGAAGAGGAAGTACCATGCGCTTCCTATTCTCATCAAGAAGAATATATTGAGCATGGAAGATATTTGGATCATCAGATTCTCAGTGATTACCTTGTTGAGTATAGATCTCAACCTAGAGCCTTCAGGGAGACTCTAGATTTTCCTCATTTCATCCAGCTGAAGGGAGAGAAGAGGCCATGCAGCAGAAAAGAAATCAAAGGCAATAGATTTTTGTTGTCCACCTTTGATGGGTCATCTAATGCAAGAAATTGGGTGAGAAAGTTGGAGGCATTTTTCCTACTACATCCTGTAGCAGAGAAAGAAGCTGTTGAAATCTCAGCACTACATTTGGAGGGTGAAGCCTATGATTGGTGGTGCAGCCACTTGAGCCATGCAAGGGTGAAGACTTTTGTAGAGTTCACTCAAATTTTGATTCAAACTTTTGATGGAGAAAGAAAAAAGAAAGAAGAGATCACATCACCTCTTGAGGAGGCTTGTGATAATGTTGTCCCACTCATGGAGGAGCAGCCACATGCATCAACAGTTGGGGTAGCCAACACTTTTGAGGAAGGGACTCTTGTAGCCCTACAAGAATTTCCAAATGCACATCAAGGTATGAAAATATTTCCACATTCCATTGTTGCAGCAAATTCTTTTGATCAATGTGGAGATTTACTTTTGCATGACCAAGAGTCAAATCTCATTGCTACTATAGAGCAGCTTGGTTGCACTGCGCTGTGCAAGATGAAAACACTCAAGAAGGAATCAAACCATCATTCTCATGAGCCATTATTGGATTGTTCATCACATTGGAGGTTGGGGTTTGAAACCTTGAAGATTTATGGTAGACATCTTGGAGTAAGAAACCTTTTCTCCCTTCAAAATGACACTTTCTCAATGAGTTCTTCTCAGCTCAAAGAGGAAATTCTACTTTCAGATCCAAGACCTCATTGGTTTTGGAAGACTATGGATGAAAGGGAGCTCTCAAGGAGAGATCTCATTGGAGATACACTTCGACACACCATGGAATGCAATGCTTTTCTTCCCTTCTCACAAGAGCAGATAGAAGATGGAGGACATCTTAGGATGGATAACATCTCTCATGCTTGTGTTGGACATCCCTTGAGACATACACATCATGATGGGAGGTTTTTTCCTACCACATATTTGATTCTTGATAGGGTCTCATTGATCCTTGAGAAGCTTACATTTCACAATCCCATAAAGTGCAAAGACAGGAATCTGATTTGGGAGGATGGTAGCCCTCATGGGAGGAGTACCAGGATGAGGAGAAGAAGGAGGATTCCACAGGTGATTGAGTGGATGTGGTTGATGAGCAAGGAACTAGGAGGCTACTTACAGATCTATGATACCGGGCAGCAGGAGGCTTGGTTGCGCTGGTTACTCTTGAAAGAGTTTGGCCATCACTTGGAAAACACTCTTCCTAAGAATGGGAGGATGGGGAAAATATGGCAGGATACTTGCATCATTAAGAAGAATAGAGAATGGATGGATGATATTGATGTGTCTTCATCACATGAGTTGTATGATGGAAGTATGAGGAGGCAACAAAATACTTTGTTTCTTTTCTTGGGAGAGCAAGGGCAGATTTTCTCTCACACTTTGTATGATGTTACAGGAGGAGGGGGTGGCACTATCTCCTTGGTCTTTGATGATGATTGGGAAGCACTTCCATCTTGGGAAGTATTCCACATTTTTTGCAGCATTATTGGAATAATCTTTGACAAGGAGCATGTCAAAGAACATAGTTATGTATTGACAGGAGCTTATTTGCATAATCTCACAACGTTGTCACCTTCGAGTAAATATTTATGGATGAAGTGTGCCCAGCAAAGATATGGTGGATCCATAACCCATAGGTCCCAGGATCACTTCATATTTGTTGCACTTGATGAAAAAATAGGAGGTAATGATGATAGAGACATTTATGGCATATTCTTCTTGACTTGGGTTTTCAAGCATAAGGTGGATTATCTTTTTGCAGCACATGATTCATTCTTCTTCATAGCATGCCAAAAAACTATGAAGGACTCATGTATGGACCCATGTACCATCTTACTTCCAACATATGGTGAGAAGCTTGTTTATACATTCATTTATTTTCACATTACCATTCTTATATAGTGCATTGCTTCACAAGAGGGCAAGCTCGTCAAATTGCTCCATGAATTGTATGGGGCCAATCTACATGATGGAGGCAGCCATCTCTTTTGTGGCCTTGGGAAAATATTTTATCACTACATGTATGTTCATTTGCTGCGCTATAGCATTTATCATATAAATACATGCATGATTAACAATGTAAAAAGAAACATTTTTCCATGTACTCTTATCAAGCAGCAACTTGTAAAACTGCGCTGTCACTACTGGGAAAGCTGTTGGTACCTTCTTGCATCACTTGTAGCCTTCAGTATTTTATTTATTTTACTGCTGATCATGTCTTCATTTTCTGATATAGATCATATTTTTATGGGAAGCTTGATTATGAGGGAGACACATGAGCTGGATGTGTCCTTGAGTGGGAATAATTCTCACAATTTCTGCACTACATGTTCTAATGGGAGCATGAGAGGAGATATGGCCACCACAACCAAATGTTTTTTTTCTTTTGAGGTGGGACATAATATTGATATTCATCCATTTTATAGCCATGGGAAAGTTCTTGATCATGTATTATTGTTGTTACATTCAACCATTTACTATCCTTTAGTAGATGTGATGAATCATGGATATTGCTTGCCATGTAATTTTCTGAAGTTGCAGTGGATGAGACTGCGTTGTATCCTTGTGAGAAATTGTTTGCATCATATATCATCATGTAGAACCTTCAGAAAACCTCTCATTATGATTTGCAATGATGACCATGTCCTATTCTTCATGGATGGATTGTTTTGGGCCAGCTTGTTCTTCATTGTTGGAGGAGCCTTCTTTGGAGGATTGTTCTTCACTTTGCCATTGGAGGGAAATAGTTTTGCAACCCAGGATCAAAATAAACTCTACACTTGTCATGAGTGGAGAGAAGGACAACATGGGGTAAGCTATGATGCTTGCCAAGTTCAGATTTTCAGCCCACCTTCATTACCGGAACTTGAGGTGGAAGGAGATTTTCAGCAGTTGCCTTGTTGGGAGGTGGCTCATTTTGTTTGGATGATTGCTTGGGGATGGAGGATCCAAATGAGGGAGATCTTCCTCATTATATTCCATAATCCATGCCTTGAGTGGAGATTCTTCAGTTCTATCCTTGCAGTTGCTTGGGGACAAGCAACATTTGGGAGGGGAGGACTGTAATGTTCCAAATTTTTCTTCAATAAATTGGAACATCAAAGTTTGTCTAAACTCATTTAGGAGATGAATAATTGGGTAAGGAGGCTCAAAGATAATAAAAACATAAATAAAATCCCTCTAGAATGAAAAGGGATCAGCCATGGAACCAAATTTCACACCCTCATGTGTGAAAGGAGATATTTGGAAAGAGGTTTGACCAAGTCAACCAGCGCAGGGTATGAGTTGGAAAGCACTACATGACAACGTAGGAGGGAGGCTTCTAGAGGAAGGGAAGCTTCTAGAGGAAGGGCCCATGAGGAGTCTCCAATTGCTATATAAATGGAGGGAGGAGATCTATTGCCATTCATGCATATGTTTATGATATTGAGTTGGTCATTTTGACTTCTTGAGCACGCTAGTTGTTTAACTAGTCTGCAGCACTGTTTAGTGCACCGAGTGTCTCCGTTTGAAGATCTCACCCTCAGCCCCAGGGGACTTCGAGTGCCTGCTCGGGTGAGGTCGTCCCATCAGTATTTTGGCTCGAGACCGAAGCATCATCCTCTAGGACAACGTTATTGCTACAGCAACATAATATTGTGTTGTCGGGTGTTGCCGTGGAGACTCCACAACACCTCTTCCATTGCTTGTTTTTTCAAAGGGGGAGTGTTTCTTGCCTTTGGAGGATCATTTTGGAAGCTTGAGAGTTTATTTTCAGATCTTGGCATCAGGCTAACACATATTCTTGCCCCTACTGCAAAGTTTGCTCCAATAGCTATGTTATTTTCCTAGTGCATTTGTTGCGGGGTTTTGCAGATTGATTGGAGGGTGGGATCTCAAGTGTAAGGATCATCCTTCCACTTGGAGATCCATTGGAGGAGGTTTACTTCAGATTTTTTCATCTTATTCAACCTTCTCTATGTACTTCTAGTTCTGAATTTGCTGTAGCTGCCTAGCTACTCCGACATTTTTGCCATTTTGTATGTTTTAGCCAATCCTTTGGACGATTGATGTATTTTTGCTTATAACGGTTATAGCTTTGCTCCCCTCGTTTTTATGAGCTGATATTGTCATATTCAATCATTTTTAATGCAGATTTTCAGTACACTGTGTTATTTTCTACAGTCCTACTTTTGGTACATGTAAATTGCTGAAAACCCTTGCCGGGTGTCCTTGTCTTGTGTAAAAGGGTTTAAACCTCTATTTATCTACTATTTGATAAATATAAGCTATATATCAGTCATCTTATATCACTTTCTATAGCAACCCTAGTGGGAATTACGCTGTCATAGTATTCAGAAATTTCTGTTTAGCAAAGTCATGGGAAATCAGGGTTTTCTAGACTAGTCGGGAAAGGAGGAACTGTTTAACTTAGCTATAATGCTTAGTTTGAACCGAAATTCAGAGCATAGGTCGGGTACAACCATAACCGACACATAACACCATGCAATACATGCACCTACACGTAGTTTACAACACAACACAATACATACATCCACATCTAGTGTACAACACAACACATACACCTACACTTGGTGTAAAATACCACAAAATGTATATATATATATATATATATATATATATATATATATATATATATATATATATATACACACACATAGTAAAAATACAAAAATACACATCTAACAAAATACCACGACTTCATTTACGCACACACATAGTACTATGTCTGTATGTTACTATTGGCTGCATTTACATGAACACAATACCACATGTAGACCAGTTATGTGCAACAAGTACACAATGCCACCTATACATAACACTACCTCAAAAATGTTTGCAAACCATCACATGTACACAGAACCACCTGCATAATGTGTACACAATGCCAAATGTACATTGCATCACCTACACAGAACTCCACATGTACAACATGTACACAACACCACGTGCACTCAACACCACATGTAAAATCATGCAAACAACACCATATGTACAACACACACACAACACCATATGTACAACACACACACAACACCATATGTACATAGCACTACATATACAACATGTACATAGAACCATACGTACACAAAACTTCATATCCAACATGCGCACATCACCATATTCACATAACACTGCATATCCAACATGAGAACAGTATGATATGCACACAACACTGCATATAAAACATGTATATAGCACCATCTATACCTAGCACTGCATATGCAATATATACACAACACCATATATACAACAGGAATACAACATTATAGGTACACAATACTACACATGTTACATGTAAATGTCACCATAGTTACAATCACTAAATAAACAACCTGCACAACATATACACAACAATAGTACTGCTCATCCATAGACCACACATTGATCTCACAAGAAACCTTGCTTCTACTGCCTCTCTGTATTCCATGATCTACCTAGCATGTCGCAAATCACACTACTTTCATTTCGAAATGTATCTCTTAGCCTTACATGTCCATAACATAAAGATAGGCATAGTACAAGCATATAATAAAAATTCATGTCCACGTGATACTGACCTCATAGATCTATCAAGGTAACTCTTCCTACATGATTCCTCATAATAATAAGAACCTCTTTATTCCATTCACCTGCATAAGAAATCATTCTTAGGCAAGAATTATCCTTCAAATCTCGGTGATATAGTGACATAGATACATAGATACATACATATATATAATAATTATAATAGAATGATCATGATCCTATTAAACAATGGCATACATGAAAACATATATACACATAAGCATTAGCATAAAACAATCTTCATATCCTTCGGCCATGTCAAAAAAGTGCATCCATACATAAATATATACATATATATAAACATAAAGATAAATCACTCATGATCCCATTAGACAGAGACATACATACATGCACATATAGATATATAGACATTACCATAATCCTTATCATAATCTAATTACTATATATCATAAAGTGTAGGTTAAGAGAACTTCATTTATCCATGCACAACATGCACAACATTAATAAAAATAGTTCCCAGCATAGCCAAGGATCATAACACCTTATATCCGTTCAATTTACCTTTTTGTTACCTTTCTCACAATTTGTTTTCCACTAACCATTTACCTCAATGGACCCAAACAATCCAACTGGCTCTGATATTCTTACCTTCAACTTCCCTTATACATGCATAGAGCTTCATCCAATTCTTTCATTACATGTTGGGTACCACATAGCTATCCCAAAGCTCCACTAACTTTCCTCCTTCCCAAACAAAGTTCCAAGACACTCAAAAAATAAAAGGAAATAACATGAAAAAACAATACTAATACCATGAAAAAAAAACTGCAATCAAGTGGAACAAATCACAAAATACCAAAATAATAAGACTAAAAACAAACACCATGACTCAATCGCCATGGTTCCAAGGGAAAGCTCAACCTAATATTTTTCCAAGATTTCATGGTAGTCCCCTACCATGCAATCACCTGCATCATATGTCCATAGCCACATAATTGTTAACAAATAAAAAGATATAACAATATGCCAGTTATCTTACCTTGTTGTGCCATACACACTACCTTGTAACTGAACAAAAATGTCAGACACATGTTCCAAAGACCAAGAAAACATATCAATCAATTTTAAGGCAACCTTTACCAAATCTAACAACCATGTCATAGTCAGTAATTAATCAAATTATTTATTCGTAATGCAAAATGTGACAACTCTCACCTACTTACACTTAAGGACATACCAACTATCTCAACAAACACGTGTTATTACAACCATCTTCATGTCGTCTTAAAAACACATATGTATATCATACAATTAATCAAACATTCAAACAACTATATTGATGAAGTTAATACCATGCTTGGTTGAGGAACACATCTACATATGATCACACTCATTAACTAACATCGATCATGTATGTAACCATAAAATCAATAGAATGAAAGGCATACACATGACCACAATTCACATGACTACACTAATCAACATGCCTATATCACATATACAATCATGATAATAATTGGATGACAATCATTTACGTAACCCTAATGCTTACAAAAACGAGGAATCACATACCTTCATACCAAACATACAAAACCTTATGATGATTTTCTCTTACCCCAAAGTACATTGTTGAAACTTCACTTTAATGATCTACATCTCCTACTCTATCTCATCCAACAAATTAACACCGTAACATACCAAATCATCATGATAACCTAATTGCATACAATGACCTTATTCAGAACAACCTCAATCATACCATTGCAAACTTGACCATATGCACCCACTTGACATGTATAACCAATCATGAATGACCAATGCATGTTCAACATATGACATCACATAATCAAGAATACATTAATAACACCGAAGCAGGAGCAATATGTAACCCTAGCATACACAATAAATTCATGTACAACATGTAAGAATATGTAAGCGTGCATGAATGAACAATAAAAAATCATCAGAAACACATAACCAGTCATACACTCATGACAGCATGTTGAAAACAATACCATCAACACTTCCATGGTGACACAACTATCACCATGGACAAAAAGTAGATATGCATCATACACCTATGAAACAAATAGAAAAACATGACCAAGTCATCGCCCATCTAGTCTAATATTTGAACCATGCTCTGATACCAGTATGCGGTATCATATATCACATAAAGAGACCAAAAAACAAACATCACCTACATAGAATGGAACCCAGACACAGCCCATGGAGAACACAACTATGCTCTGATACCACTCTGTAAAACCCTCTTCCAATATCTACCAAGGTAACTAGCCAACCAGGGTACACATGTGACAAGATACTACTATAGTGACATTTGACCTCCTATGTTACCTTAAGGAAGTGGAACTTATAGAAAGACAACATACAAACCTTGTACAACAACAAAAACACCCCTAAGAGGTAATTGAACCCTTCAGGCCTCTTACCCCTGGGTCACAGTGAAATTTTGACCTATTTGAGCCATACCCGTAGGCCTAAAATTGCATGCCAGTGGCCATGACGCTATAATCATAGGTATAATTCTGCATGCCACTGGTTAGGGCCAAAAATACTCAATTCTATGTCAGTGGCCCGAGTATTTGAGCCACCTTTTCAGGCCCATAACCTAGTGCTCTTCCCAGGACTTCATGAAAATTCTAGAGATTATAATAACAAGATGAAAATGGTATGGAAGCAATAACCTCAATAAGAACTCATCTGGACCCCTTCTATCCATGACATTCATTTTTTCAAACATGTCACAAACATGAAAGATAGAGGTATATGAAATAGAACAGAGAATAGTGGTCTCATACTTATATGAGAATTGCTAAGAAGCATTTATCCCTTACATGATTAGATGCAATACAATCTATTTGACCATAAATATATTGTACATTAATTTACAAATAAAAACATGGGTACAACCAAATATCAATATTGTCAACATAGATGCTTATAACCAACATAATAACATCAGAAATACCATGGATACAACAACAAAATAATCCACATATAAATCATTACATTTTCATACCAAATACCAAGGGAATCAATTTTTCATTAATGGTTGTAGAAACCGACTAGAGATGGGACTTCCATGCTCCACCTGACCATAGATTGGATGAGCCAAGTATCACTTCAGCCAATCACCCCCTTGAAATATTCAAAGCATAAATGTGGGATCTCATCAATAACATCAGTCAAAACCAAGCCAGACCTTCGAGAGGCCAAACAACCTCAACCCTCAACAATTGATTCCACCTCATTTTTGGACATCACAACCATCATGGATTGGTCTTGATCCAAGTTTCTCTAGGGTTTCAAAGTGTTTGTTCCAACCAAGGCCCCATGACCAGTAACTCAACCATAGTTGTTTCCAGTCTCTATAGTGTTTTTCCAACCAATGCTCCGGGAGTAGTAACTCAACCCACCTAGGGATTTAGATTTAATGTACATCACACCACCTTTACAATGTCTAAGCAATACCACATGTACACAAAACCACATGTATGACATGTACACAACACCACATGTACATAACGTGACATGCATGACATGTACATGACAACACCTGCACACAACACCACATATACAACATGTACCCAACACCATGAGCACACGACACCACATGTACAATCATGCACACAACATCACATGTACATAGAACCATATGTACAACATGCACACAGAACCATATGTGCATAGCACTGCAATACAACATGTACATAACACTATATGTACACAACACTACATATCCAACATTTACACATCACCATATGGACACAGCACTGGATATCCAACATGCTCACAATACGATATGCACACAACACCGCATATCCAACATGTACATAGCACCATCTATACCTAGCATTGCATATGCAATATACACACAACACCATATATACAAAATGCATACAACATCATTATGTATGTATGTAGTTACAAACTATTATAATTAAGTAATTAAAGATAAATTTAGTGTTAATTAAGAAATGAGAATTATGAACAGTCATCATTATTGCTCAAGATAAATCATGTCCTATGAAATTATTTGGAAATTTAAAAAGAAATCACATATTTTAAAAAATTTCATTATTAATTTAATTTTTTATATATTAATAAATACTACTCGTGAATAACAAAACAATTGTAACATAAATAATATATAACAAAAAAACCATGTATTTTTGGAATAATAAACGAGTTGTAACAAAAATAACATAGAATAAGAAAAATGTAACATACCTCTTACGTAAATCCATAGGGTAAATATATTTTCATTTTAACTGTTCAAATCAAGAAAATCAAGAATTGGTTTAATGTAAAACTAAATATTGATCATGACCTGAGTAGTCGTTATTTAGCTCATATTAGATGGTTAAAGGAAGGAGGATTGACGTTGCAACGAGGGAGCCCATATCATTTGACACTTTCCTTTCTGCGACTGAACACCACCTTCGTGAGTAAACCCTAAGAGGTTATATGGGTTTTAGTTGCACCAGATGTTAGAACTTCATTCGGTCTTCAATGAATTCTAGCCATCTTCAAGACAACAGTCGTGCTTAGGAGGAAATTAAGTCCAGCAATCAGCATGTAGTAATTTTTGTAAAGGATACTGATTGATTATTAGTTATATGCATACCTGTAACTTATTTACGTTGGCTATGGCTATTGAGTGTTGAGTTTTGGAAATGGGTTGAGCATTGGTTGTACACATCAACATGGGGGATAATTACCAGTGAGCAGTGAGAATCTAAAACTGGGCAATAACTGGGCGTCACTTTCCTGTGTCAATTTTTTTTTTCTTGTAACTTGTTGGTTCTAGATGGAGCGAAGGACAAGTGGGGTTACTCTCCATCAGATTTGGCAAAAAATGCAAAGGAGTGAGGTTGGTAACCTTTTGTGTTGGATATAATTCATTATTGAACAGAAAATGAAAATTAAATATGCTTTTATTACATTCATAGTCTCCATTAGTAGATGGTGCTTAGCAGCTGGTAGTTCCTTGCATGATCTTGGTTCAGACTAATGTTACTTGTGATTTGGGAAGCTAAATATTTGTATCTCTGTTTTAGTTAGTTTTTTGGTTGACAGTTTTCCAGTCTTTGTAGACTCACTGGGCTATTACATTTTCTATAATAAAGGGTTGTTTTGTTGAGATTTTTCCTTCTTAAGCTAAAAATATGTTTTAGTGGACATATTGAGATTAAGGTTTTTTTAACCTTATATTGAGACATTTGAAATGCATGCATATCTAAAATAGGCATGTGTCTATTGTATGTATTTATTTCATGCATGTATGGATAAACATGCATTTTTCATATTCTCTATACATTGTATTTAATGCATATAGATAGGAAAAACATATGCATATAATTAAATTATGTGAGATACAAATAAGATTTATTAAATAATGTTATTACATTGGTAAAGATTAGTTATTTCATAAATCCATGAATAGATTACCATGGCGTTGGTAAAGATTGGTTATAAATCCATGGATAAAGGAACTATTCAGTTATATTTCTTTAGAGGAACAAATTGTGTGATTACTTTTATATTATCATGATTATGATGTTAATTCCTTTTGGAAAAATATCATGCATAGGCATGCAATATATGCATTAACTTTCATTGGAAAGAATATACATGTTTGTAGGTGGGAAAGATAGCATGTTGTGTTAAACTACATTGGAAATGATTGTTAGTATAATCTTTGAAAAGGAAGACATGTACTTGTATGCTTAATTTTATAGTTTTACAGAAAAGAAAACATATGTTTACATGCTCACTTGTGTTGAGATTTCCTTTGGGAAGACTCGTGAAGGAAGCTATGTGCTTCGTTGTGTAAGCACTCCTTTGGGGAGACTCTTTCGAATCTATATGCATTTGCATGCATGGAAGCAACATTTATTATGTTAGCTTGCATTTCATGCACTAAAAGTAATAGCTCAAGGGTTAGCTATTTTGACTAAATTATGTAAATTGCATGCACGAATATCGTAACTAATGTATTAGTTTATTTTAATATATGTTGGGGAGATGTAGCTACTGTCTTGCAAGATTGTGTGCTTATGCGATGGAAACATTAGTTAATGTGATGACTTATAACTAGCACATATGAGGTATGTGTTGTTAAAGGGAGAATGTCAAGGTACTTTACTTGCATGTCATAAATATACATGAGTAGATGGAGAAACTACTATAGTATAGATATATGAAATGATTTATTATACTTTATGAATCTTGACATCAATGTTCGTTGAAGGTAACATTAGCAGGGTATGATGGTGATATGTATAAAGGAAATATTATGCTTAACCTGGTGGTAGGTAAATGATTAAGGTTCATGCAGATGAGTGTGAACTACCGGATTATCCAGTGTACGATGGACCATTGTAGGTACATCCATACCATCGAGATATGAAGATATGAAGACCAGAGGGTACATGGTATCATATTTATTGTAATGGCTTTAAGCTAGATATTTATATATTTCCTTGTAAGATTTATAAACGATGGTTAAGGGATGTCTCCCTTATAATCCATTGAGTGAGGGTTGATCACCCTCACGAGTGTTTAATAATAAAATTAAACATTTTCTGGTTTTCACCCTACGGGGTTTTTAGGGTATATTGGTGTTCAATAATGTGATTGATTATTGTGTCAAGTTGATGATTTTGATTCCTTTCTTGTTATGATGTTCATAATGGCAAGTATGTGATGACTACATGAATAATGAAATGAGTGGAAGGTTACATCATACAGTATTATGTTAATGTATTGTAATGAGAGTTGTTAATGGTTAAGGAGCTTACTATTCTTATTCTAAAGTTACATTATGAACTAGTGAAAATTCTAGGTAATGATGAGTAACGAATATTTAATAGTGAATGGATAGTTACCCATGAGTAACTTGTATAAAAAAATTTTAACTCCTTACATTTCCATGTGAATTTATCGGTGTATGTTACAAGTGGTATCAGAGCTAAAGGTTGCAACACTGGCGCCTTTGGGATTTGTTAAGAAAAACAAAAATTTAGAGATCGGAGATGAAATGCGCATATGTGAAGGAAGGCACCGCATCTCTAATCCAGGTTGAACAAAGAGTTTCAAGAGATAAGTATTATTATATTTTTTTTCTTAAAACAATAGTTATTTCATTTATGGAAAATAGAATGCGCACAAAGTAAATTAAAAAATAAAAATAAAATTGCCATTGTTATGTTGAAGTTTCCATGAAAAGAGATAGGAATTTGGTTTCCTTGAAATATATACATGACTAATGTGGGTATAATATTTCGAGAGTAAGGCATGTATTTTTATGTTTTATTCCATTAGTTTTATGGAAAATAAAACCATGTTTTTCATGCCTATTATGTTATATGTCCTCGAAGAGGAATCATGAGTTTGCCTACTAGATTATGTTAAGTACTCTATTGGGAAAATAAGATTAGAATCTTTATGCATTGTATGCATAGGAACAATAGCCAATGTGTTAGCTTTATTTTATTTTCATGCTCCAAAGGCAAAATCTGAAGTGGTGGGTCTTTTGTAAAGGTTTAAGTAAAGCGAATGCACATTGTGTCTTATTCCATTAAAGGAATTTCTAAACAGATATAGTGATTTGTCTTGTACGAATGTGTGCATATGTGAAAAATGTCATAATAATGTGGGAGTTATTTGACATGAATTGATAATTAGTTACTCACACTAATGTAGATATGTTAGAAGAAAGCATGTTGTGGCATTGTATTCACATCTCATATATGGACATGAATAGGTGTTAAAGGATCACTCAAATATTGATTATTTATTGATTAAGGATTTATCTAATCATGCTATAAAATCTTGTCGATGTTGCTAAAAGAAAGCATTGTTGTAGAGGAGAAATGTGAATTTCCTAATGGGGATGAGTACTGCAGTAGGGAGAGAATTTCTTCAAAGGAAATAAAGATAAGTATTTTATTTTATTTTATTTTAAGAAGTCTATGCATATGCATGTTGATTTCCTTTAAAAATGAATTGTTATATACATGGCATTGCATGAGATTAGCTTCCATTTAAGATAATTCTTAAAAAAGTACATGCTATTATAATATACTTTTTCTGCATAAGAATATGCATATGAGATTAATATTTGTATTATTCTTTATTTCTTTAGGAAAGAAAGTATAAAAGGAAAATAGTTACCTTTCATTTGAGTTTGAAAAGAAGTAGTTGTTTTTGCATGCAATAAAATTTCTAAAGTTACCATGCACTACTTTAAAAAGATGAATGTGTATAGTGATGGTGTGTGAAACTAATGCATGAATGAAAAAGATGAGGAAAGTCCTTATATAAGATGATAGAGTGTTAAAATTAAATTGAATAAAGCCTCTTAATGGGTCAAGTTGTGAGACTTAACTAAATGACTAGTTGACTGACTAGTTTTTGCATGAGTCGTCATGAATGCATTAAGAATATTAGTGGCATGGAATGACTAGTTTTAGAGTGACTTGTGTCATGGATGCATTAAAATTATTAATAGCATTGATTAGTTATGAATGAATAACTAATGAAAGTTATATGCACGAATCGATTTTGACTAAAGCTATTTGAAAGTTGTGAACAAGTGATTATGATAATTACTTCGTGTGTCAGTCTGTTGGAACAGAACATTATGGGAATTGAAAATGTTTGCACTCATACCCTAATCGTTATTGACACATAAACATTAATGAATATTTGTATATCCTTTTATGCATGACGAAATTGTATGCATGACAACATTTTATGCAGGAACTTAAAATGATTGCATAAGATAATATGTGCTTGAGAAATGCATATTTACGATTAACATTGTTTCTTATAGTAAGCATGGGTAGCTTAATGGAAACAGAAAATCTATGAAAATAAAACATCGCAAACATTGCAATGTGAATTGCAACAGTAAATGTTAAAGTATCATTTTTTAATGTGCATGATTTTGTTAATTCGGAAATAATAATGTACAACACATGTATGTTACTTCCAGGGGGGAAGTTGTGACAGCTTCATTAAATTTAACCAATATTAACTAGTTAGAGACAAATTGTTTAATTTTCTTTTATCTGGCAAGAAAAACTTAAATCATTACTGTTAATAAAGAAATTTGTTTAATTTACTGAAATTAATTAATGAAAAGAAAATATTTTTAAGATGATGGTAAAAAATTTTCCAAGAATAGGAGGTGGTTGGGGACAGTTGGAAAGACAATTACCTACTCCTCTGAGGATAAAGTTGAATCTCAGAGGAGGAGTAGGGGTTCTGTGAAATTGGTAAAGGGGAAGTATTTTCTAGAGCTAGTTGGGACCAGTTGAAAATAGCTTACAGCAACCCTTGTAAAACCAAAAGTTCTGAGTGTGATTAGATTGGCCATCCAGAGGTCATAGCAGAAGAATCCACTGTTAACCCGTGGCACCGTCCAAATTCTGGAGCTAGGGGGCAAGTGGAGGACGTAATAGCCTCCCTTGATGGTTGGGAGGACCACATCTTGAAAGACTAAATTTCCAGATAAGTATAAAGACTTTTTAGTGTGGAAATATTGACTGTCTGGATGTGAAAAAATGACTCGATCCTATAGATTAGGAGGATCATTCTTTTTACCATTGTAGTTCTCATCGTGGAACAAGTTAAGTAAAAAGTTGTGTTGTATTAAAATGAATTTTTATATGTATTGTGTAAATATCTTATGTAGATATTAAGAGAAAAGGAGCTTAGCGCTCGGAAAATGAATTATTTAATGTATAAGTTCATTTATTTACTAATTTTTTTAAATGTCCTAGCAGATGCTAGGATATGCCTATGGTGCATGGATTGACCATTGGTACGATTAGAGAGCTAGGTGCTCTCTGAGTACATTTTTAAGTACTATATGGATGTCTTTAGCATGAGCTAAGACAATGTGCACATGATGCATTGATGAGAGGGTTGGTTCTCTCTGAGTACTTATGGAAGTACTTTGATTAAAACATCTCTTTATATTACAATAATTTTTGGTGGTTGCAAGTATTTTCATTTTGAAAAATATGTGACTAATGTGATTGAATTGTTAGTCATACATTACACGCTCTTTCCAGGAAGTGTTCATGGGTGTTCAACCATTCTATGAGAGCTTGCGTAAAAGCCATCCTTCTTCCAATAGTAATTGGTAAATAATGGTAAGTTCGTATAGAGATTTTTCTATATTTTTATGAATTGAATAAGAGATAAGGAGTTAGAAATGGAAATGAAATTTTCTTTGCGCTATACATGCTTATGACTATGTATAAAAACATTATAGTTTTAATTAATGGCATTTAAGGAAACAAAAGTGTTTCATTGTGAAGGGGAATGACCCCTTTGGGTTGTTTATATCATTATATCATGAGTATAAGTTTAAGTTTCAGTGAGAGAAACACACTGAGGAGGGTGTTCACTTAAGGGGGGAGTATGTAACATACATTTTACGTAAATCCATAGGGTAAATATATTTTCACTTTAACTGTTCAAATCAAGAAAATCAAGAATCGGTTTAATGTAAAACTAATGATTGATAATGACCTGAGTAGTCGTTATTTAGCTCAGATCAGACGGTTAAAGGAAGGAGGATCGTCGTTGCATCGAGGGAGCCCGTCTCATTTGACACTTTCCTTTCTGCAGCTGAACACCACCTTGGTGAGTAAACCCTAAGAGGTTATATTGGTTTTGGTTGCACCAGATGTTAGAACTTCATTTGGTCTTCAATGAATTCTAGCCATCTTCAAGACAACAATCGTGCTTAGGAGGAAATTAAGTCCGGCAATCAGCATGTAGTAATTTTTGTAAAGGAGACTGATTGATTATTAGTTATATGCATACCTGTAACTTGTTTACGCTTGCTATGGCTATTGAGTGTTGAGTTTGGGAAATGGGTTGAGCGTTGGTTGTATGCATCAACATGGGGGATAATTACCAGTGAGCAGTGAGAATCTAAAACTGGGCAATAAACTGGGCGTCACTTTCCTGTGTCAAATTTTGTTTTTCCTGTAGCTTGTTGGTTCTAGATGGAGCGAAGGACAAGTGGGGTTAATCTCCATCAGATTTGGCAAAAACTGCAAAGGATTGAGGTTGGTACCCTTTTGTATGGATTTAATTCATTATTGAACTGAAAATGAAAATTAAATATGCTTTTATTACGTTCATAGTCTCCATTAGTAGATGGTGCTTAGCAGCTGGTAGTTCCTTGCATGATATTGGTTCAGACTAATGTTACTTGTGATTTGGGAAGCTAAATATTTGTATCTCTGTTTTAGTTAGTGTTTTGGTTGACAGTTTTCCAGTCTTTGTAGACTCACTGGGCTATTACATTTTCTATGCTAAAGGGTTGTTTTGTTGAGATTTTTCCTTCTTAAGCTAAAAATATTTTTTAGTGGACATATTGCGATTAAGGTTTTGTTAACCTTATATTGAGACATTTGAAATGCATGCATATCTAAAATAGGCATGTGTCTATTGTATGTATTTATTTCATGCATGTATGGATAAACATGCATGTTTTCATATTCTCTATACATTTTATTTAATGCATATAGATAGGAAAAACATATGCATATAATTAAATTATGTGAGATACGAATAAGATTTACTTTAACTAATGTTATTACATTGGTAAAGATTAGTTATTTCATAAATCCATGAATAGATTACCATGGTTTTGGTAAAGATTGGTTATAAATCCATGGATAAAGGAACTATTCAGTTATATTTCTTTAGAGGAACAAATTATGTGATTAATTTTATATTATCATGATTATGATGTTAATTCATTTTGGAAGAAGATCATGCATAGGAATGCAATATATGTATTAACTTTCATTGGAAAAAATATACATGTTTGTAGGTGGGAAAGATAGCATGTTGTGTTAAACTACATTGGAAATGATTGTTAGTATAATCTTTGAAAAAGAATACATGTAATTGTATGCTTAATTGCATAGTTTTACAGAAAAGAAAACATATGTTTACATGCTCACTTGTGTTGAGATTTCCTTTGGAAAGACTCGTGAAGGAAGCTATGTGCTTCATTGTGTAAGCACTCCTTTGGGGAGACTCTTTCGAATCTATATGCATTTACATGCATGGAAGCAACATTTATTATGTTAGCTTGCATTTCAGGTACTAAAATTAATAGCTCAAGGGTTAGCTATTTTGACTAAATTATGTAAATTGCATGCACGAATATCGTAACTAATGTATTAGTTTATTTTAATATATGCTGCGGAGATGTAGCTATTCTCTTGCAGGATTGTGTGCTTATGCGATGGAAACATTAGTTAATGTGATGACTTATAACTAGCACATATGAGGTATGTGTTGTTAAAGGGAGAATGTCAAGGTACTTTACTTGCATGTCATGAATATACATGAGTAGATGGAGAAACTACTATAGTATAGATATATTAAATGATTTATTATACTTTATTAATCTTGACATCAATGTACGTTGAAGGTAACATTAGCAGGGTATGATGGTGATATGTATAAAGGAAATATTATTTTTAACCTGGTGGAAGGCGAATGATTATGGTTCATGCAGATGAGTGAGAACTACTGGATGATCCAGTATACGATGGACCATTGTAGGTACATCCATACCATCGAGATATGAAGATATGAAGACCAGAGGGTAAATGGTATCATATTTATTATAATGGCTTTAAGCTAGATATTTTTATATTTCCTTGTAAGATTTATAAACGATGGTTAAGGGATGGTCTCCCTTATAAGAAATTGAGTGAGAGTTGATCACCCTCATGAGCGTTTAATAATAAAATTAAACATTTGTTGGTTTTCACCCTTCGGGGTTTCCAGGGTATATTGGTGTTCAATGATGTGATTGATTATTGTGTCAAGTTGATGATGTTGATTCATTTCTTGTTATGATGTTCATAATTGCAAGTATGTGATGACTACATGAATAATGAAATGAGGGGAAGGTTACATCATACAGTATTATGTTAATGTATTGTAATGAGAGTTGTTAATGGTTAAGGAGCTTACTATTCTTATTCTAAAGTTACACTATGAACTGGTCAACATTCTATGTAATGATGAGTAAGGAATATTTAATAGTGAATGGATAGTTACCCATGAGTAACTTGTATAAAAAAAAATTAACTCCTTACATTTCCATGTGAAGTTATCGGTGTATGTTACGAAAAACTATGTATATTTTAATGTATGAAAATTTATATACATTTTATTTAGCAAAATTTTAAAAGAATAATATTTATAAACAATTAAAATAATTTTATTAAATAGCTAGTTTAGATATATATTATTTATGAGAGGACTAACACTACAAAAAATATCTATATAACTATTTTCTTGTGAATCTAATGGCCTAAAACATTTCAATCGTCTAACATTTGATCCAATGGTTCAGACATGAACACAGTGATAGCTAGGGGAGTTGTTTTCAAATAAGAATGTCTTACGGCATAAAAATAGTAGTATCATTTATTATTAGTTATGATATATTATTATCATATACATTCATCATTATTAATCAAATTAATTAATTTATTAATTATTTTTTAAAATTTAAATAAAAAATAAATAAAAATAAATTAATTATGTCCTAGATATTATTGTTGGTCGGCTCTTTAGAAAAATAATCTTCACTTCACTTTATAAATTTGACTTCAAGTTGTTTTTCATTTTTTCATTCATTCGTCCTAAAGATGGATGGATCTCCATAATGATTCAAAATGTAGACATTTATTATCTGACTTTGTGGAAAACCAAAGTTCTTCCTCATTAACATTTACTTTTTAATTATAAATAATTATTTTTCTTTAATACTTATAATTTTTCATTTATTTTATACATAATAAATTAAATATTTATTTAAAAAATATTGCCTAAATATATACTTATTTCAAATTAAACAATTTTTACTATCATCATATTATTTGATAAAATATAAAATATTTATAAAATTAAATATGCAAACGGTACAAATTTATTGCACCTAAATTTATAAAAATGCAACACCTTTTCATTGTAATTATTAAATTATAATTTTCTTTATTTGAAGGAAATAGTTTTTTTTAAAGATGAGATTTTATGGGAAAGATGGACAAGTTTCAATGCTTATGACGGATCGACGTGAAGCTATAAAAGTATTTGTGTAATCATGGGAATTTGAGAGGTTTTTTTATTTGATATAGGTAAAATGGGAAGTTTGGTAGTCAAGGTTTAAAATTAAAGAAAGAACTAAACAAAATCCAACCAGAAGTTAAGAGCTGGTGTGACACAAAGTACTATTAGATTCCAACCATGTGTTAAGAGCTGGTGTGACACAAAGTACAATATGATTCCAAAATATTTTGATTACGTGTATATTTATGAATTATTATTTTTATAATAAAAATTAATTTGATTGAAAATTAACAACAATTTTTTTTTTTTAAGTCGTTTAATTTATAAATAAAATAGACTTTTTTTTTTTTTTTTTTTTTATATAGAAATCTAGTAAAATAATTCCAAAAATAATTTTTTGTTTTTTAAAATGTATTTTTTAATAATCATATTTTTAAAATTATGTATTTAATATTATTAGATTAAGACTTTGTAATAAAATAGATAAAATTCAATAGAATGAATTTATTTATTTATTTATTATTTTTTAATTCTAAAAACATTTATCTACCTAATATTAACTAGAAATAACCAAAAAAAAAACAATTATAAAAAAATATATTTTGTTTATAAATTATTTTTAATATGCCAACAAAGTATATAAAAGCAAGCAAATTTGTTTGGGTTGTACTGTGAAAGTGTCCAATATATATTGGTAACGTTACGTGAAGATGGCGCTGGAAATGCTTTTCGCTCGCAGCAAGTCTTATTCGTTTTCGTTCTCTCCATAGAGCAGGAATCTTCTCTTTAGCAAAAGCTAAACCCCACACACCGGCCCAAGTGACTGGAAGGTAAGTATGGAAATCAGAATTGGAAATTCAGTTGAGGTGGTGGAGGCTGTAAGGGTTTATTGCGTGCATGTGACTACCTTAATTGCTAGTCGGTGGCCCGTCTTTCCGGCATTCGTTCATGAGTTAAGAAGTGATCCCCGGTGGGTGTATAAAGTATTAAGGTGTATCGGCGGTCGAGGTCCTTCACGCTCGCTGCTCACCAGTATATAAATAAAATAGATTCCGCTCCGGCTACTGATAGCTTTCGGTTTGGAACTAGTAGAGGGAGAGAAGGTTTCACATATATTTTTTAATTTTTAAATTAATTTTAAATTCTTCTTTATTTTTAAAATGACCATCTAATCATATTTTTAATTTTTAAATTAATTTTAAAATCATTAGTATACCTAATGAATCAAAGAAATAAATGACTTTGAACTCCTGATTATTTTGTAATGATTTGTGTATAAATTCTTAACTGATTTGAGAGATAGAAAGGACCGCACGATTTTTTCTCAGAAAGACATCGAAAATAAAATAGGAAAGGTGAATGGTGAGAATTGGAAGGGTTTTGAGAATGCCAAGGGTTCAACAGACTCTCAATTTCAAATCGAAGAAAAACAAATTTAATTTAAAAATCAGTACAAGTTAAATACACACCAAATCAGATTCAAAGAACACCAAATCAGATTCAAAGTTCACAAATATGACAATTACTTTATATTCGATGAGATTCAGGTACAAGTTGAGCATGTGAACAGATTTTTGGTCCTCCGTTCGAGCCACTCGATTTGAATAAAATACTCTATTTTTTGTTTTCCTTACCATAAATTATAGCACCTATGACAACTCATACTGCTTGGATGAGTCAATGTAACTGAATCATTCACCCAAGCAGTCAACTACAAGCCACAATGGTGATATACAATTATTTGAATACTTTATGTAATAAGTGTAATTCTCATAGAGACAGTTGTTACATTGCACTAAATTATAAAACAAATGAACTCTAATGTATTGGTTGCAATTTAATTAATTGGAAAAAATGGAATATATTTATTTATGAGGTCTGAGAATGTTGTAGTTTAGCTCTACCGTTTTCTGCACCATATTTGATTGAATTAGCAATTTTATAGATGTATACATGGTTATTTGTTGATATATATTAAGCTGGAATGAAGTTTAATAATATTTGGAAACTTATTTTTTATTATATTTAATTGAAAGAACAATTTTATAAATATATACAAGGTTGTTTGTTAATACTTTGGATTTATTAATTTAGATTTATTACTTTTATATTTAAAATATTTAGATTGTTTTTTTTTTAATTGTAATTTTAGATTATTATTATTTCAAAATTTTAGAAATATTATCTTTTGTTATTTTAAGTTCAAATTTTTTTAAGATAAATGAAATTAACATATTAAATATATAAAAATAATTTTTTTGTTAATATTTTATAACAAAACTTAAATTTAAACCATGCTATTGTATTGTATATTCAAATAAATTTAAATTTAAATCATACTCATACTATTTTATTATATATTCAAATAAACTGAAACTTATAAAATATTTCAAACACATTTATTAATATAATAAATTTAAGAATCTTTAACTTTAAATAAGATATTACGCAATTTGTTTCGCATGATATATCATACTATACCAAATATACTTTTATGATGCAATTTTAATCATGGGATATCATGCCATTCAAAATATACACTTTCCTTCTTGGAGGAATCACGTATAGGTTCAAATTTATGATTTGCTGCACAGTGACCGAACTTCCAAGTCGGTCAACAAGGTTCGGAGCATCCACGTCTCATTCACATCTCTGACTAGGATATTCAATATAATAATTTTAAGTACTCAAATTTTATTGGTTTATGATGAATTTACGCATGAAATTTTAACTTTGCAAAAAATAGGATGGACAAATTGTAGAATTATTGGAGCAGAAATATGGATCTAGTTCAAAAATAATTGCACAAACTTGCTAAATTGAAAAAGAAAAACAATTAGAATTGAGAATGAAATTGATTCATCAATATTAAGTTGAGAATCAATATATAAAGCAATTAAGTTAAACTTAGTTGTATATGCAATAACTATAGATAGTTAAAGCTAACTGAAGCTAAGTGTGCTTTATGTTTTGCTAATGTGCACATTAGAATTGATAATGAAATTGATTCATCAATATTAAGTTGAGAATCAATATATAAAGCAATTAAGTTAAGCTTAGTTGTACATGCAATAACTATAGATAGTTAAAGTTAACTGAAACTAAGTGTGCTTTATGTTATGTTAATGTGCACATGCACCACATGTAAGCACTAGAGATAACTAACTAAGCCAAGTGCACATCGCATCTAACCACTAAAGTTAACTATGTAAAAACAAATACACATTGCATGCAATCTCTAAAATTAAATTAAAGCTAATCTAAATGCGTGTAAACCAACACAAATATATTTTACCCAAAAATCATCGAAAAACTCAAATTCCATGGTAGCAATTTGAGATAATTCAACTTTCAAGTTTGAGAATGAATATCTTATAGTTTTCGCGTTGTATCTTATCATGTGGCAGTACCGAACGTATACCGATATAGATTTATACAAAATAATTGTAGCCTATTCTGTACACCCATTTTCTCTTCTACTAATAAATTAGAAATTCTAGTGACGCCATTATCCCTGCAGACTGCTCAGAATTGGAGCCGTAATTTCACTGAGGCGACTTCCATTGACGCCATTATCCCTGCAGACTGCTCAGAATTGGAGCCGTAATTTCACTGAGGCGACTTAAGGCGGTAGCCCATACAATAATAATCCATAAAGAAACGCTTGCAGATATGAAGCTTAAAACAGTGATTGCAGCAATGGGGCGAGTGTTGATCAAAGCGGACTGCAACCATTGCATTGCCATAAATACGTGCGCATGATACGCAGGACAGCAGTGTTTCTCCCATTCCATGTACGCCTCTGGAGTCTCATAATTGTTCTCCCGCATTTTGAGGTCTAACATTCGCTTCCTCAGAAGTATCATATTCGCGAATCGCATCAACCATGTTCGGCCCGCCTGCATTCGAAACAATTTAGCACTTAGTCTAACCCTATCAGGAGCCAATCATGGCCATAGCAGTATGTACAGAAATAATGAGAAATCATGTCATGAATAGTAAAAGTTACCTGAACCAAATTGGTATTCGCCAGAGCTTGCAGCTTTTACAGCTAACTGCCTCCTGCTAACTCTTCTCCCCCTCTTTGAAGTGAAAAGTTGGGGAACTCTCCGCATCTGCTTCTGCAGTAGTGGTGAGAACGCCGAGGAGATTTGGGGTAGAAGCCCGGCACAAACTTTTGGCATGAGATCCATGGGTGACCTATAAATCTCTAAAAACTATATGGTAGTCTGAGACTGCAGTCCTTCGTTAAAAAATATGAGAAAGAAAGAAACGTACAATTTTCTGATGATATTCCGCCCGTAGTCTATTGGCACAACGAATTGTTTTCACTCACTTTGGATAAAACGGTGCGGCTAAGAGTCCTATGATTTATAGGGCAGGCTGACTGCAACCATTCCAATTTTGAATTTTTTTTTTTTTTTGAAGGGCAGGGGAAGCAGGCTCTCATCTCTCGTCATAATGGCTACGTGCTTTCCCTATCCTGTATATTTTTTCCCTCTTCAGACTGTATTTAAAAAGCCGTAGTCTAACTAGCCAGAGGAATCGCTCTGAAAATCATGAAAATTCCGATAAGATTTTCAGAAAATCCGGCAGGAATTTTTCTGAATCTATGTTATAACTATCAAAGTTTAATGTCCTACAGGTTTTTGATGGTGCTGAATCCATTTCCAATGTCAAAATCAAGATTCAAACACTGTTTCTGCAAGATTTTTTAAATTTTTTTGGCCCGGATTCCGGCCAATTTTGACCGTCCGGGCAATTCCTCCTGCTCGTTAGACGACTCCATTTAAAAATCGATTTAGCCACCGACCCACATGGCCTGTTATTTCTTTTCTATTATTCTCGAAAAATGAAACAACATGGTGACAATCCGCGTTTCCAAAACAATTCGTAAAACCATCATGATAAATGAAAAGGTTCGGTTGGAGATTAAAAAATTATAAATGCCAATTGACGTGAATGATGTTGGCACGTGCCATTTTTAAAATAAGATGGGCCAACTACCAACTCTACCGATCTTAACGGTAACGAACGGTGAGTTAATAATGTGGCCGCAAACTCTTTTTGAAAGTTAGTTTGTTTTCAGTTAGCCAAAGTCAATGTTAAATACTTTTTAATTTTATTCTTATTTGATGAGTTGGATTGTATTAATATATAGTTATTTTTAATTAATTTAAAATAAATTATTATGATGAAGTTATATATATATATATATATATATCAAAAAATGTACGTAGTCTCTTTTCAGATTTGTTGACTACTGTGATTTGCATATGACAAAGAAATAAAAAATAGTTAGAGACATGGTCCACAACTTAGGAACCTAAAAGTACCAAAAAGCTTGCAAAACAAGTAAAACACATATAACCACGATTAGTCATTTGATGTAATTGAGGCACGATTGTTCGGAGCAGTCCTTAGAGGAGGAAGAGGGCAGAAGGAGCACTAGACATGCTCTTCAAAGTGCATCATCCATTACTCCAGCTTCTCCACCTTCTCTGTTAGCAAGTTCTGACCACGCCAAACCACCACGACCCATTCCCAAACATGACACTAGAAATAATGCATCTTGTTCAACGTAGCAATGAGTGTTACATGTTCTTTTTTGTCGCACCCTCTTCAAAGTTTCCAAACAATCCAATATAGACTGAATCAAATCTCAACAAGTATCTAGACAACATGGATGATCTGCCATGCCTCGACGCCCAGGACGTCTCACTATCCCTCGACTACCAGCTCACCTTTGCCACAAACCCCCACCCCACTTCGTAGTCTGTCGGTTGCTCCCTCCACGTCCGATGGATGGACCACCATGGCCACCACGACTAACCACTGAACCACCATGACTACCGCGACCCCTAGAAGTTTCCCAACCCACTGTCCTAGTGGTGCGACAACCCCGAAGCATAATTTGGAGATGCTTTTGTTGCCATTGCCACTTGTAAATGAGCTCCCCACCCTCCCGGATTGGATGAGATTCATTTATTCGGAGGGAGGGGGCATGCGTTGCACGGCTCTAGACACATCTCAGCAAGACTACCGTCTCCAGGAAAAGATAGAACAAGCAAATAGTTACTAACCTGCACTCGAATTATGGCTCTAAGGAAGCCCCCAAACCACATTAGAAGAGAAATAACCAGTCCGACCAGGTTTGCTACTAGACACCAAGAACCCAAACCAGTGATGAGAGTACTAGCCAGCAATTCAGAGACCCTAGCCTCTCACAGGCATAACACTAACTAGACACCCAAGAGTTTACACCCCACCACCATAGGAGACCTACACAGATACACAACCTCAAGGGGGTGCCGCTCAGCGGAGGAAACCGACGACCTTAAAGATGCAGAAGAGAGCCAAGAGCTCGAATACCCAACCACCCACTTCGAAGCTCACAGGTCGATTCAATTATAGTGAACTGAACCCTTAACCTTCTCGTAGAAGCCAACAACCACCCGCAAGAAAAGAAAGCAACTAATTATATATCCCAGACGCTTAGGAGAAGGCATCAACGACAGAAATGGCACTAGTTCCAAGCAAGAGGAGAAACACACGAGTTGACGTTGTTATCCGATCTCCAGCCTCGACCAACACCCCACCACAATAACCAAAATATTTTCCATAACAAAGGTTCGCCGCCTTCAATATGCCCACGACACTCGTCCGCTCCCTCTCCCAGCAAGTGTGATGGGAAATTCACACATGTGACATTTACAACTCTTGTACAAAATATCGTCATGAGAGGACGGGGATGTCGCCCCCGCACCATCGGCCATGTTTCTGACATCACTGTCAACGCTTTAGATTTATTGTTTTGTTTCTCACCCCATCAGGGAGTTATAATTTTTTATAATATTAAATATTTATAATGATTTTTTTATTTAAAATTATATAAATTTAAATTGTATTCATAAACATTAATATAAATCTATTTAATATTATTATATAAAAAGTGTGTTAAAAAAAATAATATATTAAATTTCAATACGTTTTAATTATAAATTTGTTAAATAAATAAATAAATAGTATTGATATGAATTTACATTTAAAAAGTTAATAATAATTAAATTTATTATTTTGAGTCCAGTATGGAAGAGATGTTGTAATGTTCTATTAGAAGTTTTACAATAATGACCTTATGACTACATCAAGATAAATTTAAACTAGTTATAGAAATATATTTTTTTATTCGAAAAGAAATGCATTATAAATAAGTAAATTTTACAACTCACCGTGAAATAGAATTACAATTGAATGGCTAAGTGACTATGACAATCCCAATTAGGTTAATTTAAATTCTTCTTAAATCAAATTATCGGAATGACCAAATTTATTTTTGTCCACTAAGAAATGCATGCTTTAAAATAATTGAGATGTATATTACTAAACAACTAAGTATAATATTAATAATGATGAGGGCCATAATGATTAATGTCTATTGAAAATGGACTTTAGGAAAAGAAATTAGTTAAGACTTTTTAAAATATTATTTCTATAATCAAATAGAAGGGAGAAGAGCAAGATTATGAAATATTTTAATAAGTATTTTTTTTAACAAAAGAAATAAAATAAAATAAAAATTATATAATTTTATATTTAAAAACAATTTTTTACAAATTTACTAATCTAAATTTAAAATTCATTATTTATTTTTATATATTTTTAACTTTTCATTATTTATTTATATATATTTTTTATTTATTTAATTTTTAAAAATTATTTATTTTGTTTTAATATTTACATAAATATTAATTTTTTTATTTATACATGTATTTTAATTAACTCTTATTAAAATACAAAATAAATATTTATCCTTGTAATTATAATAAATGATAATTTTTCTTTATATTTATATTTTTTATCATTTATATTATATACAATAATTTAATTATTTATAAAAAATATATTATGCAAAATTTTCAATTAAATTTAAATTAAATATATTTTATTATTATCAAAATTATTTTGATATAAGTACAAAATATTTATAAAAGTAAATATCCCAAAACATTTAAAACACCTTTATCATCCTTGAAATAATACATCATATAAAGTAAGCAATAAAACATGAGCACCTAAGTTTATTGAAATGTAACTCTTTTTTATATCACACATTTTTATGGACATGTCTTTAATGCGACTTTTTGGAGTTTCCGATGGATTATCTAGTCGGAATCTGGCTGAAAATTTTGAGGTGAAATCTTGATTTGTGTTATTTAAAATGGTTTTTCGACTACATATATGGATTGAGCATTGTGAAAAACCCCTATGGCACTTTGAATGTGCAGAGTTTACCCATCAAACTTGTGATTTCATTGAATTCCTGCTGAAGTTTAGATAAATTAGATAGGGAAAATAAATCGGAAAACTTTTGAAAAAGTCGCATTAAAGAGAACTCTCATTTTTATCCTCTTTTCTATCTATTAATTTTTATTGTACTTTTTAAATTATTTAATTAAATTTTAATTTGGTTTCTTTGAAAAAAACTTTTGAAGTGAATTTATATTATCTTCGGATATTGGTTATTACATCAAAATGTGATATTTATTGATGACTTTCTCATTAGGGAGACCTGATCACAACCAGAAAAGAAAAAAAAAGAAAAAAGAAAAAAACTTTTCCAAAGAGAGGAAAAAAGTAGCTATAAACAAAAAAAAGGTAAGACAAAGCAGAAGGTTATTGTGGGTCTTTGTAGGGGTACAAAACCGAGAGAGACTAATATCAAAACCCACATAGAATAAAGTCATCAAATAACTACCCAATGGGTTTGAAATATAAAGTAGCTACCTCCACGGGCTCTCTTAAGCCCTCTTAAGTTTTTTTTTGTTGCCTAAGGAAAACACAAATGTTGCTCAATCATGTTAATCCTGCAATCCACTTTACCAAAATGGTGGTGAAGCTGATACAAAGAGTGCAAGATGTCCTCTTGATGCTCTTGTTTATCGACCAATGTATAACCCAGGAGGAATTTGATCTACCAATACAGATATATAATTTGCATGTACTGATTGAACCGACGCCTGGTATGCCTCGTGTCAAGAAGCCAATAAACTTGTTCAACTAAGACCTATGTTTTAGAGATGGAGGCTCTATGCATGTGGGTTGCAACCTCGACTTAGGAAATTTCCTCCTGGAAAATACTTAGCGTTAACTCTCATTAATTCCAATAAAATTCCTCCATTATGTGGTGCATACAAGATATCCCCCTCTAGGAATGATCCTGATAATACACAGGCCCTCTCATGACTCATGCCCTCTAATGTGGCGTTGTACCACGTGGCTACTAATTCACCAACACCAATTGATCTAATTATTTATAATTGTTGCCACAAATAGGGCCATAGAGTACCTACGACACTAGATGATTAAGGTAAATTTCTGATACCCTTTTAACAAAGACCTTTTGCTTTGGCTGATGTGTTAGAATTAAAATTTATCAAAAGCATTAATGAACACATGCATATATAATCAAGAGGAACACATGTCAACAATCACGCAACAAAAACGCAAGTCGTTTAATAACGAAGTTCATCTAGTGTGGACTACATCTTCGGGCCTCGGTGTCTCGATGGTGTTGGCCACTTCATTCAGTGTTGTAAATGGTGATAATGTACATGGATGTTGTTGAATTTTCATACAAGGAAAATCCCTCAACATGAGTGGCAAAGTCTCTCCACAAGACGTTCTGTTACAAGGAAATCTTACTCATCGCAAACCTCCTATCAGCATGACAACTTCACACATGGTGATAAAGAGTATCCCGCCATCAAGGCAACAAAGGGATCTCGCAACATAGATGACCATCTATGATAAATACATCCCACATAAAATACACATAAATATTTTTCATCTTACATCAGCAGGAATCAACAACAGCAAATAAGCATGAAGATTCAGAATCATACATCAAGCATGAATCAACATGAGATAAATCATCCTACAACAATAATCAGTGAAGCACATTGAAACAACACTTCATATACCTCAACTCTGATGCTGACTGAAGGATATAGCTGCTAAATCGCTATATTTAAATGCACCATCGAAAACATGGCGTCGAATGGCATGAAATTGACTGTCCACATGCTGAAAACCAACACCTTAATCCCATGCTAGAAAATGGCCAAACAATCGAGACCTCTATTGTAGAAACTAACACCGCCATCAAGTTTGTGTCACTGGAAGGTGTAAAATCCATATAAAATTTATCCAATTTGGACACTGGGAAAATTTGGCCCCTCTAAAGGTTGAGCTCAAATCATCATTCCACTACCTCTACATCTTGGCTCATGGTTCCGCTTGCATTAAAAAAGTTTTGGTCTTGAACTGTGCACTCCTCCTATGTCAGGTGCATCTACGGACTTGAGTTCTTATACCGATGAGTGGGTGGACTTCACAATGGAAGTCATTGTGGTGCGTTGGCAAAGTCATATGGTTTGTTAAACGGAGGTTGGGGGATCAATCCCGACCCTCCCCCATTTTAGAACACAGTACTAAAATAAACAAAGGTGGGCAGGTGGGTCCGCTCCACGCGGCCCAACCTGACCTCGCATCGTTCAACATGCATAACCGTATGTTTTTTTCTTACACACACACACACATATATATATATATATCTGTGTGTGTGTGTGTGTGTGAAGTTGTAACAACATTTTATACATATATACATATATACATATATACATATATATATATATATATATATATATATATATATATATATATATATATATACATATACATATACATATACATATATATATATATATATATATATATATATATATTTTAAAATATATCATATATATATTTAAAAATATATCATATATATATTTAAAACATATGGTTTGGTTGGGTGGCGGGATCGGTGGCTCCACCACCTTTTTTTTAATATTTAATTTTTTTGTATAACCCCCTTGGTAAATTATTCAGACCATAGGTGTTATTAAACTTTTTAGGCATTCGAAAAATTCATCCACTTCTCGGGTACCAGGTCCCCTACCAGTTGATGGTGAAAATGCAGGACCATTAAACCTTGCCTATTGTCCAACTTGGACCATAACTTTGACTGCCTTTAACTTTCACATACAAACTCGTCTTGATGAACCATTCGCACCGTTGCGATCAAGACAATGAGATCTTGAACTTGAAACTAATTTTTCCACATTTCTGAAACTTTGATTTTTGTGCTTTCATAAGCCCTCTTTGTCCTGCGTGTCTCTCTAGAGCCACCTTTATCATTCCTCCCCACCGAGGAGCTTTTGGTCCTCCAAAAGCATCAACAATAATTTGCAACTGCTGTGTACTATGTTTGCACCACAAGTGTCCTGAAAGGTCACCCTTCCTTCTCCTTCACCTTTGTCCTTCGGAGCTATAAGCGATGAGCCAACACCTGCATCCTCTACAAACGTGTAGTACAATCTCTTGAAATTTACATGCTAATTTATGACCAATATGACCCAAACATCCCATACTTGCCACGAGTTTATAGCACATACTCGATGGTCAAGTTTACATCAAATGGAATCAATAATACCCTAGTTATTAATACAAGGCCAAAGATATCATTGTCGCATTGCAAGTGATGGAAAAACACGTCAGCAATTTTACAAAAGAAATTCAACACATTATTTACAAGACATGGCCATGACATGCTAGAAAAACCATTTCTTACTTAACAAAGTGAACCACGATGAATGTGGTGGATTTGCTTGTTGAACATTTTCACTGACTGGTTTTTGCATGGACGCTTTGTCCTTCATATGCTTCTCTGTATGGAGTCTCCAACACGTGGATTTTTGATGACCACTTTTGTCACAATAACTGCAATGAGTCTTCTTCCTCCATACCTTCTTAACCAAATTCTTTCCCTGTTATGGAGAAGGCTTTCCATGTCTCATCCTCCTTTGTGATGTCATTCTTTTCCAACACTCAGCAATGTCATGGATCTAGATTTATACAGGAACGCAATAGAATTCACATATAACCATAAATATAAAAATTCACTAGAAATAACACTTCATTTCATTAATATCAAAGAACTAAAATATTTTTACAGACAGAATGGAAATAAACTAGCTAGGGCATTGGTAGCTTATCTATGAGAAGAGTCGTAGTGGCTACAACCTCTAAACTTTGTGTTACAATGAGGATCGAAGACCTATATATTACTGAGAAACAATTGAAAACCCTAAACATCCAAAAACCTAACCCTAGGAGATGAAACGCCATAATATGGGCCCTGTCGATGTAAATTGGTACATCAATTTCCTGGGGTCGTAAGTTTGGCATAATATCTTTGTTTGACGCATATGATACATTGTTAGAAATATCTATCTGGAACAAAATCATTCTCGCTGGAGAAGCAATTCCCAGAAAATGTCGTTTAGGGCCTCAAAATAGCTCGAGAAGTTCAAGACCCAAAAAACTGCTAAAAATAGTAAACTATGCTATTATTAAGTTAACTGAAAAAATGAAAGAAACAATGGTGGGGCCCCAAGTGGAATAGGAGGGTGGCCACCAATATCCACTTGGATCATTCCTCCCTCCTTAGGAAGAAATGTTCCCCATTGCGTTGAGTTCCTCCAGGAGATGACGAAGCTTCTACTGAAATTGGTCCCTAGTGAACGAGTTGCCTTGGTGCAAGAGTTGGCCAGCTTTGACCACCTAATAGTTGGATATTCTGCTAGCGAGTGTTCTTGAATTTCATGTCCATGATACAATCTGTGGTGGCCTGTTCCATGCAGTCTGGGTTTAACTATGTTGGTGTGAGTTTTTCTGCAATGTCATAGGTATCCAATAGAAGTCGGAAATAGGGCCGAAGGCGGTCCACATTAAATACTGGGTGCAGACCAAGGAATGGTGCAATACTAAGCTCGAAGGAATTGTTCCCTACAACCTTGGTGATGGTCTATCACCCATATCAAAGTAGGAAAAGCTTGCAGTGGGGTCCAGTGAGGCACTCTTTCTGCAAATGTAGCCACACATTGTCACCCACTTGGAAGTGGTGTGGCACCCTATGTTGATCATGTCGTTTCTTGTACTTAGCATTGGCTCTGTCCAATATGTCATGAACCTGTTGTCAAATGTGTTGAATGTGCTTAATGAATTTGTTCGCTTTGTCGACTTCAGACTGGACATGAGCCGAATCATCTTGAGTAGCCACAAATGGCTTGGCTACGTCAATCAGACATAATGGCTGCAACCCCAGGCCCACCTGAAAGGGGTTGTGGCCATTTGAGTTGTGGAGAGCCCAGTTATAACTCTGTTGTACATAGGGAAGACTCTCATCCCATGTGCATGGATGTTTTGAATTGTACACGCACAAAATGTGTACAATCATCATGTTGACAACTTCTTTCTTGCCATCAGTTTGGGGATGGAAAGCTATGGACTTGGTGAGCTTTGTGTCTAGCATTGACCAGAGGCTAGACCAAAATGTGTTGATGATCAAAACTAGATCATGGACCTGAGTGATAGCTCATAATTCATAGTGTTCAAAGGTGTACCGAACCTAAGAGATCGGAAAGATATCGTCTTCCTAATTCTGGCATCGCGAATGATTCGAAAAACTGACACCGTATGAAGAAGTTATCACAGTTTGAAAAGTCCAGTAAACTTCAAATTTTGGACTTTGACCAAGTTTGACTTGGATTGGGAAAAATAAAAGACAATATTTTAGGGAATATTCCTTAGAATATTCCCCAGCATATTCCCCAGAATATTCTATATGGACCAGTCAGAGTTTGACAAGTGGCGGGTTTTGATTCATTGCTAATTGCGCAAGTTTTAATCTGGGCCAATAGGAGGACACCACGTGGCAGGCCCGGAGGCCACCATGTGGCCCTGGAATGGTCTATCAAAATTTTTGTCTCCACCAGGTTCGAACACGTAACCACCGAGCAACTAGGTATGCGCCTTACCACCTGTCGTATGGGTGTTTCTTACCTTGTATATGCATGGTTTATAGTTATGGTTAACAGAGTTCACGTTTGGGGTTTGGAGAGGGGTCATACCCTCCCCCATGTGGCCTTAGCACCAGGAACTGTGGGCCAAAGCCACTAACTGCCGAAACTAAACCTTGACCCCATTGATTCTGCAGATATTTAAGACATGTTCACATGCGGATTTAGCCATGAGGTTATAGTTATCCGCCCACTGTCTTGATGATTGCAGAAGTCTTGGTTACATGTGCCCACACTAATTTCCCACCTTTATTAGTAGTGGCCAGGCTGGTGGAATAATTGGAGCGGCCACACCAATTTTTTCATAATGCAAAATTTATCTACAGTTAACTCAAGTTCTTCCAGTTTTGGTGGAGGATTTTTAGTGGTTATTGGGCAAATTGAGTTCAGGCTCTATCTTGAGCTAGATTCGACCAATTCTGAGAGTGCCAATAGTAAATTTCGACTATATCAAACATTCCAGAATCATTGGTGAGGGTTGCAGAGCCATCAAAGGAATTTTGAGCAGGTTTTTGCTTCAGATAAGTTCAAGGGGCCATGAGGGCCACCACGGGCTAGCAGCAGTTTGAGGCTTAGTTAGGGGAGCTAGAGGCCTTATTCAGAGATCTTATAGTCAATTTTGGATGTTTCAGATGTTCTAGAACTAATGGTGTGATTTTCAGATCCTGTAGAGGACTTTTGAAAACTGAGATACTTTAGTGAAGTTCCATGGGCCACCATGGCCAGCAAGTTCCAGCAGAAATTCAAGGCCTAGCCAGGGCAGCTAGAGACCTTATGCAGCAAACCAATAGTAATTTATGACTATAATGAGAATTATGAATCCATTGAATGATTTTTCAAAATATTTTTCGGACTTCTAGAGCTCTAGAAGCCACAGAGAAGTTTTCAGTGACCCTAGTGCGAGGGGGTGCCGACAGGTGTTGGAGGCGACACTTGAGCAGTCCGAGGCCAATTTCAGTGAACCAATAGTCTATTCTGACTATTTTTTGAATTATTATTCCAATGAAGGGATTTTTAGAGCCATTTGAATACTTATAGAGCTCGAGAAGCTACAGGGAAGTTTTGGGTATCCTAGGGAAAATCGTTGAGGAAGGCCTAGATTAGAAATGTAGTGTTCTTTTGGAGAAAATGATCAGCCTAATTTTGGTGTTTGATATGTGTTGGAGATATTAGGTGAGGTTTCATGGACATTAAAAGAATTCTGAAGGAGTTCGTGCCATAGAGAAGTTCATTGTAGCTTAGAGCACCAACAGAAGGAATCAAGTCTAAGGAAGCCTATATTTGTTTGAAGAGTGATGAAAACCATGACAGGGATATATATGGTATTCTAAGCCCTTTGCTTCAGTTTAGTAACCATTAGAGTTAAGTGTGGAACTTGTAAAATAAATTGTGCCATAATCCCAGAGAGACAAGCAAGATGACAAGAGCTCAAGGAGACGTAGCCCACAATATTCGAGTGAAATCCTAGATTAATTTTTCTATTATATGTGGATGTTTATTTGCTGCATTATATTGTTGTTACACATGTTTAATTTTAGAAAAAACAAATGGACTTAAGACACTTAAAAGTTAAAAAACATACACCTATTTCAGGTATAAAATTTTGCAAATGTCAAGTACAAGCTAGATCTTTTATTTGTTTAACTGAGTGGGAGGCTCTTGAAAATCATAACAAGTTATCCAACCCATTTTCAGATTAGCTGAGGAACCTGCTATCCCTATCTGAGATGATAGACTGTGGGATCCCAAAGTGCACTCACACTCGTTCAAAGAAGAGTTTAGTAATGGCTTCTACTATGATATTCTTCTTGCAGGCCGACATAATGGCCATCTTTGAGAATCTGTTAACGACTATGAAAACACAGTCGTTTCCATGCTTGGTAGAAGGAAGGTCTGACATGTAATCCATGGAGATGGATTCCAAAGGTCAACTAGGGGTAGGTAGCAGAGTATAGAGGCCTTGCTTCTTAATGGTCAGTTTGGAAATGGAGAAAACAGTGCAAGATGTGATGTACTTACCAACCTCCGGTCAAAGGTTCATCCAATAGAAATACTTCTGCAGTATTGCCACTATTTTCTCAACCCCTAAATTCCCAGTTAATCGATTGTAATGTGCTTCCCAAATCATCTTGGCACACTCGCTTGAAGGAACAAAAAGGTGTCCCAAGTGACATAGCAGTGCATCCTGGAGGTGAAAATTTGGAACTTGTGTACCCTCGAAGAATGTCTTGTATGTGTGGTTGAATTCCATATCTCTTTTGTAGAGAAGCAGCCAATCAGAAGTCTCGTGCCCACAAGAGTTAAGAGCGGTGGTTAGCACCACAATCGGTGGTCGGCTGAGGCAATCTACAACATTATTGGTGCTACCCTTCTTATACTTGATGTTCAAATGAACTTGTTGTAGATATGTCGACCACTTCTTATGGCGATCATTCTACAACTTCCCTTGTGTCTGTATGAATTGCAGGGGTCGGTGGTCTATGTGGATGACCGTTTCCTTCCCCAAAATGTAATGCTTCCATCAACGGCACGCCTGCACAATGGAATACATTTCTTTGTCATAAGTGGGGTACTTATAGACTGTGTCAGATAATGCCTCACTATGATATGCCATTGGATGCCCCTGTTGAGTAAGAACTACCCCAATACCATAGTCAGAGGCATCTGTCTCGATCTCAAATGGTTGTAGCTAGTTCAGTAATGTGAGCACCAGTGCAGAGTAGAGGTAATGTTTCAATTCTACGAATGCCTTCTGCTGAGATTCCGACCAAAATAATTTTGGTTTCGCTTCTTCCTTGGTGACTTGACTCAAGGGCCAAGTGATATGAGAGAATCCCAACACGAAAATGCAGGAGAAATTAGCAAGACCCAAAAATTTGTGAAGCTCTGTTAAAGTGGTTGGAACCGACCAATCTTGAATTACTTAGATCTTGGTTGCATCCACATGCACCCCTCGTTCATCAATAATGTATCCCAGATACTGAACCTGGGTCATACCAAAAGTTCACTTCTCCAAATTGGCACACAACTTATGTTGCCGCAATGTTTGGAGGACTTGTTGGATGTGATGGAGGTGCTCTTCCCAAGTCTGACTGAAGATTAGGATCTCATCCAAGTACACTAGTACAAATGAGTTGGTGAATGGCCGCAAGATGTCTTCCATCAGCCTCATGAATTTTGCGGGAAAATTCGTTAACCCGAAAGGCATGACCAACCATTCGAAAATGCCTTCCACGGCTTTGAAGGTAGTTTTCCACACATAGGATGGTTTGATTGGTATCTAGTGATACCCAGACTTCCAGTCAATCTTGCTGAAATATTTTTCCCTTTCAAGTTGATCCCGAAGGCCATCAATTTGTTGGATTGGGTACCTATTCCCGACAGTGATCTTGTTCAGTGCCCGATAGTCATTACAAAGTCTCCAAGTCCTATCCTTCTTCTGCACTAACATGATTAGGCTCCCACAGGGCAATGAAATCGGTCGGATGTGACCTTTCTACATCACCTCCTGAATATGCCTTTTGATTTCATCGTTCTCCATAACAGTGCGCTGATAGATCTATCCATTGGGCAGTGGCGCACTTAGGGTCAGATTGATGGGTTGCTTAACCTGACAGTGTACAGGCACCCCTATGGGTGCGGTGAAAATTTCCCCGTACTCCTCCATGACCTTGTCCATTTTTTGTTGTCGTGCGGAGTATCCTTGTCTGAAGGTCGTGGAGACAATCTTCTTCTTGCCCTAGGGGCAGATCATAAGGAAAACAAATTTCCCGATTTTGGAAATGAACTTACTGCATTGTTTTGCACTAACCAAAGAGATAGTCGCAGGCAGTGGTAGTTGTGGTATCCTGTACAACTTATTTCCCAAAGTAACAATAACAACACAAATTCGGGACTAATACATAGCATGTCGCTTCCACAAGTATGGTTGACTTAATAATACATCACAAACATCAAGAGGAGAAATGTCACATAATACCTCATTCGTGAAGGACTTGATGCTGTAGGGAAGGCAACAATGTTGGCTAAATCAAAGATATTGTCCTTGGTAAAGCCATCCAATGCTGTACGATTGTGGGTGTGTTGTGGTCGGGAAGCCTAAACGCTTCACGACCACTGCTGAAATGAGGTTCTTTTGGCCCCCACTGTCGACAATGAACTGTAGTGGGGAACCCTTTACCCACATCTCAGAGTGGAAGAGATGCTCGTCCTCCTATGGATCTTCTGGTTCCTCCTTCTAGATACTTGCAGTGGAAACGGTGGCATTGGGATCCGCATCAATAATCTTCTTCCCTTTTTCATTCCCCTTGTTGGTTTCTGAATCTCTTATACCCAACTTTGTGTGCAGCGTATGGAACAAATTTGTAAGCTCATGTACATATTAATCCCTTTGCTGCCGTAGCATAGTCCATTGTATGTACTTGTCCTCATAGCTCCCCACAGGATAATATTCTTCCTTGATGGCATCTCGGAAAGAATTCCAAGTGGGTACGACTAAGAATAGAGAGGTTTCCCCCTCGTGCTTTTTATCACAATAGGTTTCCCACCAGTCCTTAACATGGGGGGTAGCTTTGAGCCGTGAAAAAATAATCTTCTTCCGGTCGGAAAATTCATGAACTGAGAAATATCCTTCTAATAGATTCAACCATATATCTATGACGTCTTCATCTATTTTGCCCTCAAATATTGGAATTTCAAAGTTTACTTGTACCTTAAAAGGAGTTGCGCCTCTAGAGTGACTGTTGGATGCAGATGTGCTACCAGTGGGTAGTCGTTGAAGGATCTAGGAAAATTTATCCATCATTGCGTTCCTTTGTTTTTCAAGGGCCTCCTCAAGCAATATTTTGATAGGATAACCTGCCCCCTCAAATGTACTTTTTGTACCCCATGGGCGACCGTCAAGGTTTGCGAAGATGATCTTGCAAAGGTTCAACTAGATCGAGCCCCAACTCCTTATACCCTAACCTCGTTGGGGACTTGAAAAGAAGGATCGAGAAAGAGAAAACCACTCTGATACCGATGATCCAGATTTATGCAGAAACGAAACAGAATACACATATAACCATAATTATAAAAATTTAGAGGAAATAATACTTCATTTCATTAATATCTAAGAACTAAAATATGTTTACAGAAATAATGGAAAATAATATAGCTAGGGCGCTGATAGCTTATCTATGAGAAAAGATGTGGTGGCTACAGGCCTCTGAACTTTGTGTTCCAATGAGGTTCGAAGGCCTATATATTATTGAGAAACAATGTAAAACCCTAAATATCCAAAAACCTAAACCTAGGAGATGAAACACCATAATATGAGCCCTATCAGGGTAAATTAGTACATCAATTTCCCGGGGTCGTAAATTTGGCATACTATCTCCGTTTGACACACATGATACATCATTAGAAAGATCTATACGGAACATAATCATATTCGTCAGAGAAGTGATGCCCAAAAAAAACATCATTTATGGCCTCAAAATGTCTCCTGGAGTTCAGGACCCGAAAATATGCTAAAAATAGTAAAATGTGCTATTATTAAGGAAAATAAAAAACTGAAAGAAAAAATGGTGGTGCCCCAAGTGGAATAGGAGGTGGCCACCAATATCCACCTAGATCAAACATGGTTATGTAAACCACAAAAATGACAAGTTTTCTTATGCCATGATTTACGTTCATGATTAGAAACATGCTTATAACAAAATTAACTTGCGAATATCGAGACTTGTTATACCTTCCTTGGTGATCTCTAGTGAGATCATGCTGATGAGAGCTTGCCTCAACTCTTTCACTGCAACATGCACTTCCATGGAATGATGGTGAAGTGTTCCCATCAAACTTGTCCCCTGACAAGTTCAACAATATGTGTTTGCCTCTGATGTCATTATGGCGATGAGAGCTTGCCTCAACTTTCTCTCTGCAATATGTGTTGTCATAAGATGATGGCAAAGTGTTCCCATCATTCTCTCACCTTGACAGACTCCACATTGTCATGGAGTCTTTTGACACCCTCGAGCATTCTCCTTTAGTGTATCTTACACCTACGTATCGAGGTATTTGCACAACCTCCAATGGTTGAGTTATGCCTTAGCCATGAATGCGAAGTCATCCTCCTTTGTACCCCATCCTAGTAAGGAGTCTCATGTCGGTTCCTGTAATGGGGATCTCCACATTTCCAACAAAAATAATAGGATGTGAAGATGAAACTAAAGAATGATCACAACTATTTACCTCAGATATCGATTTGGAAACATGTGAAGAGGGCTTCTATGAGCTTTCGTTGCATTTCACTTCCTCCAAGGCCTCTTTCGCGGCTTGCAGCTGAAGATGCAATCGCTACTTCTCCTCCTTCTCTTCTCGTAGATGTTTCTTTAATGCATCATGATATGTTTGAAGACTTCCATCGTTGTGCTTCAATTCTTCCATAGCTTATGTCGTGCCTTGCAATTGAAGATGCAATCATTGCTTCTCCTCCTTCTCTTCCTCTAGGAGTGTCTTTAATGCATCATGATCTGTTTTAAGACTTCCGTCGCTGCGCTTCAATTATTCCAATGCTTCTTTCGTGGCTTGCGGTTGAAGCTGCAATCCATGTTTGTCCTCCTACTCCTCTTGTAGAAGCGTTTTCAACTCATTGTTATCGGTTGCTTGTTTCTCATAAGATTCATACAACATGTCCACTTTCTCATACACCCTGAGCATGATCTCGTACATGTCTTTGACATCGTCCATTGTTGTACGTTCAATTCACATCAGCAAGAAGACCTCTCTGATACCACTTGATCCGAGTAAATTTATAATACCCTTTTAACCAAGACCTTTTGCTTCGGCTGATGTGTTAGAATTAAAATTTATGAAAAGAATTAATGAACACATGCATATATAATCAAGAGGTCCGAACACATGTCAAAAATCACACAGCAAAAGCGCAATATGTTTAATAACGAAGTTCGTCAAGTGTGGACTATGTCTCTGGGCCTCGGTGTCTCGATGGTGTTGGCTGCTTCATTCAGTGTTGTAACTAGTGATAATGTACATGGATGTTGTTGACTTGTTATACAAGGGAAATCCCTCAACATGAGTTTCAAAGTCTCTCCACGAGACGTTATATTACAAGGAAATATCACTCATCGCAAACCTCCTATCAACATGACAACTTCACACATGGTGACAAAGAGTATCCCGCCATCAAGGCAACAAGGGGATATCACAAAATAAATCACCATCTATGATAAATACATCCCACATCAAATACACAAATATTATGTATCTTACATCAGCAGGAATCAACAACAACAAATAAACCTGAAGATTATGCATCATACATCAAGCAGGAATCAACATGACATAAAACATCCTACAACAATAATCAATGAAGTACATGGAAACAACACTTCATATACCTCAACTTTGATGTTGGCTAAAGAATTGGCTTGTCAATCTCTGGATCTGAATACACCATCGAAAAAATGGCATCGAATGGCATGAAATCGACTGTCCACATGTTGAAAACCAACACCTTCATACCATGCTAGAAAATTTCCGAAAAATCGAGACCTCTTTTGTAGAAACTAACACCGCCATCAATTTCATGTCACTGACAGGTGTAAAATCCATATAACATTTGTCCAATTTCGACACTGGGAAAATTTGGCCCCTCTAAAGGTTGAGCTCAAATCATGGTTCCAATGTCTCTGCATCCTCGCTCATGGTTCCACCTGCATTAAAAAAATACCAGTCTAGAGTTGCGCGCTCCTCCTCCAGGGGCATCTGCGGACTTGATTTCTTATATCGATTAGTGGGTGGAATTCACAATAGAAGTCATTGTGGTGCATTAGCGGAGTGGTATGGTTTTCTAAATGGAGGTCAGTGGATCAATCCCGAACCTCCCCCATTTCAAAATGCAATATTATAATAAACAAAGGTGGGCGGGCCAATCCGCTTCATGTGGCCTGACCCAACCCTACAACGTTCAACATTCATAGCCATATGTTTGTTTTTCACACACACACACACACACATATATAGATGGTGTGCTTTTTATATGGTGGTTAATGTGTGGTGGTTTCGCCCGCTCGGGGGCGAGCCATGTGGGCCGGGTGGGTTCGACCCTCACCGGCACCATTCCGCCTTCGGTGGAACACATCGTTGGACAGCATTTAATATGTGTGTGTGTGTGTGTGTGTGTGTGACGTTGTAACAACATTATATATATATATATATATATATATATATATATATATTTATTTATTTATTTATTTATTTTTAAATGTGTCATTTCTATATTTAATACGTATGGTTCGGTCGGGTGGCATGATTGGTGGCCCTGCCACCCTTTTTTTAATATTGAAGTTTTTTGTATAACCCCCTTAGTAAATTTTTTGGACCATAGGGGTTATTATAATTTTTAGGAATTCGAAAAATTCACCCACTTCTCAGGTGCTAGGTCCCCTGTCATTTGACGGTGAAAATGCGGGACCATTAAACCTAGCCTACTGTCCAAGTTGGGCTAGAACTTTGACTACCTCTAAATTTCACATACGAACTCGGTTTGACGAACCGTCTCCACCATTGCGATCAGGACAATGAGATATTCAACTTGAAACTAAGTTTGCCACATTTCTACCACTTTGCTTTTTCAGCTTTCATAAGCCCTCTTTGTCCTTTGTGTGTCTCTGGAGCCACTTGGATCACTAGAAAACCCACAAACTATGGGCCTTTGTTGGGAAAGAGCTCACACAAAGCATCTAACCACCAACCCCACACTGTAGTAGCCACAGTACAAAACTCCATAAGGAATTACATCCAACCCATCGACCTCCACCTCAACACAACAATATAAAATGAAAACACATCTTAATCTCTTTAAGACAATGTCACAAAGACATTAGAACATAAATAAATCCAAAAAAATACTAGGGGAATAGGAATACTATGAAAAAATATATAACCAGCTCTAGGGGAGCCCTTGAAAGAACCAATGTATACAACAATTCATCAAGTCACCTTGTCCTTAGTCAAGTAAACGACCCCTAGAGAGTCATTCCTTTCACTACTATTAAAATATTTAAAGATGATAAAACTAGAAATAGTGTACTGCCTACAGTTGACCATAGAAAATATCCTTACTAGGGAGAAGACACCACACGTAAAACACCTTACCCACATAGAATTCCAAGAATTTACACACAAAGACATCCTAATAGGATTCACCAAGACTCGCCCAACTAATTCCAAGTGAAATTAATTCCCCTTGACATAAGACAAAAAATTAATGAAAATGAAGGAGGAGCTACATCCTTGTCAGCCCAAAGTGAAACAGACAATGCCAATGCAACATACATGTAGCCCACCTCCCCTCATCACCCTCCTCTAAATTAATCCATGGACTCTCCTTGCATTCTGCAGTAGTTGCCAAGCTTGTGAGAGGGAAAAGCCCACTCATATTTCCAACCCTTCCCACACCTCGACTTACAAACAAAATTCACCAAGGCTGACCCATCCCATTCTAAGAGGACCCAATTCCCTCCTACATAAAATGAAAGGGAAATTCTTATAAATGGGGAGATACAACCTTGCAATCCCATTGAAAAATCCATAGTGACAATGCAGAGGAAACATAGCCTTCGACCCGTCGTCACTCTGCTCCAGATCACACCCACAAACTTTCCTTGCATTATACAGATGTTGACAAACTTGTGGGAGGGAGAAGGAAAGATACTAAGGCCAAATACCAGAAACAAAATGAATTAAACACTAGCTAATTTTTCTCCTAGAAATTCATCATAAACTTCCAATTCCCCACAAACTAACCCCTGGCATTCTCCTGCTACTAATTTAACATGGTAATTGTTGTAATTCCACTTTGCGACTTCACATGATCACACCGACTTAGCAATCAATCCACACCCTCTTCTCCACCATCACTTCTATTAATTCAAGCACATATACGATTGAAAGTATACACCTTTTACATTAATATCCATTAAGTGTAGGTGCCACATCCCCCAATGACCTTTTACATTAATATCCATTAAGTGTAGGTGCCACATCCCCCGATGAGTTCTACAGGTGGGGAGGCAATGTCTCGCCCCTTACCCACCCCCTCCACCAACCATCACATTTATCACCCCATGTGGGGAATTTTGTTTATTTGAATAAGAATAATATTAAAATGGATTGGTTCAAAGGATTGAATATAATGGTAAAATTTAAGAAGTTTAATTGTTGGGAAAGGTTTAATTTCTATGTCACCTCACAGTGGGTGCCCCAATACAAGCATGATGGAGTTAATGGCTCATATGCAAAGGAGAAGGTGGGAAGGGATGAAACCCTCCACTTGGAAAACAAAAATTGATTTTGGTTTGAAATGTTTTGCCGACATTCCATGCCACACTATATTGAGCATTCAAGGAATTTATAGAGTGAATGAAACCATGCTAGATTTTTAAAGAGTCAATAAGTCTTAGAGGCTTTGAGGTCTAGTTATATAATGGAGGATGTAGGGGTATATTTATGGATGGAAACTGGTATTAATGTCGGAATAGGGATTTTGGAGACCATATAGATCTTTGGAGGTTGAGGACTCGGTCATGAGGAAGAGTTGATATCTCTTTACTTGCTACTAAATTATGTGTTTCCATTAACCCCTTGGTTGTTTCTTGTTAATTTATTCTACTTTGGTTTTATAAATTCCTCATTTCTATGTATTTTTATGTTGAGGTGGGTGACCCTATGGTCGAATGCTCTGCATATAATGGGAAATATACAAAGGGAGGTGAGTTCCTTTAGTAGTACTTGGCTTGGGATATTTTGAAATGCTTTCAATATGAAACTCTTGGCTCTCTGTAGTCATGTCTTCCTAGAAAATTATTTTCTCCATTAACATGTGGATAAATTCTATCCCATCTCTTACACCCTTTCTCTTAGATTTTTGTGGCTACCAGTATCCCTATGTTAGGTTTTATTATTTATTTCAACTTGAACTATCTACGAGGTGACATTGGGGAAGTCAATTCTCAATTAGTCATTGTTAAATTTTATTGGGCAGTGGTTGGATCACATCCTCTTGCAGTTCTCCCTTTCAAGGTGTTTACATAAGGGCTCCACCCCCTCACTCTCAGAGGTACTTTCTCTTTGTTGATTGTTACTATGATAGGGCCTCTGCTTCAGTGTTCTCAGATCTCCCTTGGTTGGATTTGTTTTCACTACTAACTCAAGTATATTAAGGAGAGATGTAGGGGAGGTAAACATTGTATGGGGGAATAAGATGGCCTAGGGACTTCTATGTCTTTGGCTTAGCTAGAAACAAAGAGCTCAACCCATATCTATCATATACCACCACCTATCTACTCAACATGAGATTGAAAAGGTAGAAGAGGAGGTCTAGGTTGAGAGAAGCTATATGACCAATGAGGAAGTGCTATTGCAAGTGGGGAAATTGATCCCTAACACCATAACATTGAAGAACCATAATAAAAAATTCATGCAGGTTGTAGATATACATTGGTGGGTCAAACAAATAATGGGAGGTGTTCTAGTGGAGCGATTAGAGGCGCCATAGGAAATACTCTTATGACTTTATGAGTCCCAAAAAAATATGAGGAAATTGGATATGAAGGTGACACATATGACAAAGGAAATGGCTAATCTAGAGTTTTTAAGCTCTAAGGATGACTCCAACCCACCCAACACCATATAGGTGGATTCAACCTCTGAATGATGAACCACGTTTTTTAATTTTATGAATTAGTCCCAGTGCTTTTCTTTTTTGTAAACTACAAATGACAGGGACAGAATAGGAAATGCTAATTATGTTAGTATCAACATGTAGTTTTGCTTTAATTTCCATTACAATGTTAGACATTTCAAATAGAGGAAATCAATTTTAAGGTGGGATTGGTCTAGCTTCCCTAGTGGCAGACCAATCACATGTAGGCATTAGTATGTAATATCAATTTCGATATAATATGCACATACTATACAAGCCTCCAGGTTTTCCACACACCATTTTTTTAGGAAAAGTGGCATGTTATATGCAGAGGAAAAATGTGTAAGCTTAATACACTGCTATGCTTCTCAAGGAAATTTTATTTTTTATATAATCAAATTTCTAACTATTTCATTGCTATTTAAAATATAGTTGCAGGTGTTCAATACTAAAATGTGTGAAGATGAAAAATATTTTTCTTCATGCTATGGTGTATCTTCTCTCATTCATCAAAATATTAAAGAATGATTTCATCCTATTACCGATTATGAGGTATTTTTTCACCTATAAATTTTTTGTTCTAGATAAAATTTCATAATATGAAAGAAATATATGCAAATTAATGTTTCAATTAATACAATTTATAGTTGTGATGATCTTATCTTATATTTGTCTTAGGTAACTCTTCAATATGATGAAAGAGAAGATGAAACTGAACTTTGAATCATGCTTCAACCTTACCATATGCTTGGTTAGTTCACTTCTGTTATTTTTTAAATCAACAGGATACTTTAATTATGAAATACCATTAAATGCATACACTTTTTATGGTTTATTTCACTTCAATTGAAGTTATTGTTTGTGTTTTTCTCAATTTATTTCATTCATGTATTTTTATTCACAAAATTATGTTTATAATTTTCTTTTTATGATTTTTTAATGCAGGAAGCGACAAAATTTATGAAAAATATTTAATGATGAACAATACATTTGATAATCAAAGTTAGAACATATGTATACAACTCAATAGTAAGAATAACATAAAATTTACATAAAGATTGTGTAGGTTGATTAGTTATAATTACTCTTATTATCATCTCTACTTTAGTTGATGCATTTTGTTATTAGCCTTCTAAGAAAAAAAAAACTTTTTGAACCTTTTCTATCATGTTAAATAGTAGTTTCAATAGTTATATACTTTTCTATATTTGAATTATAAATTTCTTAATAAATCAAACTTTTATTTTCTTTCATTAAATTATCTCTTCTTTATATCTTAGATCGTTTTGGTTGTTGTAACTCCAGCAAGTGGACATGCCAGGGTCTACAGTAAAAGACCCAGATCCAGTCTCTTCTTCTGATAGCTAGTGGTTCCTTTTATAATGTTGTTTTATGAAATGTACAGTTTTGAATGAACTCAGTTTCTATTTTCAGCATGTAGAAAACTATGAACTAGAATAGACAGCTCATGACGGACATAGACGGATGAAATTATTCCAATTTTGGTTTGCTTTTCATGCACTGAGATGGCCAACAGACCTGGTTTCCTACGTGTAGGTTGAGTCTACAGACCTGGTTTCCTACGTGTAGGTTGAGGCCACAGACTGAATTTATAATTTTGTAACCTGCTTTGCAAATATAAATAGAAAATAGAAAGGTCCTACTAAATTCACAAAACAATATATATATATATATATCATATGTAGATATTGTTATTACTTATTTGTAATTATTCATCTAATGTGAAAGATATCTATTTAATCTATTTTTGCATAACTAGAAATATATATAATAGATTATAAAAACTAACATTTTTGAAATATCATGCCATCTTGAAGTTTTCACTGAAACAAAATTCTTTGAAGGTTGGAATTGAAATGACACTACTTAGAACTTTTATTTATTTATTTATTTTAATTTTCAAAGATTGAAATAAATCATCTACATGATCAACACCATGTTGACTAAAATGATGAGTAGTGATATTATGTATGTACATTTATTATGCATATCAACTTTGAATCATATGAATTATTCAATGGACAGATTGTTCTATTACTTGTAATGGATACTTTCCATAATGTGGTGAAGCACAAAAAACTACCATAGTTTTGTTGTACACAATGAATTAAAATTTTTGGATACAACTAGGGGATATTTCAATTGTGTTAATACATTTGATATAAATTAAATATATTTATGGTAATTAGATTTAAGCATAAGAAAATGGTCAAAATTTTCTCTTTGGTACTAAAATCAAACTCTTCCTAGGATCCAAACTCATGGACACATAGTTTCTAAATTATCAAATCCAAATTTTTAGCCTATCTTTAAACTTTGACAATATATAACCTTTCTAAATAAAGGAGGTTATTTTTTTTGCACCATTTCATATTTTATGGTTATTTGCACCATACATAATTTTATTATAATAATAATAACACATGGTTTTTTTTTGCACCATTTTTTATTTTATGGTGTTTTGCACCATATACAATTTATTATTATAATAATAATTTTGATATTTTTATGATAAATTTTTATTTTTGTAAAATTGGTTCTGGTGATTTTCATCACAATATCTTGTCAAATTGGTTTTTGGTTGTTTGTACCATACACCATGGAATGCCACATAATGCCACATATACATTTAACACCAACTTTAATATTTTTCACTAACTCCAGTTTTGCACCAGAAAACATAGCACTACTTGGTATCCCCACATTATCACCACTATTTCAAAAGTGAAGATTTCTCAAATCCTTTACAAATAATAATACTAATGTAAATCTAAAAGATCCTTCTTCTTGTAATAATTTGTCTATTAATTTAACATTGACCACTGAGAATTTTAAGTTTGCTGACCAACTGAGCAGTATTTTAGCAACACGGTTTCAGTTGCTCAAACTGCCCTACTTCGGTGATGGCCAGGCTTTAATGGTGTGTAAATCTTCTTATGTTTTTATGTATGCAGCGAAGCCGTTGATTACATATTTTGAAAGAAAAAAAATCAAAATACAAATACCAATGTTTTTATTTGGATGGTGTGCAATTAAACCAGAAAATTTGTAAATTTATGCTATTCCAATGATTGGATGGGGATCAATTCCCTGGTGCAGAAACAAAGTCTGTCGGTTTAGATACTGAGGTCTCCCCAAAAAAACTTCGAACATCAGATTGTGCTCTGATATTTTATGGATCGTAGTATTTTATTTTGAATTTTTCTATTATGCATTCATTAGCCACTGCTTTGAGCAGCTCAATGGACAACAGCTCCTTTCAGCTAATCCCACGTTTCTAAACATCAATAATTATCTTTTCAATGTTGATCCATATAATATAAATTGAGTTTTATTGAGTTAAATATTCGAATTCCTATACTCTAATTATATTAGGAATAATTGCTTATTTTAGTATAGTGTGTAAGAATATGATAAACAATCATTATTAGGGCTTTGTTTAGTGAGGTGTGAATTTGGCATGTAATATTAAAACAGTTATGATTTTTTTTTGGAAAATACTTGATAGTGGAGTTTTTGTTTAAATGGTGGTTTGAGAACTATAACTTGAATTTTTCAATATTGCCTTCAAAATTGTTTTTTCCCAATAAACCTAACTCTAGAATCTATTTTCCTAATTAAATTATTAAATTAAAACAAAACTCTATTAATCTATTAATTAATTTAATACTGTTTAGTACAAATTATAAATTTTAACTTTAAAAATAAATAAATTATTATAATTGAAAAAATAAATAAATTTTAATGTTTTTAACCATTTTTGTTTACTTTTTATTTTTTATTTTTATATACATCATTAATTGGCAAAAAAATTCACTCGATCCATCCACACTTTTTGATATAAAATTGTATAATTCACTAATTCATTTTATTATAATTGAAAAAAACAAATAACTTTTAATGTTTTAACCATTTTTTTTTACTTTTGCTTTTTTATTTTTATATACGTCATTAATGGACTTTGTCCATCAACACTTATTGATTATATAAGAAGTCTCTGTGATAGAAAATTGTATAATTTACTAATTCATTCAATGCATTTTTTCTAGATTAAGTAATTCATTAACATAATAATAAATTCAATTATTTCTAATTTTTAATAAAATTTGAATTTTAAATAAATTTACATTGATATATTTTTTAATAATTTGAATGAAAGAAATTTAATTCTTAATAAATGGGATAATAGATATGATAAAGATATTTTCTTCTTAGTTATTTTCTCAATTTATTTTAAATTTTGAATAACTTTTATTAATTTTAAACAATATGACATTATTACTAATCAAATTATCTAAAATATCTATTTTTTTTTTCCTTCCAAAGAAACTTATTTAGGTAATATATGCAAATTGTTGGGTATGTGTTATATTCTTTCCACAATTAGTAGTGTTATATTCTTTCCACAATTAGTAGCAGAAAGGGGAAAAAAAATTGAACCCTATTTTTGGGTGTGCAGACTCGCCCATGGTTTTGTGCATGGGTTTCCACATGGTTTTGGGCATGATGGTTTTCAGCCCCTGGTATTTTGTAGGTCCGGTCAAGGAAACTACGATTATGTTCTAATCGAGAGTTGATGGATTAGGGTTTATGAATGCCTGGGCATGTATATATATGTGTTGTAACACTAAAATGAATATAATGAAAAGTATATATGTTTTATGTTTTATTCTGTAGCTATTGTTTATTTTTTGTTTTTAAAATTCGTTTGCAGAAAATTTCTATAGAGAAGTAAAACCTACACAAATTTATATCACTTTTAATCTTCTATTTAGTTTTTCCTTTTTAACTTTTCATTTTTTTAATATGGCATTCAATGATCCAACCTCTTTCTATTTCTGTTTAGAGCATCTTATATCAATAAATGAATAAGCCACTTTTACAATTTCTTTTCTTTTTTTTTTCTATGTTCCCAGCATTGAAAAAACAGAAATTTTCCAATTTCACTTTTACCTTCAATTTTTTTTTTTCCTTCTTCTAGCTGTTATTTTCATTCTTCTTTATATATCCCATCTCATCTAATCTCTAGATTAACAAAATATAAATTTTCTAATTTCACTTTTAAATTCAAATCTTTCTTCCATCTTTCTTCCATCATCTCTGTGTCATTTAGTTTCGAATAACAGGGACATTTCGCTTTTCGAAGTGGAAGGCAGTACGTTGGTGCAAAATCCAGTTGGATCTGGCGTTGACTCAGGTAGCTTGTGGAATACCCCGGTGCCAAAGAATTAACCAATTACATTAACCCTGATCAACCCTAATGTACGAATAGGATCGAATTTCGACGAATTATTATTAGGCAGTCCAACAGAATTGGCCAATTTCCGTACTGTTTGCCCCAATTGGGTAGGGGAAGCTCGTCATTGCGACCCACAAACCTGGAGAGCTCAAAAGCACACAATCTGATTTCGAAGTTTTTTGAGGAGATCTCACTATCTAAACCGATGGACTTTGTTTCTGCAGCAGGGATTTGATCCCCATCCAAGATCCCCATCCAATCATTGGAATAGCATAAATTTACAAATTTTCTGGTTGAATTTCACACCATCCACATAAAAACATTGGTATTTGTATTTCGATTTTTTTTCATTGAAAATATGCAATCAACGGCTGCCCTGCATACATAAAAACATAAGAAGATTTACACGCCAGGCCATCACTGAAGCAGGGTAGTTTGAGCAAATGAAACGACTGTTGCCAATACCGCCTAGTTGGTTAGCCAACTTACAAAAGAAGATTTACACGCCAGGCCATCACTGAAGCAGGGCAGTTTGAGCAAATGAAACCGTTGTTGCCAATACAGCCTAGTTAGACAACTTAAAATTTTCACTGGTCAATGTTAAAATAATAGATAAATCCACTAATTATTAAACTCTTAATGTAATACTATTATTAAAATAGAATTCTTCACAATACAGAATTAAAAATATCTAATATTTTAAAGATTTTTAAATTTTAAAAATATTTATATTATTTTTTAATTCACTTAATTTATAATTAAAAATAATTATTTATTTTCATATTATTTTTAAATTTTTAAATTCTTTTTTAAATGTATTTTCTTATTTTATATATATATTTGAATGAAAAATAGCTAAAAGATAGGCTGGTTTGTAGACTTTAGAAAAAATTTCAACACTATTCCTGGAGATAAGTTTTGGGAGAGACTTAAAGAGATCATGGTCTCTCCTGAGTTGAGGATTGTTGAGATCCATCTCTACTAGACCATTAGTGCCAAGCTTAAGACCAACGAGAGGTGGTCTAAAAACATTAATGGGTATGATAATAAAAACATTAATGGGTATGACACTTAATATCTACTAGACTAAACTCATGATCATTAAATCCAGAAACACCACCCATGGTAGTTTAGTGTAGAATAACCAATTCTTAGAGCAATTTTCTTCTTATAAGTATTTGGGCATTGACTTCCCTCATCATCTCAACTGGAATTATAGCATTGAGAAAATGATTATTGGGGGCTAGAAAGCTTATTATGAGCTCGAAAACAATTGTAAGTCGGTCAATCTTTACATTTGGAGTAAAAAGAGGTTCCTTTTTGAGACCCTTGTCACCTCTGTTGTCCTATACGGATGTAAATTTTGGGGTTGCAGTATATCCAAATAGTCATGGAGGAAGATTGAGATGATTCAAAAGTAATTCATAACCTACAACCTTAAGATCAAGGGAAATACTCCCTATCCTATCCTCTTGATCAAATCTAGTTTGTCCCCCATTGAAAATACGACTATGTTTAGATATATGATATATAAGAAAAAGCTTGACAACATGGAATAAAAAGGCTCCCTAAAATTTCTTCTAACTGTAATCAAAACCCTCACCTTCGCCTCAAGCACTGGTGGCATAAGAATGCCCAGTCCTAGCTCAACCATTGTAGAATTAAGGAGGAGCTTATTACTCAGTCAACCATTGTAGAATTAAGGAGGAGCTCAGTATGGGAAGCAAATATAATATAAAAAATACTATTACCTCTAAGTTTAAGGACATGATGTGGGAGGATCAGGAGTTGGAGGGTAAAAGGAAGCTAAGATACTATAAGGAAGTGATCGACCCCACCCTTGATAACCAGAATAGCAAAGATAATATAAAAAAATACTATTACCTCCAAGTTTAAGGACATGGTGTGGGAGGATCACGAGCAGCAGAGTAAAAGGAAGCTAAGATACTATAAAGAAGTGATCAACCCCACCCTTGATAATCAGAATTATCTCTCGATGTTTTCCAACAATAGGAAAAAAACAAACATCACTAAGATAAGAAATAATTCCCATGAGCTTCTAACTGAGACGTGACAGTGGTCTATTCCCAAAACCCCTTGGAACAATAGAAAAAACCCCTTAAAACCATAAAATTTGTCATATTTATGATTTTAATTTTCAAATTAATTTTAAATTCTTCTTTATTTTTAAAATTACCTTCTAATTATATTTTGTAATTGTCAAATTATTTTTAAAATCATTAGTACAACTCATGAATAAAAAAATAAATGACTTTTCACTCCCGATTATTTTGTAATGATTTGTGTATAAGTTCTTAACTTATTTGAGAGATAGAATGGACCGCACCATTTTTTCCCAGAAAGGCATCGAAAATAAAATACGAAAGGTGAATGTTCAGAATTGGAAGGGTTTTGAGAATAGGAAGGGTTAAACAGACCCTCAATTTCAAATCAAATAAAAATAAATTTAATTTAAAAATCAGCACATGTTAAATACACACCAAATCAGATCATATTCTAAGTTCACAAATATGACAGATACTTTATATTCGATGAGATTTATTTACAAGATGAGCATGTGAACAGAATTTAGGTCCTCCGTTCGAGCCACTTGATTTGAATATAATACTTTAGTTTTTAATTTTCCTCACCACAAATTATAGCACCTATGACAACTCATACTGCTTTGATGAGTCAATGTAACTGAATCATTCACCAAGCAGTCAAGTACAAGCCAAATGGCGATATACAATTGATTTGAATACTTAATGTAATAAGTGTAATTCTCTATAGACAGTTGTTAATTTTCAATTACATTGCACTAAATTATAAAACAAATGAACTTCTCTAATGTATAGGTTGCAATTTAATTAACTAGAAAATGTGGAATATATTATTTACGAGGTATTGGATTATAAAACAAACTAACTTCTTTAATATATAAGTTGCAATTTAATTAACTGGAAAAGGTGGAATATATTATTTATGAATTCTTACCTAGGTTTTCTTTTTTAATGTTGTAATTTAGCTTTATTTCTGCACCATATTTGATTTCATTAAACTAGCAATTTTATAAATATATACATGGTTATTTGTTGATATATTTATCAAGCTGGAATGAAGTTTAAAATTATTTGGACTTTTTTTATAATATTTAATTGAAAAAATATTTTTATAAATATTTATATTTGATTATTTTAAGTTTAAAATATTATTAAGATAAATGAAATTTACATGTTAAATAAATTGAGTCAATATTAAGAATTTGACTTCTGTGATTTATAAATTATGTATCAAATTTATCGGTAAAAATCACATTGGAGAAATTTGTGTCGACGCCTTTCGAACCAGCCAGTGTGGTTCATCATCAGGACAAGATGCGAAATCTCATCTAAGACTCTGCTTAAATAGATAAAGAAGTTCCAAGTAACCGTTGTACAATAACGACTAGTTTGACCAAAAATAAAAATAAAAATAGAATAAATTAATTAATAAATAAAAATTAAAACTAAAAAATTTCTCCAATGTGATTTTTACGAAAAGATTTGATACATAAATTAAATCAACTTTATATAAATATTTCATAACAAAATTTGAATTTAAATCATATTGTTTTATTATATATTCAAATAAACTAAAACCTATAAAATTTATCAAATACATTTATTAATATAATTATGCCAATAAATTTTAAGAATCTCAAACTTATAAAATATATCAAACACATTTATTAATCTATTAATATAATTATGTCAATCTCAAACTTTAAATATAATGCAATTTGTTTTGCATGGTATATCATCCCATACAAAATACACTTATATCCTTTTATGATGCAATTTGTATCATGGGATATCATGCAATACTAAATATACTTTCCTTCTCGGAGGAATCACGTGTAGTTTCAAATTGATGATTTGCTGCACAGTGACCGAACTTCCAAGTCGGTCAACAAGGTTCGGAGCATCCAAGTCTCATTCACATCTCTCACTAGGATATTTCCACCTGTGGAATATAATAATTTCAAATACTCAAATTTTATTTGCTTAATCTACCGTTGAGATTTGAACTTTGCAAAAAAACAAAATGGACAAATACATTTTACCCAAAATTCATCGTAAAATTCAAATTCCATGGTAGCAATTTTGCAAAAAACCAGAATGGACAAATACATTTTACCCAAAATTCATCGGAAAATTCAAATTCCATGGTAGCAATTTGAGATAATTCAACTTTCAAGTTTGAGGATGAATATCCTATAGTTTTCGCGTTGTATACAACGGACCGAACGCATATCGAAATAGATTTATACAAAATAATTGTAGCCTATTGTGTACAGCCATTTTCTCTTCTACTACTCATAAATAAGAAATTCCAGTGACGCCATTATCCGTGCAGACTGCTCAGAATTGGAGTCGTAATTTCAGTGAGCCGACTTAAGGCGGTAGCCCATACAATAATAATCCATAAAGAAACGCTTGCAGATATGAAGCTCAAAACACTGATTGCAACAATGGGACGAGTGTTGATCAAAGCAGACTGCAACCATTGCATTGCCATAAATACGTGCGCATGATACGCAGGACAGTAGTGTTTCTCCCATTCCATGTACTCCTCTGGCGTCTCATAATTGTTGTCCCGCATTTTAAGGTCTAACATTCGCTTCTTCAGAAGTATCATATTCGCATCAACAATGTTCGGGCCGCCTGCATTCGAAACAATTTAGCACTTAGTCTAACCCTATGAGGAGCCAATCATGGCCATAGCAGTATGAACAGAACTAATGAGAAATCCCGTGATGAATATTTAAAAAAAAAGGTTACCTGAACCAAATTGGTATTCGCCAGAGCTTGCAGCTTTTACAGCGAACCGCCTCCTGCTAACTCTTCTCTCCCTCTTTCAAGCGAAAAGTTGGGGAACTCTCCTAATCTGCTTCAGCAGCAGTGGTGAGAACGCCGAGGAGATTTGGGGTAGAAACCCGGCACAAACTTTTGGCATTGCAGTCGCATATGTGAGATCTATGGGTGACCTATAAATCTCTAAAATCTATATAGTAGTCTGATACTGCAGTACTTCGTTAAAAAGTATGAGAGAGAAAGAAACGCACAATTTTCTGATGATATTCCGCCCGTTGACTATTGGCACAACGAATTCTATTCACTAACTTTGGATAAAATGGTGCGGCTAAGAGCGCTATGATTTATAGGGCAGGCTGACTGCAACCGTTCCATTTTTTTATTTTTTTTAAGGGCGGAGGAAGCAGGCTCTCCTCTACTGTTATAATGGCTACGCGCTTTCCCTATTATTTATGAGTTCTTACGTAGGTGGAATATATTATTTATAGGGCAGGCTGACTGCAACCATTCCATTTTTGTATTTTTTTTTGAAGGGCAGAGAAAGCAGGCTCTCATTTACTGTCATAATGGCTACGCGCTTTCCATATCTTGTATTTTTTTTCCCTCTAAGACTTCAGACCGCATGTAAAAATCGATTTAGCCACCGACCTACATGGCCTGTTATTTCTTTTATATTCTTCTCGAAAAGGGAAACAACATGTTGACAATTCGCGTTTCCAAAACAATTCGTAAAACCATCATGATAAATGAAGAGGTTCGGTTGGAGATTAAAAAATTATAAATGCCAATTGACGTGAAGCATGTTGACACGTGCCATTTTTAAAATAAGATGGGCCAGCCACCAACTCTACCGATCTTAACGGTAAGTAAAGGTGAGTTGATGATGGGTGAATCAGTTTAACACATTCATGGACTTTTAAAACTTTTCATTAACACTTGTTTACATCTTCATTTTATGTTTAACTTAATCTTGTGAGTAATCTTAGAATGTGAATAGCGAGCATTAATATAATGTAACAGTAGACTTAATATAAGAGCAGCAAGTATTAAGCAGATGATATAAACCAGATCAACACATAAACATCATGCATAGAGACACCAGATATAAGTGAAAACCCATAAAGGGAGAAAACCACATCTTATTATTGTTGTGATGTAAAGGCAAGCTCCAACTTCCTCTCACCAATGGTTTTCTGTAAGCACCAACCTACAGGAGTATCCAACCTCAAATTCTGCAAGCTACAACTTGCAAGGAAGCTTCAACTCCCTCTTTTTCATAAAGAAACATTTGCTGATTTACCTTGGATATCAGCTATGTTATGTACCTTTGATTTCTTTCACTGCACTCCAATCTTCATATCTGCTTGATTATTTCTTTTTCTTCAATTCTGCATTCTCTTCTCTTTTATCAATTTACTCAGAGAAAAAGTACCATTTCAACTTTATAGTGGGATTTTATCTTTCTCTAGAGACTTGCCAATTACATCACAAACAATATAAACAGTTAAAACCTTTCATTCAATTACAATGTAAATTTCGAATAGCACTCCTCCCTTCCTCTTTTTCTTCCTCATACATCCGACCTCACTCTCTTTTTCGTTTTCACTTTCATTCAGTTCCCTGTTCATTGCAATTATATAACTGCTGTACAGTTTCAACCAATGCGTATCATATCCATGGTCCTTTGTGTATAAACCACTCCATATATATATATATATATATATATATATATATATACACCTTGTATTTTAACCATTTGCACGAGAAACTATGATGTATTCAATTCACAGGCCCACATATATTTGATAGACTTCACACCTTTAATTCATTTAAATGCCAGCGCCCTTTAAACATATAAACCCGCATATGGATTTGTTATATAAAATTATATATATATATATATATATATATATATATATATATATATCAACACATATATATGTTTCGGACCTTGGGAATTTTAAATATATATCTCGAGTTTTAATTCAATTGAACTACTTATAACATACCTTTGGCTTCGGGCCCACATATACGATTGACGGAAATTCAATGGAATACATATGCCCGTACCTTTGGTTAAACTCCGTGCCACTTCTGAACACGATCACCATTCAATAAACCTTCCTCCAGATCGACGGCTTATGTCAATATCGCACAGGGTCCTCAGCCGAAGATTAATGCGCGATGGCACACAATGAGAGCGGTTTTCCATATTCGCTAAGGGACACGTGTCAGATCCTCTATGGAATCGCTGCGATTTCATGAATACCGCTTGCACGTCGAAAGTGGTGTGATAAAAACCAGAAACCCTCTTTGACTGTTCACTCTTCGTGGTTCCTCTCCTTCGCTCAAGGTTCCATCTACCTTTATTATTTATGAGTTCCGCTCATTCTTCAATGTATTATTATAATTAAACTCCAGGTTCCGTTACTCCCACTCCAAACCACAACAATGCGTTTAGTTACAAATAGGGCTTCGACTTAAATCTGCATCGGACTTCTTCAGAACGAGGGTTAAACATACAGATAATGACCAGGGTAATCTCAATTGTGCCTCCCTTCTAGGATCATAACGTCGCTACTTTCACAATTCCCTCTTTCTTATGCAGAGCGCACACACAGTCACTCATTCACAGAGAGTGTGGTTCATTAGTATTCTGAGGGGAACAAGAAACTCACACAAACCAATCCTACAAGGTTCTTCACCACAAAATTGCCACACAATCACTCAAATTTCCATATCCTTGCTTAATGGACTCGACTCAATTTCATAGGATCATTCATCAAGAACTCATGTGTTCACACAGGATTTAACTCGTCAAATGCACAATAATACTGAATCAATTCTTCACATGATTCGACCAAGAAGACATTCAAACAGGGTTAACCCCATCCAGACACACTTAATTCAAAGACAGTTCTTCCATAACAGATATCTATAAATATAGGCGATCAATCTCGAAAACAAATTCTTGCAATTTCATGACAGGCCAGAAATTCAGTTCAGTGGCCATTATCCTCCTACAATGTTGCTGAAGAAGTCCTCTACCTCAATTCAGTGCCTTTGAATTGCCACTGTTCTCCTTGACTGATGCTGCTCCTTACTTCTCTTTTGTTTCAGGTGTTCCTTCTTTTCCATCTCCTTTGCCAGCTCCTCCTTTGCCAACTCCTTTTCCATCAATGACAACATTACCAAGTCTCCCCCTTTGGCATTAATGGAAATAACCTCCGCTTTCTTTTCAGAAGTACTTTCTCCCCCTTTGGCATCAATGGCAAAGGGTTTCTCATTTCCTAGTTTGCTTTCTGCGTTTCCTCTCTCTGAGTTACTCTGTAGCCTTTTCATTGACTCTGTTATGCCAGATTTACTCTTTCCATAAGCTTTTGATCTTGAGGTCTTGTTTTATGATTTCCTTACTGGTTTATCTTCCCCTAGAATGATATTGTCGTTTCTGTTCTCCCCCTGAAACTATGCTCTTGCTTCATATCAGAGAGTAGCATCTATAGATACTACCCCTAGTCTATTTTTCAAATATTCAAATGGTTCTCTAGCAAGACGTTTTGTCAATATATATGCTGTCTGTTCTTTTGTTGGCACATATTCCAACTTTAATATTTTTTGAGCTACTTGTTCTCTGAGAAAATGATACTTGATTGGAATATGTTTAGTTTTTGAATGAAGCACAGGATTTTTAGAAATACTTATAGCACTTGTATTATCACATTTGATTGAAATAAGTTCATCAATGCTTACCTTCATGTCTTGGAGGGTTTGCTTCATCCACATGACTTGTGTACAACATTCTGCTGCTGCTATGTATTCTGCTTCTGCTGTGGATAGAGAAATAGATGTTTGTTTCTTGCTTAGCCATGCCACCAGACTCTCTCCTAAATAGAATGCACCTCCACTTGTGCTTTTCCTGTCATCAACACAACTGGCCCAATCTGCATTTGTATATGCTGTCAAAATGAAGGTTTTTCCTTTTGGATACCATAGCCCATAATGTGCAGTCCCTTGTAAATATATGAATATTCTTTTAATTGCTAGTAAGTGATTTTGTTTTGGTGCTGCTTGATATCTTGCCACAAGTCCTACAGCCAACACAATGTCTGGTCTAGAAGCTGTTAAATATAACAGACTTCCAACCATGGATCTGTAAAGTTTTTGATCTACATCAGCTGTTCCATCTTCTGCACAAAGCTTACATCCAGTAGTCATGGGAGTTGATACAGGTTTGCAATCCTCCATTTTAAATCTTTTCAGCATCTCTTTTAAGTATTTTTCTTGTGAGATAAATGTGCATGTGCTCTTTTGTTGAATTTGTAGTCCTAAATAGAAGGTAAGCTCTCCAATCATAGACATTTCAAATTCTGATTTCATCTCTTCAGCAAATCCTTTTTTTAACTCATCTTTGCTGCTTCCAAACATGATATCATCTACATACACCACTACAATCAAAAGTTCATCTTTATTTACTTTTATGTACAAGTTGATGTCTACTCCCCCTTTCTTGAACCCTTGTTTTTGCAAGTATTTGTCCAACCTTGAATACCATGCTCGAGGAGCTTGTTTCAGCCCATATAATGCTTTCTTTAATCTGAAAACATAGTCTACGTTATCTGTTAAGGAGAACCCTTCCGGTTGCTCCATGTAGACTTCTTCCTCTAAATCTCCATTCAGAAAGGAAGACTTCACATCCATTTCACATACCTTGAAGTCATGATAGCAAGCAAAAGCTAAAAATAGTCTAATAGCTTGGACCATTCTAGCTACAGGGGCAAGTGTTTCATCATAATCAAGTCTTTCAACCTGTGAATATCCCTTGCACACAAGTCTCGCTTTATTCCTGATTACCTGTCCTTGTTCATTCATCTTATTTTTGAATACCCATTTTGAGCTGATGACATTTTTCTCACTGGGTCTTGGAACTAGTTCCCAAGTGTTGTTCTTCTCAATTTGGTCCAATTCTTCATTCATGGGATTTACCCAATGTTTGTCTTTGCTGGCTTCTTCAAACTTCTTTGGCTCTATTTGTGACAACATTGCGAGATATACCTCTTCAGTCTGTTCAGTTAGCTATCTTCTTGTCTGTACACCTACACTTTTGTCCCCAATGATTTGATTTTCTGGATGATTCTTCTGAATGTATCTTGAGGAGATTTTTGATCTTAGATCTGTATCTTCTATTGGCTTCCTTATTTCATCATCATCTTGATTCTCTTCTTCATGAACTTTCGGAGGATTGTTGCAATATGTACTTCTTAATTTGTTTGATAGTTCTTCATCAAATCTTACATCAATACTTTCTACAATTTTGTGAAGTATTTTGTTCTAGCACCTGTAACCTTTACTCTTAGATGCATATTCTAAGAATATTCCTTCATCTGCTCTTGCATCAAACTTTCCCAAATTTTCATCATTATTTTTTATAAAATACTTACTTCCAAAAACTCTAAAATGCTTGATTGATGCAGGTTTACCATGCCATAATTCATAAGGAGTCTTGTCACTGTTTGGTCTTAAATGAGCTTTATATAGGATATGCACAGCAGTGTGTATTGCATCTGCCCAAAAGGTTTGAGGAATGTTACTTTCTTGCATCATGGCTCTGGCAATCTATTGTACAGACCTGTTATGTCTCTCTGCCACTCTGTTTTGTTGAGGTGTTCCTGCAATTGTGAACTGTTTCTTTATCCCATGCTCATTGCACAGATCTGCAAAAACATAATCTATATATTCACCTCCGCTGTCTGATCTGATGCACTTTAGCTTGTATCCTGTTTGATTTTCTGCCAAAGCCTTGAATATTTTGAATTTCTCAAATGCTTCTGATTTGTGTTTGAGAAATGCAACCCATGTTATTCTAGAAAAATCGTCTATTATTATCATGAAATAGGATTCTCCACTTGGTGTTTTAGTTCTCGAAGGCCCACACAAATCCATGTGAACAAGTTGAAGAGGTCTTCTTGTAGATAACTTCTCTTTGGTTTTAAAGGATGTACGGGTCTGCTTACCTAGCTGACAAGATTTACATATTGTATTTGAAGGCTTCTTGATGACTGGCACATCTCTGACTGCATTATTTTTGCTTAGACTTATGATATGATCAAAGTTTAGGTGTCCCAATCTCCTATGCCATAACCAAGACTCCTCAAATTTGCTAAGATGACATGCTTCATTTTCTTCTTTTACTACATAGACATTGCTTTCCATTCGAACACCTTTGATTAGGATTTTTCCAGTGGTTCTTAATCTTACTTCACAGTCTTGAGCTCTAAAAAGAACTTCACAAACTTTATCACACATTTGACTAACACTCAACAGATTTTCTTTCAGCCCATCCACAAATAGTACATCCTGGGCTTTTCCTCTACCATTGTCCAGACTAACTGAGCCTCTTCCTTTGATCTTTCCTTTTTTATCATTTCCAAAAGCAACATTTTCAGATTTCTTTTCGTCAAAGGTTATAAACTCGCTTCTATCTCCTGACATATGCTTTGAGCAACCGCTGTCCAAATACCACTGGCTTTTTAGATCTTGAGCTATTAGAGCCAAGTCACATTTATTCACTTTCTTTTTCCACTGCAAGCATCCTCTTGTTTGGTGTCTTTTCTGATATGTTGAACTACACACTCTTAGAGAACATTTGGAAGACATATGTCCACTTTTATTGCATACACAACATTTGGACATATCCTTAGCAGGATTATAAGTAGGAATAAACTCTCCATGATTCATAAACCTTCTTGAGGTTTTGAACAACAGAATTTGTTCATATTTCCTGCATTCTATGATTTTATGGCCAAAATCATTACAATAAAAATAGTATCCATAAAAAAAATTTGCATACCTGACAAAAGGTTGTCTTCTCCATCTTCCTGCTTGAGTAAAACTTTTTACTGTTTGCATCCTTTGCTGGTTTGTATTTATTCTTCTTGTATAACAATATGCAGCAATGTGTCCTAATTTGTGACAAGAATAACAAGTAGCATTTTTCATAGAAGGAAAAAATCTCCTTTGATGACTTCCAAATTTGACATACTCAGGAATATGCAAGGTTTTTTCAGTTGACAATTTATTTACTTCATCCTTTGTAATTTGAGCTTCCTTCTGATTTTTATCTACTTTATTGCAAGATTCTTCTTCCTTTGAAATCTTCTGAGCTGCTTGGATATTCTCATCTGCTTTTACAAAAATAATATTTTTGTTTTCTTTTTCTTTTTCTTTGCTTGATTCTCCTTCATAGCCTATCCTAGTTTTGATCAGAGGTGACCTTTGTGCATTTAGAATTTGATCCAACTACCCTGAGCCTTTCATTAGAGGTGCATTCATTAATAGCTCTCTTTGGGCCTTTTCTAATTTCTTTCTCAGGTTCACTACTTCTTCTTCCAATTTTTCACATTCCTAAGTTTTATCCTTGATCTGCTTAAGTAAAATATCTTCTACCTTCTTGGCTTCTTCAAGCTCTATTTTCAACTAAATGAGGACTTCTGAATTTTGTTCCTCTCTCACGTATTTGAGAAGAATGTCTTTCTGTTTTCTGCACTTCATTTTTAGTCTGTCAATTTCCTCCAAGGCACTTATTGGCTCCCCCTCAAGGTCCACTTCACCTTCTTCCTCATCTTCTAAAAAACATTCTTCCAGCTCCTCTATAGCCATCAAAACAAATTCTGATGTTCCTTCTTCACTTGAGAATTCAATTGAGTCTTCTGATGCACTGCTGTCTTGTTGAGCATAGAAATATTTTCTATTGAATTTCTTCCCTTTCTGCCAGTTCTTAGATATGGTCTTCTCTGATTCCTGAGCCTGATTCTTTGTTTTCTTATAAGGACATTTAGAAGCATAATCTCCAACTCTTCCACAATTGAAACATTTAAATGGAAGCTTACCTTTATACTTACCTGAGCCTTTATCCAACTTCCTGATAATTTTGGCCTCTTCTTCATCAGAACAGGAGCCTATCTCATATTTTTCTTCTTTCTTCTCGTCTGCCTTAAAAGCTGCCTCCCTTACACTTTACTTCATCTGTGGCAGTCTCATCTCATACGTTGTTAGTTTTCCAAGAAGATGATTCATGGTCAAGGTTTCCCAATCTGTTGTTTCTTCTATGGCAGAGACCTTGGGATTAAAACTAGATGCCAAAGATCTTAGGATCTTTTGAACAATTACACATTCTTGGATGGTTTCACCTAGTGCTTTCATATTATTGATAATTTCTGCAACCCTTAAAAAGAAACTAGCAATATCTTCATCATCATTCATCTTTAAATTTTAAAACTGGGCTCTATAGACTTGAAGTTTAGCAGTTTTCACCTTTTTGTCTCCTTCATGAATATTTTCTAGAGTTTCCCACATTTCTTTGGCAGTCTCACTGTGCATTACTTTGATGAATTCTGCATCACATAGTCCATTCAAGATTGCATTCATTGCCTTTGCATTAGCCACAAAATCTTGTTTGGCTTCTTTCTCTGAGATATTTGCCTTAGAATCATATCCAAATTCCACAGCAGCCCAAACTTCTATTCCTAAGGACATTATGTATGTTCTCATTATGATTTTCCAGAAGGCATAATTTGCACCAGCGAAAAAAGGAGCTTTGTTCGTTGAGGATCCTTCTTGACTAGCCATCTCAAGAACCTAGGATCTCCTTTCAGTTGTTAAACTTGCTCTGATACCAATTGTTGAACCCTTAGTTAAACTAAGAGGGGGGGGTGAATCAGTTTAACACATTCATGGACTTTTAAAACTTTTAATTAACACTTTTTTACACCTTAATTTTATGTTTAAATTAATCTTGTGAGTAATCTTAGAATGTGAGCAGCAAGCATTAATATAATGTAACAATAGACTTAATATGAGAGTAGCAAGTATTAAGCAGATGATATAAACCAGATCAACACATAAACATCATGCATAGAGACACCAGATATAAATGGAAACTCATAAAGGGAGAAAACCACATCTTATTATTGTTGGATGTAAAGGCAAGCTCCAACTCCCTCTCACCACTGGTTTTTTGTAAGCACCAACCTACAGGAGGCTCCAACCTCAAATTCTACAAGCTACAACTTGCAAGGAAGCTTCAACTCCCTCTTTTTCATAAAGAAACATTTGTTGATTTACCTTGGATATCAGCTCTATTCTGTACCTTTGATTTATTTTACTGCACTCCAATCTTCATATCTGCTTGATTATTTCTTTTTCTTCAATTCTGCATTCTCTTTTCTTTTATCAATTTACTCAGAGAAAAAGTACCATTTCAGCTTTACAATGGGATTTTATCTTTCTCTAGAGACTTTCCAATTACATCACAAACAATATAAAAAGTTAAAACATTTCATTCAATTATAGTGTAAATTTCGAATAGCACTCCTCTCTTCCTCTTTTTCTTCCTCATACATCCGACCTCACTCTCTTTTTCGTTTTCACTTTTATTCAGTTCCCTGTTCATTACAGTTATATAACTACTGTACAGTTTCAACCAACGTGTATCATATCCATGGTCCTTTGTGTATAAACCACTCCATATATATATATATATATACGCCTTGTATTTTAACCATTTGCACGAGAAACTATGATGTATTCAATTCACGGGCCCACATATATTTGATAGAATTCACACCTTTAATTCATTTAAATGCCAGTGCCCTTTGAACATATAAACCCGCATATGGATGCGTTATATAATATTTGATATTATATATATATATATATATATATATATATATATATATATATATATATATATATCTGCACATATATATGTTTCGGACCTTGGGAATTTTAAATATATATCTCGAGTTTTAATTCAATTGAACCACTTATAACATACCTTTGGCTCCGGGCCCACATATACAACTGACAGAAATTCAATGAAATACATATGCCCGTACCTTTGGTTAAACTCTGTGCCACTTCTGAACGCGATCACTGTTGAATAAACCTTCCTCCAGATCGACGACTTGTATCAATATCGCACGGGGTCCTCAGCCGAAGATTAATGCGCGATGGCGCGCAATGAGAGCGATTTTCCATATTCGCTCAGGGACACATGTCAGATTCTCTATGAAATCGCTGCGATTTCATGAATACCGCTTGCCCGTCAAAATCAGTGCAATAAAAACCAGAAACCCGCTTTTACTGTTCACTCTTCGTGGTTCCTCTCCTTCGCTCAAGGTTCCATCCGCCTTTATTATTTATGAGTTCCGCTCACTCTTCAATGTATTATTATAATTAAACTCCAGGTTTCGTTACTCCCACTCCAGACCACAACAATGTGTTTAGTTACAAATAAGGCTCTGACTTAAATCTGCATCGGACTTCTTTAGAATGAGGGTTAAACATACAGATAATGACCAGGGTAATCTTAATTGCGCCTCCCTTCTGGGATCATAACGTCGTTGCTTTCACAATTCCCTCTTTCTTATGCAGAGCACACACACAGTCACTCATTCACAAAGAGTATGGTTCATTATTCTTTTGAGGGGAACAAGAAACTCGCAAAAACCAATCCTACAAGGTTCTTCACCACAGAATTGCCACACAATCACTCGAATTTCCATACCCTTGCTTATTGGACTCGGCTCAATTTCATAGGATCATTCATCAAGAACTCGTGTTCACACAGGATTTAAATCGTCAAATGCACAATAATACTGAATCAATTCTTCACATGATTCGACCAAGAATACATTCAAACAGGGTTTAACCCCATCCAGACACACTTAATTCAAAGACAGTTCTTCCATAACAGATATATATAAATATAGGCGATCAATCTCAAAAGAAAATTATTGCAATTTCATGACAGGCCAAAAATTCAGTTCAGTGGCCATTATCCTCCTACTCTGTTGCTGAAGAAGTTCTATACCTCAATTCACTGCCTTTGAATTGCCATTGTTCTCCTTGACTGATGCTGCTCCTTACTTCTCTTTTGTTTCAGGTGTTCCTTCTTTGCCATCTCCTTTGCCAGTTCCTCCTTTGCCAACTCCTTTGCCATCAATGACAACATTTCCAACAGGATTATATTAATATATAGCTATTTTTAATTAATTTATTTAATTTAAAATAAATTATTATGATGAGGTTATATATATATATATGTTTTATTTATTTATCAAAAAATGTAGGTAGTTATCAAAAAAATGTAGGTAGTCTCTCTCAGATTTGTTGACTACTGTGATTAGCATATGACAAAGAAACAAAAAAAAGTTAGAGAAATGGTCTACAACTTAGGAGACTAAAAGCACCAAAAAGCATATAAACAAGTAAAACACATATAACCATTATCAATCATTTGAAGTAATTGAGACAGGATTGTCAGAGCAATCCCTAGAGGAGGGGGAGGGTGGAAGGAGCACTAGACATGCTCCTCGAAGTGCGTCATCCATGACTCCAACTTCTCCACCTTCTCTGTTAGCAAATTCTGACCATGCCAAACCACCACAACCCATTCCCGAACATGACACTAGAAATAATGCATCTTGTTCAACGTAGCAATGAGCGTTACATGTTCTTATTTCCGCACCCTCTTTGAGGTTTCCAAATAGTCCAATATAGACTAAATCAAATATCAACAAGTATATAGACAATAGGGATGATTCACCATGCCTCCACACCCAGGACGTCTTGCTATCCCTCGACTACCAGCTCACCTTTTCCGCGACCCCCCACCCCACTTCGGAGTCTGCCAGTTCCTCCCTCCATGTCAAGGTGACGGACCGCCATGGCCACCATGACTAACCACTGAACCACCATGATTACCATGACCCCCAGAAGCTTCCCAACCCACTGTGCTAGCGGTGCGACCACCCCGACCATAACCTGAAGATGCTTTTGCTGCCATTGCCACCTACAAATGAGCTCCCCTCCCTCCCAGACTGGCTGAGATTTGTTTAGTCAGAGGGAGGGAGCGAGTGTTGCATGGCCCCAGACACATCTCAGTGAGATTAAAGACTCCAAGAAAAGACAGAACAAGAATATAGTTACCAACCCACACTCGAATTAGGACTCTAGGGAAGCCCCCCAACCACACTAGAAGAGAAATAACCAGTCCGACTAGGTTTGCTACTAGACACCAAGAACCCAAATCAATGATGAGAGTACTAGCTGACAATTCGGAGACCTTAGCCTCTCGCAGGCATAACACTAACTAGACACCCTAAGAGCTAACACCCCACCACCATAGGAGGACTATACTTATACACAGCCTCAAGGGGGCACCGCTCAAAGAAGGAAATTGGTGACCTTGAATACCCAACCACCTACTACGAAGCTCGCAGGTCGATTCAATTATCGTGAACTAAAAGTTTAGCCTTCTTAGAGAAGCCAACAGCCACCCGCAAGAAAAGAAAGAAACCAATTATATATCCCTGGCGCTCAGGAGAAGTCATTGACGACAGAAACGCCACTAGTCCTAAGCAAGAGGCGAAACACACGAGTTCACTTTGTTATCCGATCTCCAACCTCAACCAACAACCCACCACAATAACCAAAATGTTTGCCATAACAAAGGTTTGCCACCTTCCATATGCCCACGGCACTCATCCGCTCCCTCTCCCAACAAGGGTGATGAGAAATTTATAGGCGTGACATTTAAAATTCTTGTACAAAAGATCTTCATGAGAGGATGGGGATGTTTCCCCCGCACTATCGGCCATGTGTCGAACATCACCGTCAACATGTTAGATTTATTGTTTTGTTTCTCACCCCATCGGGGAGTTATATTTTTTTATATTATTAAATATTTATAATGACTTTTTAATTTAGAATTATATAAATTTAAATTGTAATCATAAATATTAATATAAATATATTTAATATTATTATATAAAAAGTGTGTTAAAAAAGGTAATATATTAAATTTAAATATGTTTTAATTATAAATTTATTAAATAAATAAATAATATTGATATAAATTTACATTTAAAAAGTTAATAGTAATTAAATTTATTATTTTTGTGTCGAGAGTTACTATCGAGTCTAGTAGTCTAGTATGGAAGAGATGTTGTAATGTTCTATGAGAGATGTTACAATAATGACCTAATGACTAAATTAAGATAGATTTAAACTAGTTATAGAAATATATTATTTTATTTTGGGAGAAATGCATTATAAATAAGTAAATTTTACAAATCCTTGTGAAACAGAATTACAATTAAATGACTAAGAGACTATTACAATCCCAATTAGGTTAATTTAAATTCTTCTTAAATCAAATTATAGGAATGACCAAATTTATTTTTGTCCACTAAGAAATGCATGTTTTAAACTAATTGAGATGTATATTACTAAACGACTAAGTATAATATTAATAATGATGATGATGATAATGATTAATGTCCATTAAAAATGGACTTTAAGAAAATAAATTAGTTAAGGCTTTTTAAAATATTATTTCTATAATCAAATAGAAGAGAGAATAGCAAGATTATGAAATATTTTAACAAGCAAGTATTTTTATAATAAAAGAAATAAAATACAAAAAAAATTATATAATTTTATATTTAAAAACAAAATTTTACTAATTTACTAATCTAAAATTAAAATTTGTTATTTAATTTTATAATTTTTTTATCGTTTTTATTTTTTAAAATTATTTATTTTGTTTAATTTTATTTTTTTTAATATTTATATAAATATTAATTTTTTTATTTATACATGTATTTTAATTAACTCTTATAAAAAAAACCAAATGCATATTTATCCTTTTAATTATAATAAATGATAAATTTTCCTTATATTTATATTTCTTTATCATTTATTTTATATATAATAATTTAATTATTTATAAAAAATATATTATGCAAAATTTTCAATTTAATTTAAATTAAATATATTTTATTACCGAAAGAATTTCTACTAATTTATATGATGGATCACAGAAGTTTAGATTCCAAAAATAAATACAACATATTTATAAAAATAAATATCCCAAAATATTTAAAACACCTTTATCATCCTAGAAATAATACCCCATATAAAGTAAGCACATCTAAGTTTATTAAAATGTAACTCTTTTTTATATCACACATTTTTATGGAGATTTCTTTAATGCTATTTTTTGGAGTTTTTGATGGATTATCTAGTAGGAGTTTGGCTAAAACTTTTGAGGTCAAATTTTGATTTCTGTTATTTAAACTGATTTTTTTACTGCATATATGGATTCAACACCATGAAAAACCCCTATGGCACTTTGAATGTGTAGAGTTTACCCATGAAACTTGTGATTTGAATGAATTCCCACTGAAGTTTAGATAAATTAGATAAGAAAAATAAATCAGAATTTTTTTGAAAAAGTCGCATTAAAGAGAACCCTCATTTTTATCCTCTTTTCTATCTATTAATTTTTATTGTACTTTTTAAATTATTTAATTAAATTTTAATTTGGTTTCTTTGAGAAAAAAATTGAAGTGAATTTCTATTATCTTCAAATATTTTTTATTACATCAAAATTTGATATTGATGGATGGGTTTTTCATTAGGGAGACCTGATCACAACCAGAAAAAAAAACTCTCCAAAGAGAGGACAACGGTAACTAGAAACAAAAACAGGTAAGACAAACTAGAAGGTTATTGTGGGGCTTTGTAGGGATACAAAACTGTGAGAGACTAATATCAAAACCCGCATAGAATAAATTCATCAAATAACTACCCAATGGGGTTGAAATATGAGGTAGAAATCTCCACAGGCTCTCTTGAGCCCTCTTGAGTTTTTTTTTTTTAACTAAGGAAAACACAAATGTTGCTCAATCATGTTAATCCTGCAAGACACTTTACTGAAATGGTGGTGAAGGTGATACAAAGAGTGAAATATGTCCTCTTGATGCTCTTGTTTATCGACCAATGTACAACCCAAGAGGAATTTCATCTACCAATACAAATATATAATTTTCATGTTCTAATTGAACCGACCCTGGTATGCCCAGTGTCAAGAAGCCAATCAACTTATTCAACTAAGACCTATGTGTCAGAGAGGGAGGCTCTATGCATGTGGGTTGTAGCCTCGACTTAGGAAATTTCCTCCTGAAAAATACTTAGCATTAACTCCCATTAATGCCCAAAAAATTCCTCCAATATGTGGTGCATACGAGATTTCCCCCCCTAGGCATGATCTTGATAATACACAGGCTCTCTCCTAACTCATGACCTCTAATGTGGCATTCTACCACGTGGGTACTGAATCACCAACACCAATTGATCTAATTATTTATAATTGTTAACGCAAATAGGGCCATAGAGTACCTACCACACTAGATGATTCGGGTAAATTTCTGATACCCTTTTAACCAAGACCTTTTGCTTCGGCTGATGTGTTAGAATTACAATTTATCAAAAGCATTAATGAACATATACATATATAATCAAGAGGAACACATGTCAACAATCACACAACAAAAACGCAAGCCATTTAATAACAGATTTCGTCTAATGTGGACTATGTCTCCGGGCCTCGATGTCTCGATGGTGTTGGCCGCTTCATTCAGTGTTGTAACTGGTGATAATGTACATGGATGGTGTTGAATTTTCGTACAAGGAAAATCTCTCAACATGAGTGGTAAAGTCTCTCCATGAGACATTCCATTACAAGGAAATCTCACTCATCGAAAACCTCCTATCAGCATGAAAACTTCACACATGGTGACAAAGAGTATCCCGCCATCAAGGAAACAAAGGGATATCACAACATAAATGACCATCTATGATAAATACATGCAACATAAAATACACATAAAGATTCTGCATCTTACATAAGCATGAATCAACAACTGGAAATAAACATGAAGATTCTGCATCATACATCAAGCATGAATCGACATGACATAAAGCATCCTACAACAATAATCAATGAAGTACATGGAAACAAAACTTCATATACCTCAACTCTGATGTTGGCTGAATAATGTAGCTGCTCAATCACTGGATTTAAATGCACCAACAAAAACGTGGCGTCGAATGGCATGAAGTCCACTGTCCACATGATGAAAACTAACACCTTCATCCCATACTAGAAAATGGACGAAAAATCGAGACCTATGTTGTATAAAATAACACCGTCATTAGGTTCGTGTTGTCAAGAGGTGTAAAATACATATAAAATTTTCTCAATTTAGACACTGGGAAAATTTGGCCCCTCTAACGGTTGAACTCAAATCATGGTTCCACTGCCTCTACATCCTAGCTCATGGTTCCGCCTGCATTAAAAAAATCTAGGTCTTGAACTGCGTGCTCCTCCTCTGTCAGGTGCATCTGCGGACTTGAATTCTTATACCGATGAGTGGGTGGACTTCACAATAGAAGTCGTTGTGGTACGTTGGCGGAGTCATATCGTTTTATAAACAGAGGTCGGGGGATCAATCCTGACCCTTCCCCATTTTAGAACGTAGTATTAAAATAAATAAAGGTAGGCGGGCAGGTCCGCTCCACACGGCCCGATCCGACCCCGAACCATTCAATGTGCATAACTGCATCTTTATTTTTTATTCACACACACACACGCACACACACACACACACACACACACACACACACACACATATATATGGTGTGTTTGTTTATATGGTGGTTAATGTGTGGTGGTCCCACCCGCTCGGGGGCTGACCATGTGGGTCGGGCGAGTTTGACCCTTGCCGGCACCGTTCCGCCTCCGGTGGAACGCATCGTTGGGAAATGGTTTATATATATATATATATATATATATATATATATATATATATATATATATATATATATATATATATATATATATATTTAATACGTATGTTTTGGTTGGGTGGCGAGATTGGTGTCCCCGTCACATTTTTTTTAAATATTTAATTTGTTTGTATAAACCCCTTAGTAAATTATGTGTACCATAAGGGTTATTAAAATTTTTAGGCATTCAAAAAATTCACCCGCTTCTTGGGTGCCAAGTCCCCTACCGATTAACGGTGAAAATGTGGGACCATTAAACCTCACCTACTGTCCAACTTGGACTGGAACTTTGACTGCCTCTAACTTTCACATACGAACTCGGTTTGACGAATCATTCACACTGTTGCGATCAAGACAATGAGATCTTGAAATTGAAACTGATTTTTCCATGTTTTTGACACTTTGATTTTTGAGCTTTCATAAGTCCTCTTTGTCTTGTGTCTCTCTGGAGCCACCTTGATCTTTCCTCCCCACTGAGGATATTCTGGTCCTCCAAAAGCATCAACAATAATTTGCAACTGCTATGTACTATGTCTGCACCACAAGTGTCCTTCTCCTTTACCTTTTTCCTTCGGTGCTATAAGCGATGAGGTGACACCTGCATCCTCTGCAAACCTGTAGTACAATCTCTTAAAAGTTACATGCTAATTGATGACCATTATGACCCAACCATCCCATACTTTCCATGATTTTATAACACATACTCGATGGACAAGTTTATATCAAATGGAATCAATAATACCCCAAAAAATTAATACAAGGCCAAATACATCATTGTCGCATTGCAAGTGATGGACAAACACATCATCAATTTTACAAAAGAAATGCAACACATTATTTACAAGACACAGCCATGAAATGCTAGAAAAACCATTTCTTACTCAACAAAGTGAACCATCATGAATGTGGTGGATTTTCTTGTTGAACATTTTCACTGACTAGTTTCTGCACAGACGCTTTGTCCTTCATATGTTGCTCTAGATGGAATGTCCAACACGTGGCTCTTTGATGGCCACTTCTGTCACAATAAATGCAATGAGTCTTCTTCCTCCATACTTGCTTAACCAATTTATTTCCCTGCTATGGAGAAGGCTTTCCACGCCTCATTCTCCTTTATGTTGCCATTCTTCTCCAACACTTAGCAATGACACTGATCCAAATTTATGCAGGAACGCAACACAATGCACATATAACCATAAATATAAAAATTCAGTGGAAATATCAGTTCATTTCATTAATATCAAAGAACTAAAATCTGTTTACAGACAAAATGGAAATAAACTAGCTAGGGCACTCGTAGCTTATCTCTGAGAAGAGATGTGGTGGCTACAACCTCTAAACTCTATGTTAGAATGAGGCTCGAAGGCCTATATATTATTGAGAAACAATGGAAAAACATAAACACCCAAAAACCTAACACTGGGAGATGAAATGCCAGAATATGGGCCCTGTCAGTGTAAATTGGTACATTAATTTCTCAGGGTCGTAACTTTGGCATACTATCTCCGTTTGACGCACATGATACATCTCTCTGAGGACTACAAATACTGACCACAAATATCAATTTCGAAACGAAATAATTATCTCTGAGAACAGATGTGGTGGCTACAACCTCTAAAATTTGTGTTAAAATGAGGCTCGAAAACCTATATATTATTGAGAAACAATTGAAAACCCTAAACATCCAAAAACCTAACCCTAGGAGATGAAACACCAGAATATGGGCCCCGTCGGTGTAAATTGGTACATTAATTTCCCGGGGTCATAACTTTGGCATACTATCTCCATTTGACGCACATGATACATTGTTAGAAATATATATCCTGAAAAAAATCATATTAGTCGGCGAAGCGATGCCCAAAAAACGCCGTTCAAGGCCTCAAAAGGGCTCCAGAAGTTCAAGACCTGAAAAACTGCTAAAAATAGTAAACTATGCTATTATTAAGGAAACTGAAAAACTGAAAGAAACAATGGTGGGGCCCCAAGTGGAATAGGCGGGTGGCCACAAATATCCACCTGGATCACTCCTCCCCCCTTCGGAAGAAATGGTCCCCATTGCATTGAGTTCCTCCATGAGATGAGGAAACTTCTGCTGAACTTGGTCTTTGGTGAACCACTTGCCTTAGTGCAAGAGTTGGCCAGCTTTGACCACCTGATACAGTTGGATCTTCTGTTGGCGAGTGTACTTGATTTGCATGTCCATGATACGATGTGTGGCAACCTATTACATGCAGTTTGAGTTTAACTATGTTGGTGTGAGTTGTTCTACAATGTCAGAGGTATCCAGTAAAGGTTGAAAATAGGGCCGAAGGTGGTCCACATTGAATATTGGGTGCAAACCAAGGAATGGTGGAATACTGAGCTCGAAGGCATTGTTCCCTACAACCTTGGTGATGGTGTATGACCCATATCGGAGCAAGAGAAACATGCAGTGGGGTCCAATGAGGCACTCCTTTTGCAAATATAGCCACACTTTCTCGCCCACCTGGAAGTGGTGTGGCACCCGATGTTGATCATGTCATTGCTTACACTTAGTATTGGCTCTGTCCAATATGTCATGAAATTGCTGGTGGATTTGTTGAATGTGCTCAATGAAGTTGTTCGCTTTGTCAGCTTCAGATTAGACATTAGCTGAATTGGCTTGAGTAGCCACAAATTTCTTGGCTATGTCAATGGGACATAGTGGTTGGAACCCTAGGCCCACCTAAAAGGGGTTGTGGCCGCTTGAGCTGCGGAGAGCCCAGTTATAATTGTGTTGTACATAGGGAAGTCTCTCATCCCAGGTGCGTGGATGCTTTGAATTGTAAATGTGCAGAATGTGTACAATCATCCTGTTGACAACCTTTGTCTGGCCATTAGTTTAGGGATGGAAAGTTGTGGACTTGGTGAGCTTTGTGTCTAGCATTGACTAGAGGCTAGATCAAAATGTGTTGAGGAACATGTTGTCCCTATCTGAGATGATAGACTTTGGGATCCAAAAGTGCACCCAAACTCGTTCAAGGAAGAGTTTAGCAGTGGCCTCTACTATGATATTCTTTTTGTAGGCCGACATAATGGACATCTTTTAGAATCTGTTAATGACCATGAAAACACAGTTGTTTCCATGCTTAGTAGAAGGAAGGCCCGAAATGTAATCCATGGAGATGGATTCCCAAGGTCAACTGGGGGTAGGTAGCAGAGTATAGAGGCCTTACTTCTTGATCGTCAATTTCAGGCAATGGAGCAAGTAGTGTGGGATCTGATGTACTTACCAACATCCTGTCGAAGGTTCATCCAATAGAAATACTTTTGCAGTACTGCCACTGTTTTCTCAAACCCGAAATTCCCAACCAGTCGACTGTAGTGTGCTTTCCAAATCATCTTGGTAAAATTTCTTAAAGGAACACAAAGGTGTCCCAGGTGACATAGCAGCGCATCCTGGAGGTGAAAATTTGGAACTGCAGACCCTCCAAGAGTGTCTTGTATGTGTGGCTGAATTCTGGATCGTTCTTGAAGAGAAGAAGCCAATCAGAAGTCTCGTGCCCACAATAGTTGAGATCAGTGGTTAGCGCCATGATCGGTGGTCAGCTGAGGTAGTCTGCAACATTATTGGTGCTGCCCTTCTTATACTTGATGTTCAAATGACACTGTTGCAGATATGTGGACCACTTCTAATGGCGATCGTTCTGCAACTTCCCTTGTGTTTGTATGAACTGCAGGGGTTGGTGGTCTATGTGGATGATCATTTCGTTCTCCAAAATGTAATGTTTCCATTGGCGGCATGCTTGCACAATGGAATACATTTATTTGTCACAAGTGGGGTACTTGCAAACTATATCAGACAATGTCTCACTGTGATATGCCACTGGATGCCCCTGTTGAGTAAGAACTCCCCCAATAGCATAGTCATAGGCATCTGTATTGATCTCAAATGGTTGTTACAATTCTCGTAATGTGAGCACTGGGGAAAAGCAGAGGCGATGTCTCATTTCTATGAAAGCCTTCTATTGAGATTCCAACCAAAATAATTTTTCTTTCGCTCCTCCTTTGGTGACTTGACTCAAGGGCCAAGTGATATGAGATAATCCCAACACGAAAATGTGGTATAAATTAGCAAGACCCAGAAATATGCGAAGCTCTGTTGGAGTGGTTGGGGCCGGCCAATCCCGAATTAATTGGATCTTGGTTGGATCCACATGCACCCCTCGTTCATCAACAATATATCCTAGATATTGACCTAGGTCATGCCAAAAGTGCACTTCTCCATATTGGCACACAACATGTGTTGCCACAGTGTTTGGAGGCCTTGTTGGATGTGGTGGAGGTGCTCTTCCCAATTCTAGCTGAATATCAGGATGTCATCCAAGTAAACTACTAAAAATGAGTTGGTGAATGACCGTAATATGTCGTCCATCAACCTCATGAAGTTTTTGGGAGCATTCGTCAACCCGAAAGGCATGAACAGCCATTCAAAAAGGCCCTCCTTGGCTTTGAAGGAAGTCTTCCACACATCGAATGGTTTGATTGGTACCCGATGATACCCAGACTTCAAGTCAGTATTGCTGAAATATTTCACCCCTTTGAGTTGATCCAGAAGGTCATCAATCCATGGGATCGGGTACCTATTCCAGACAGTGATCTTGTTTAATGCTCGATAGCCAATACAGAGTCTCTAAGTCCCATCTTTCTTTTGCATTAACATGATCGGGCTCCTACAAGGTGATGAACTCGATCGGATGTGAGCTTTCTGCAGCACCTCCTGAATCTACCTTTTGAATTCATTGTTCTCCAGAACAGAGTGTTGATAGATCTGTCCATTGGGTAGTTGCGCACCGGGGGTCAGTTTGATGGGGTGCTTGACTTGACAGTGCAGAGGCACCCCTATGGGTGAGGTGAAGATGTCCATGTACTCCTCCACGACCTTTTCCATTTGTTTTTGTCGTGCGGAGAATCCCTGTCTGGAGGTCGTGGTGATGGTATTCTTCTTTCCCTAAGGGCGGATCATTAGGTAAACAAATTTACCGGTTTTGGAAATGAGCTTACTGCATTGTTTTGCAGTAACCAAAGAGATAGTCGTATGTGGTGGTACCTCTTGTATCTTGTACAACTTATTGTCCAAAGTAACAATAACAATGTGAGGTCGAGACTTATACACAGCATGTCGCTTCCACAAGTATGGTTGGCCTAATAATACATCACAAACATCAAGAGGAGTAATGTCACATAATACCTCATCTGTGAAGGGCTTGATGTTTTTAGTGAAGGTGGCACTGCTAGCTAAATCAGAGATCTCGTCCTTGGTAAAGCCACTTGATAGTGTACAACTGTGGGTGTGTTATGGTCGAAAAGGCTAAACGCTTCACGATCTCTACTGAAATGAGGTTCTTTTGGCCCTCACTGTCAACAATGAACTGTAGTAGGGAACCCTTTACCCACATTTGAGAGTGGAAGAGACACTCCTCCTATGGATATTCTGGTTCCTCCTTCTAGATCTTTGTAGTGGCACTGGTGGCGTTGGGCTCCACATCAATAATATACTTCCCTTTTTCATTCCCCTTGTCGGGTCCAGATTTAGAGTCAAAGCATGCATCTGATTTAGATGTCCTAATATCAACCACTAGTGACTGCTTGGCCCGACACTCACTTGTGTTGTGAGTGGAGCTCTTATGGAACTCACACCACTTTCCCATGTCCTTATTAGGCTTCGTGGTGTTGTTATTTTCTTGCGGCTTTGGTAGGTTATCTTGGGCCACCATGCCTTGGCTTTATCCTTTGTTCTACGATTTTGGGGTGCCTTTACCTTGCTTTTGATTTTCATATCCAAAGTCTCACTTCTTCTGTTTGAATTTCTGCTCAATCTTGGCAGCATACCAGTATGTTGTACCAAGAGAGGAGATGTCGAGGAACTACATTTCCTCCTGCATGTATCTGTGTAGACAAATGTGGTACTTCAACACCAAGTGTTTCTCCAAATCTTTGATGCCCAACTTTGTGTGCAGGGTATGGAACATATTCGTCAGCTCTTGTACATATTGATCCCTTTTTTGCCGCAGCGTAGTCCATTGTATGTACTTGTCCTCATAGCTCCCCATAGGATAATATTGTTCCTTGATGGCATCTCGGAAAGCATTCTGAGTGGTTACATGCGAGAATAGAGAGGCTACCCCCTCGTCCTTTTTCTCATAATAGGTTTCCCACCAGTCCTTGAAATGGGTGGTAGCTTTGAAGAGTGCAAAAATAATCTTCTCCCAGTCAGAAAAGTCATGAGCTGGGAAATATCCTTATAATAGATTCAACCATCTATCTACAATGTCTGCATCTATTTGGCCCTCAAATATGGTAATGTCAAAGTTTACTTGTACCTTGAAAGGAGTTGTGCCTCCAGAGTAGCTGCTGGATGCACATGTGCTGCCAGTGGGCAGTCGTTGAAGGATCTGGGAAAATTTATCCATCATCGTGTTCCTTTATTTTTTGAGGGCCTCCTCGAGCAATATTTTGATAGGATCTCCTGCTCCTTCATCTTTACTTTTCGTACCCCTTGGAAGCTGTCGAGGTTTGCAAGGCTGATCTTGCAAAGGTTCAACCAGATCGAGCCCTAACTCCTTATACCTTGACCTCATTGGGAACATGAAAACAAGGATTGAGAAAGAGCAGACTGCTTTTATACCACTGGTCCATATTTATGCAGAAACGCAACATAATACACATATAACCATAATATAAAAAGGCAGCGGAAATAACACTTCATTTCATTAATATCTAATAAATAAAATATTTTAAGAGGGATAACGAAAATAAACTAGCTAGGGCACTGATAGCTTATCTCTGAGAAAAGATGTGGTGGCTACAGGCCTTTTAACTCTATGTTCCAATGAGGTTCGAAGGCCTATATATTATTAAGAAACAATGGAAAAACCTAAATATCCAAAAACCTAACCCTAGGAGATGAAACGCCAGAATATGGGCCCTGTCGGGGTAAATTGGTACATCAATTTGTCGGGGTCATAACTTTGGCATACTATCTTCGTTTGACGCACATGATACATCGTTAGAAAGATATATATAGAACAAAATCATATTCATGAGAGAAGCGATGCCCAAAGAATATGGCTGAGGGCCTCAAAACGGCTCCAGAAGTTCAGGACCCGAAAAATGCTAAAAATAGTAAAATATGCTATTATTAAGGAAATTGAAAAACTCAAAGAAACAATGGTGGGGCCCCAAGTGGAATAGGCGGGTGGCCACCAATATCCTCCTAGATCAGACATGGTTATGTAAACCACAAAAATGACAAGTTTTCTTATGCCATGATTTACGTTCATGATTAGAAACATGCTTATAATCAAAATGAACTTGCGAATATCGAGACTTGTTATACCTTCCCTGGTGATCTCTGGTGTGATCATGGTGATGAGATCTTGCCTCAGCTCTTTCACTGCAACATGCATTTCCGTGGGATGATGGTGAATTATTCCCATCAATATTTTCCCCTGACGAGTTCAACAAGATATGTTTGCCTCTGATGTCATTATGGCGATGATATCTTGCCTTAGCTTTCTCTCTGCAATATGCGCTATTATAAGATGATGGAGAAGTGCTCCCATCATTCTCTCGCCTTGATGGTTTCTACATTGTTGTGGAGGCTTCCGACACCTTCGAACATTCTCCTTTAGTGTATCTTAAACCCACGTATTGAGGTCTCTGCAAAACCTCCAATGATTGAGTTATGCCTTGGCCATGAATGTGAAGTCCTCCTCCTTTGTACCCCATCCTAGTAAGGAGTCTCATGCTGGTTCCTGTAATGGCTATCTCCACATTTCCAATAGAAATAATAGGATATGAATATGGAACTAAAGAATGATCACAATTGTTTACCTTAGATGTCGATTTGGAAACAGGTGAAGCGGACTTCTCTAAGCCTTCATTACACTTCACTTCCTCCAAAGCCTCTGTCATAGCTTGTAGCTGAAGCTACAGTTGTTGCTTCTCCTCCTTCTCTTCTCATAGAAGTGTCTTTAATGCATCATGATCTGTTTGAAGACTTCCATCATTGCGATTCAATTCTTCCAATGCCTCTGTTATGGCTTGCAATTGAAGCTGCAATCACTGCTTCTCATCCTTCTATTCTTACAGGGGTGTCTTTAATGCATCATGATCTGTTTGAAGACTTCCTTCATTGCGCTTCAATTATTCCAATACCTCTGTCTTGACTTGCAGTTGAAGCTGCAATCCATTTTTTTTCCTCATTCTCCTCTTGTAGAAGTGTTTTCAACTTAGTGTTATCAGCTGCTTGTTTTTCATAGCTTCATACAACATGTTTGCTTTCCTGGACACCCTGAGCATGATCTCGTACATGTCTTTGACATCCTTCATTATTGCACATCCAATTCACATAAGCAAGAAGACCGCTCTGATACCACTTGATCGAGGTAAATTTTGGATACCCTTTTAACCAAGACCTTTTTCTTCGGCTGATGTGTTAGAATTAAATTTTATCGAAAGCATTAATGAACACATACATATATAATCAAGAGGAACACATGTCAACAATCAAACAACAAAAATTCAAGCTGTTTAATAATGGATTTCGTCCAGTGTGGACTACGTAACTAGGCCTCGATGTCTCGATGATGTTGGCCGCTTCATTCAGTGTTGTAATTAGTGATCATTTAGATGGATGTTGTTGACTTGCCATACAAGGAAAATCCCTCAACATGAGTTGAAAATTCTCTCCACGAGACGTTCTGTTACAAGGAAATCTCACTCATCGCAAACCTCTTATCAACATGACAACCTCACACATGGTGACAAAGAGTATCCCTCCATCAAGGCAACAAAGGGATCTCACAACATAAATCAACATCTATGATAAAGACATCCCACATCAAATAAAAATAAATATTCTACATCTTACATCAGCAGGAATCAACAACAACAAATAAACATGAAGATTCTGCATCATACATCAAGCAGGAATCAAAATTACATAAAACATCCTACAACAATAATCAATGAAGTACATGGAAACAACACTTCATATACCTCAACCTTGATGCTGGCTAAATAATAGGCTGCTCAATTGATGGATCTGAATGCACTATCGAAAACGTGGCGTCGAATGGCATGAAATTGACTGTCCACATGCTAAAAACTGACACCTTCATCCCAAGCTAGAAAATTACTGAAAAATCGAGAACTTTTTTGCATTAACTAGCACCGCCATCAGGTTCGTGTTGTTGAGAGGTGTAAAATACATATAAAATTTGTCCAATTTGGACACTGGGAAAATTTGGCCCCTATAAAGGTTGAGATCAAATCATGGTTCCGCCTGCATTAAAAATTCTCGGTCTAGAACTGCGCGCTCCTCCTCCTCTAGGCACATATGCAGACTTGACTTCTTATACCGATGAGTGCGTGTAATTCACAACAAAATTCATTGTGGTCCATTGGCGGAGTGGTATGGTTTGCTAAAAACAGTATTAAAATAAACAAAGGTGGGCGTGTGGGTCCGCTCCATGTGGCCCGACCCGACCCACCACCATTCAACGTGCATAACCGTATGTTTGTTTTCGACACACACACACACAAACATATATATATAGTGTGTTTTTTTATATGGTGGTTAATGTGTGGTGGGGCTGCCCGCTCGGGGGTCGACCACGTGGGTCGGGGGGTTCGACCCTTGCCAGCACCGTGTCGCCTACGGTGGAACACATCGTTAGGCAACATTTAATATATATATGTGTGTGTGTGTGTGTGTGACGTTGGAACAATGCTATATATATATATATATATATATATATTAAATGTGTCATATATATATTTAATACGTATGGTTCAGTCGAGTGGCGGGATTGGTGGCAGTGCCACCTTTTTTTTAATATTTAATATTTTGTATAACCCCATTAGTAAATGTTTCAGACCATAGGGGTTATGATAGTTTTTAGGCATTCGAAAAATTTGCCCACTTCTCGGATGCCAAGGCCCCTACCGATTGACGGTGAAAATGCGGGACCATTAAACCTGGCCTACTATCCAACTTGGGAGAGAAATTTGACTGCCTCCAACTTTCACATATGAACTCGGTTTGACGAACCATCTGCACCGTTGTGATCAAGACGATGATATATTCAACTTGAAACTGAGTTTGCCACGTTTCTGCCACTTTGATTTTTTAGCTTTCATAAGCCCTCTTTGTCCTATGTGTGTCTCTGGAGCTACCTGGATCACTAGAAAACCCACAACCTATGGTCCTTTGCTAGGAAATAACTCACACAGAGCATCTGACCACCAACCCCACACTATAGTAGCCACAGTACAAAACTCCATAAGGAATTCCATCCAACCCATTGACCTCCACCTCAACACAACAATATAAAATGAAAACACATCCCAAGCTCTTTAAGACAATGCCAAAATGACATTAGAACATAGATCAATCCAGAAAAATACCATGGGAATAGGGATATTATGAAAAAATATATAACCAGCTCCAGGGGAGCCCTTGAAAGAACCAATGTATCCAAAAATTCATCAAGTCACCCTCTCCTTAGTCAAGTAAACGACCCCCAGAGAGTCATTCCTCTCACTATTGTTAAAATATTTAAAGATGATAAAACTAGAAATAGTGTATCGCCTACAGTTGAGCATAGAAACTATCCTTACTAGGGAAAAGACACCACACGTAAAACACCTAACCCACTTATAATTCGAAGCATTTACACACAAATATATCCTTATAGGATTCACCAAGACTCGCCCAACTAATTCCAAGTGAAATTAATTCTCCTTGACATAAAAAAAACATAAATGAAAATGAAGGAGTAGCTACATACTTGTCAGCCCAAAGTGAAATACACAATGCCAATGCAACATGCATGTAGCCTACATCCCCTCATCACCCTCCTCTAAAGTAACCTATGGACTCTCCTTGCATTCTACAGTTGTTGCCAAGCTTGCGAGAGGGAAAAGCCCACTCATATTTCCAATCCTTCCCACACATCAACTTATAAACAAAATTCACCAAGACTGACCCATCCCATTCTAAGAGGACCCAATTCCCTCCTACATAAAACAAAAGAGAAATGCTAATATATGGGGAGATACAACCTTGCAATCCCATTGAAAAATCCATAGTGATAATGCAGAGGAAACATAGCCTTTGACCCCTTGTCACTCTGCTCCAAACCACACCCACAAAATTTCGTTGCATTATACGGATGCTGACAAACTTGTGGGAGGGAGAAGGAAAGATACTAAGGCCAAAGACCAGAAACACAATGAATTAAGCACTAACTAATTTTTCTCCTAGAAATTCATCATAAACTTCCAATTTCCCACAAATGAACCCCTGGCATTCTTCTGCTGCCAATTTAACATGGTAATTTCCATAATTCCACTTTGTGACCTCACATGATCACACCAAATTATCAATCAATCCACACCCTGCGTACTCTTCTCCACCATCACTTCCATTAATTCAAGCACATATACAATTGAAATTGTACACCTTTGACATTAATCTCCACTAAGGGAAGGTGCCACATCTCCTGATGTGTTCTCTAGGTGGGGAGGCAACGTCTCGCCCCTTACCCGCCCCCTCCACCAACCATCACATTTGTCACCCCATGTGGGGAATTTTTTTTATTTGAATAAGAATAAGATTAAAATGGATTGTTTCAAAGCATTGAATAGAATTGTAAAATTTAAAAAGTTTAATTGTTGGGAAAGGTTTAATTTCTATGTCACCTCACAGTGGGTGCCCCAATACAAGAATGATGGAGTTAATGGCTCATATGCAAAGGAGAAGGTGGGAAGGATGAAACCCTCCACTTGGCAAACAACAATCTATTTTTATTTGAAAGGGTTTTCCAACATTCCATGCCACACTATATTGAGCATTAAATAAATTTGCAAAGTGAATGAAACCATGCTAAATTTTTAAAGAGTCAACAAGTATTAGAGGCTTTGAGGTTTAGTTCTATAATGGAGGATGTACGGGTAGATTTATGGATGGAAACTAGTATTAATGCCGGAATAGGGATTTTGGAGACCTTACAGATCTTTAAAGGTTGAGGACTTGGTCATGAGGAAGATTTGATATCTCTTTAATTGCTACTAAATTAAGTGTTTCCATTCACCCCTTGGTTGTTTCTTGTTAATTCATTCTACTTTGTTTTTAGAAATTCCTTATTTCTATGTATTTTTATGTTGAGGTGGGTGACCCTATGGTCGAATTCTTTGCATGTAATGGGAAATATAAAAAGGGAGGCAAGTTCCTTTAGTAGTACATGGCTTGGGATATTTTGACATGCTTTCAATATGAAACTCTTCGCTCTCTGTAGTCATGACTTCCTAGAAATTTCTTTTCTCCATTCCCATGTGGATAAATTCTATTCTAGCTCTTGCCCCCTTTCTCTTAGATTTTTGTGGCTACTAGTATCCCCGTGTTGGGTTTTGTTATTTGTTTCAACTTGAATTATCTACGAGGCGACATTGGGGAAGTCAACTCTCAATTATTCATTGTTAAATTTTATTGGGCAGTATTGGATCACATCCTCTTGCAATTCTCCCTTTCAAGGTGTATACATAAGGGTTTCACCCCATCACTCTCACAGGTACTTGCTCATGGTTGCTCGGTTGATTATTACTATGATAGGGCCTCCACTTCAACGTTCTCATATTTCCCTTGGTTGGAGTTGTTTTCACTAGTACCTCATGTATATTATGGTGAGATGTAGGGGAGGTAAACATTGCAGGGGGGAATAAGAGGGCCTAGGCACTTCTATGTCTTTGGCTTAGAGAGAGACAAAGAGCTCAACCCATATCTATCATATACCACCACCTATCTACTCAACATCAGATAGAAAAGGTAGAAGAGGAGGCCTAGGTTGAGAGAAGCTATATGACCAATCAGGAAGCAATACTACAAGTGGGGAAATTGATCCCTAACACCATAACAATGAATAACCATAACAAAAAAAATCATGCAGGTCGTAGATATACATTGGTGGGTCAAAACAATAATGGGAGGTGCTCTGGTGGAGCGATTATAGGCCCAATAAGAAATACTCCTGTGACTCGATGAGTCCCAAAAACAGATGAGGAAATTGGACATGAAGGTGACACATATGACATAGGAAATGGCTAATCTAGAATTTTTAAGCTCCAAGGACAACTCCAACCCACCTAACACCATATAGGTGGATACAACATATGAATGATAAACCATGTTTTCTAATTTTATGAATTAGTCCTGATCCTATTATTTTTTGTAAACTACAAATGATAGGGACGTAATAGGAAAGGCTAGTTATGTTAGTATAAACATGTAGTTCTTCTTTAATTTCCATTACAATGCTATACATTTCAAATGGACGAAACCAATTTTAACATGGGATTGGTCTAGCTTCCCTTGTGGCAGACCAATCACTTGTAGGCATTAATATGTAATATCACTTTCGATATAATATGCACATACTATACAAGCCTCAAGGTTGTCCACACACCATTTTTTGAGGAAAGGTGGCATGTTATCTGCAGAGGAAAATTTTGTAAGATTAATACACTGCTATGCTTCTCAAGGGAAATTTATTTTTTATATAATCAAATTTCTAACTATTTCATTGTTATTTAAAATATAGTTGCAGGTGTTCAATACCAAAATGTCTGAAGATGACACAAATTTTTCTTAATGCTATGTTGTATCTTCTTTCATTCATCAAAAGATTAGATATGGATTTCATCCTATTACCAATTATGAGGTATTTTTTCACCTATAAATTTTTTGTTCTAGATAAAATTTCATAATATGAAAGAAATATATTCAAATTAAAGTTTCAATTAATACAATTTATAGTTGTGATGATCTTATATTATATGTGTCTTATGTAACTCTTCAATATGATGAAAGAGAAGATGAAACTGAACTTTGAATCATGCTTCAACCTTACCATATGCATTGTTAGTTCACTTCAGTTATTTTTTAAATCAATAGGATACTTTAGGTATGAAATACCATTAAATGCATACACTTTTTATGGTTTATTTCAATTCAATTGAAGTTATTGTTTGTGTTTTTCTCAATTTATTTTATTTATGCATTTTTATTCACAAACTTATGTTTATAATTTTATTTTTATGATTTTTCCATGTAGGTAGCCACAAAATTTATGAAAAATATTTAAGGATGAACAATACAATTGATAATCAAAGTTAGAACATATGTATACATCTCAATAGTAAGAATAACATAAAATTTACATAAAAATTGTGTAGGTTGGTTAGTTATAACTACTCTTGTTATCATCTCTACTTTAGTTGATGCATTTTGTTATTAGCCTCCTAAGAAAAAAAAACTTTTTGAACATTTTCTATCATGTTAAACAGTAGTTTCAATTGTTATATACTTTTCTATACTTGAATCATAAATTTTTTTAATAAATCAAACTTTTATTTTCTTTCATTAAATTATCTCTTCTTTGTTGTATAACATACTTAAAATTTTATCATATGTAGATATTGTTATTACTTCTGTGTAATTATTCATTTAATGTGAAAGATATCCATTTAATATATTTTTTCATAACTAGAAATATATATAATAGATTAGAAAAACTAAGATTTTTGAAATATCATGTCATCTTGAAGTTTTCACTCAAACAAAATTCTTTTAGGGTTGGAATTGAAATGACACTGCTTAGAACTTTTGTTTATTTATTTATTTTTTTTAATTTTCAAAGATTGAAATGAACCATCTACATGATCAACACAATGTTGACCAAAATGATAAATAGTGATATTATGCATGTAAATTTATTATGACTGTCAACATTGAATCATATGAATGGTTCAATGGAGAGATTGTTCCATTACTTGGAATAGATACTTGCCATTACTTGGAATGGATACTTGCCATAATGTAGTGAGGCACAAAAAGTTACCATAATCTTATTGTACACAATGAATTGAAAATTTTGGATGCAACTAGGGTATACTTCAATTGTGTTAATGCATTTGATATAAATTAAGTATATTTATGGTAATTAGATTTAAGCATAAGAAAATGGTCAAAATTTTCTCTTTGGTACTAAAATCAAACTCTTCCGAGGATCCATAGTTTTTAAATTATCATACACAACCTTTTAGCGTATCTTTAAACTTTTGCAATATATAACGTTTCTAAATAAAGAAGGTTAATTTTTTTTTACACCATTTCATATTTTATGGTTCTTTGCACCATACACAATTTTATTATAATAATAATAATGCAAGTTTTTTTTTGCACCATTTTTTATTTTGATATTTTTATGATAAATTTTTAATTTTTGTAAAATTGGTTTTGGTGATTTGCATCACAATATTTTGTCAAATTGGTTTTTGGTTGTTTGTACCATACACCATGGAATGTCACATATGCATTTAACACCAACTTTAACATTTTTTACTAACTCCAATTTTGCACCACAAAACATAGCACCACTTGGTATCCCCACATTATCACCACTATTTGAAAAATGAAGATTTCTCAAATCCTTTACCAATAACGGTACAAATACGAAACTAAATAGTCATTCTTCTTGATTTGTCTATTAATTTATCGTTAACCACTAAAATTTTTAAGTTCGCTGACCAACTAAGCAGTATTTGCACCGCGGTTTCAGTTGCTCAAACTGCCCTACTTCGGTGATGGCCAGGCTTTAATGGTGTGTAAATCTTCCTATGTTTTTATGTATGCAGGGACGCCGTTGATTACCTATTTTCAAAGAAAAAAAAATCGAAATACAAATACCAATGTTTTTATTTGGATGGGGTGCAATTAAACCAGAAAATTTGTAAGTTTAAGCTATTCCAATGATTGGATGGGATCAATTCCCAAAAAAACAAAGTCCGTCGGTTTAGATACCGAGGTCTTCCCAAAAAAACCTTCGAACATGATATTATTTTATGGATCGTAGTATTTTTATTTTGAATTTTTCTATTATGCATTCGTGAGCCACTACTTTGAGCAGTTCAATGGAACACTGCTCCGTTCAGCTAATCCCGCGTGTCTAAACATCAATAATCATCTTTTCAATGTTGATCCATATAATATAAGTTGAGTTTTATTGAGTTAAATATTTGAATTTTTATACTCTAATTATATTAGGAATAATTGCTAATTTTAGTATAGGTGTAAGAATATGATAAGCAATCATTAAGTTGAGTTTTATTGAGTTAAATATTTGAATTTATACTCTAATTATATTAGGAATAATTGCTAATTTTAGTATAGGTGTAAGAATATGATAAACAATCATTAAGGCTTTGTTTATTGAGACGTACTACTAAAATAGTTATAGTCTTTGTTTTTTTGGAAAACACTTGATAGTAGATTTTTTTTTTTTTTTTTAATGGCCGTTTGAAAGCTATAACTTGAATTTCTCAATATTGCTCTAAAATTTGTATTATTGAGTTAAATATTTGGATTTATTCTCTAATTATATTAAGAATAATTGATAATTTTAGTATAGGTGTAAGAATATGATAAACAATCATTAAAGCTTTGTTTATTGAGACGAACTACCAAAATAGTTATAGTCCTTGTTTTTTGGAAAACACTTTATAGTAGAGTTTTCTTTTTTTTTTCAATGGTGGTTTGAGAGCTATAACTTGAATTTCTCAATATTGCTCTAAAATTTGTATCCAAATTTGTTTTCCCGTAATAAACATGACTGTAGAATCTATTTCCCTAATTAAATTAAAACAAAACTCTATTAGATTATTTATTAATTTAATATTGTCTAGTACAAATTATAAAATTTAACTTTCTTTTTCATTATAATTAAAAGATAAATAAATTTTGATGTTTTTAACCATTTTTGTTTTTCTTTTTATATATATCTTTAATAAGGCAAAGAATTCACTCTATCCATCCACACTTATTGATTATATAACAAGTCTCTTTGATATAAAATTGTATAATTTACTAATTTATTTTATTATAATTGAAAAAAACAAATAAATTTTAATGTTTTTAACCTTTTTTGTTTTACTTTTTATTTTTTATTTTTACATACATAGTTAATGGACAAAGAATTCACACTATCCATCAACACTTACTGATTATATATGTAATATACATAATAATAATAAAAATTTACTTTCTATCCACATTAGTTTTCACATAAGCCATTCACTTAATTTCTTGTATTAAATCTAAGAATTGACTTATGATATGTAACATTTTATTCTTAATCATACACTACTCCATTTTCTGTATGGAAGTTTTCTATTTACTCTCAATTAAAGGTCTCGAGATTTGTTTTTTTACCACTCCCCTACCACCTATCCTTACCATTTATGGCATTGGCTTTTGTGCAATTTTCTTTGTTACGATTTGATATGGTTGTACATTTGTTCTTCCCTACGCCATCAGATCGTTGGCGGATCTACGGTGTTTGATGGCCTTGGGATTCCGCATGAGAGGACTTGGCTTATCCTCCACAATACCCTAGCCCTTACTCAATTGCACCTTCATTTGCTGCTCTTCTTCTCAGTTAAGGTTTCATGCCGTTGGTTTCTCTGAAGCTTCATCCTCCAACGGTGATGACGAAGAACTGGAGGGTGTTCTTTCGTACCCGTAACTGGATGCTCAGCTCCGTCCGACCCATTTCGCTGGAAATTTGGCAAAGTCATGGATGATGGATAGTGCTTCTGCCAGCCTCTACTTTGGCCTTCGTCTCAGGTTAAAATTCATACTACTTAGTATTGGGTTTGCATTTCATGAATTCATTCCTTATTGCAGTTCTATTCACCCTTCCCTATTTGTTTTACAGCTCAATACTTCTGTGTTTAAGGCGGGTTTTCTTCACAGGAAAAATGAACTTCATTTTTACGTTTTTCACTACTTTCCCTTTGGGCTTTATGAGCTAATTTTATTCGTTAAACCCTTGCCACTGCTCTCCTAATATTTGGTTTTGGTTTCTTCTATTCCTTGCATGTGAGCTTCCTTTCCAACCGCCTCATAATTCCTCTATTTTGGAGTGCGTTGGGCTATTGTTCATTTTTGCTGACGATTTGAAACCTTCGCTTATCCCGGTATTCCATCTCTATTATCTGACCTCGTCCTCTTCCAACGAAGGGTGGAATTCTTATACTTGGGCGTAGACCCAATGTTTCATTTATTGGGAAATCATGTTTTTAGATCGTAGGGTTTACTGTCTGGATAAATGACAGTCCAAACCCTTCGGGTTTAAAAAGGTTAATTTGTAAATAAATATACACAGATCCTCTTTGTGTTTGTGTTATAATATAGAACTATTTATTCTATTCTTGTTATTTGTGAAAGTTGGATTACTATTTTCTTCACTAAAGAGGAGCTCCCTCCGAACCGAACCATTCGGTCTAGGGGATGCGGTCTCTGTAAAAAGTACTTAGTTTGTTTCGTGGGCAAAAAAAAATTCATTGTAATTAAATTTTATTGAACTCCATTCGAACTGTACTCACATATATAAATATATTATCGATTCCTCTTCTTGTAATGTTTAAATCTGAATATGGGTTTTGCGTTATTCCAATAATTATAATTTATCACCTCTTTGGATTTGCACATGCAGTTTAACTATTCTCGAACTTAAGAGCTTAAGAGATGTTTATTTGTGTTAAAGTGGGGTTGGAGCCTTTGGCAGACCCATGACAGTTCCACATTATTATATGTATCTTTCTATATGTTACAACTCGGATAAGTGTTATTTTCTGGTGCATAGTTTTAGCTTTGGAAAGAAAATATGTATCGACTGTCTTTACACAATTATTAAAGGGTTTTCTCTCTAGAATTCTTATCTTTGCTGAGTTTTGGTGACCAAACCACCATTTCTTTGTCCGAGTATAGTTATGGTCAGAGAAACGATGTGCTTTGGAATTCGAGGTTCCGCCTCAGGTCCTAAGGCCGACAATGTTCTTCCACAGATTCTAAGATATAGCACGGTTGATTATTTTTTTGAGTTCTAGCTGCGCACAAACAGATTTATTAGTAACTGGATATTTCATATATTTTTTAACTTTACTCTTCCGTTTGAGTAAATTTTATTTCATGCAAATTATTTTCTTCTTTAATGGTCTTCTACTCTTGATTGTAGGTTTCTTTCATTTCTCTCACAATTTCTACAGTAACTACTGTATTTTCCAGAGTCATCATAATAATTCTTAAATTTATAAAACACAATGTAAATTAAAACATTAATAGCACTCTTTCCTTACTATCTTCACATTATTCCCACTCCATACACAGTAATAGTTTTTCACAATAAATTACTGAAATTGTAAATATCATGAGTTAATCATAGGGTACACAGACTCTATCCCATTCAAAAAATACTTTCATAACAAATCATTTACATCCCTTTCTTCTAACAAAGAACATTTCTTATGGAAACTTATTCCTATTTAACGTTTTTCTCAAATACTCTGAAACAAATCTGAATTTGCAGTTTAATGTTGATGTCCACCCAACCTTCAAGAGAGGCAATTACGTCCCTCTCTTTCCCTCATGCTACACGCCTGAATGGTATATTTTGATAGCATTTTCTGCTATCAACTCAGGATTCCAAGTCCAGTCAGTACCAAAATATTTTAGGAATGTCGAGATATTTCCACTCGTCTCTACCATCTCAGGAAACTTTTCACTCTCCTCCTTAGTCTCTGAACATAACCCCTATTCCTCACTAAGATCTGCCTCATATCCTCAGAGGAAGAGGTAATTGTTCAAATTGTTCAACCAACCATCAGTTCTTGGAACACTTTTACCATCAACTTTTTACTTTTTATGGAACTAATTCCATAACCAATTTTATTTTTAAATAACCAAAACAAAATGAATAAATTTTCCAGAAATAATAATTGTCTCAGTTTTCTTTTAAAAATAAATAGTAACTAAAACGTCAAATTACTAGTTATCAACTAGTTAAGGCCAAATCCAGCTGTTACAACTTCCCCCCTGGAAGTAAACACCGTACTCAATGTTTCACTCCAGCTCAAATAACTATGGTTAAGCCTCGTGCACAAATCTCTCATCTTCCCAAGTAGACTCATTCGGGCTGAAGTGCTTCCATTTCACTTTAACCTGGGTGATGACTTGCCTCAGGAACATAATTTCTCTCCTGTCAAGTATGCGCTGAGGCTCGACTAGAAACTCGTTGTTTGGCTCTACCTGCAAACAACAAGGTTTTCCTGTCAAAATTTAATAAAGAATTCATACTTCAAGTTATGATTTTTAATTATATCCTACCTAAATGTTCTGCCAATAAATTACGTGCTTCAGATCATGAAAATATTGCTTTAACATGGACACATGAAACACATTGTGTACCCGAATGTGGTTAGGTAAGCCAGCTGATAAACTACAGGTCCTACCCTTTCCAAAATTTGGAAGGCTCCATGGAACCTGGGAGATAACTTGGCACAATAGGCCCACCTCAAGGTACTCTTCTTGGGTTTGATCCTCACATACACATGATCACCCACTTCAAATTCTCGATAATTCTTCTTCTTATCTGCATAGATCTTCTATTGATCTTGTGCAGCTTTCAAATTTTGTCTTATCTTATTTACTTCTGACTCCATTTCAGCCAGCGTTTTTGGCCCAAGCATCAAATTATCTTCGGGGCTTCTCTAATTAATGGAAGTGAGGCATTGCTGCCCATATAGAGCCTCGAAAGGACTCATATTAAGAGATTATGGGTAACCATTGTTGTAAGCAAATTCAACTAGGTCTAGGTAATCTTACCACTTGGTTGGATGCTACATCATGTACATGCGCAACATGTCCTCCAAAATTTGGTTTTCCAGCTCTGTTTGACCATCCGTCTAAGGATGGTAAGCAATGCTAAAGTTTATTGGGGTCCCTAGACCTGTAAACAAATTTTTCCAGAATGCTAAAGTAAACTTCACATCTCTGTAAAAAATAATAGCCTTTGGAATGTCGTGCAGTTTGAATATATCTTTCATAAAAATATATGCTATCTGTATAGTCTTGTAAGTAGATTGTACAGGTATAAAATGTGCATACTTACTCAACCTATCGATCACCACCATGATGGAATCATTGTGCCTCTTTGACCATGGTAAACCCATAATGAAGTCCAGGGATATGACCTCCCACTTCCATTCAAGTAATGGTATGGGCTGTAACAATCCTGGGAGATGTCGATGCTCCATCTTAACCTGTTGACACTCCAAACATTTATTTAAATACTCAACAATATTTTTATGCATACCAGGCGAGAAATATAATTTTCTAATAGTAGTTAGCATTTTCTGGTATCTTGGTTGTCCCGCATAGTTACTCTGATGATATTCATTCATGATTAGCTCCTTTAGGTCCACACGGTTTTTTACTTACAACTTTCCTCTAAAGGTTAGCATTTTTTCTTTATTAACTCCATAATCAGAAGTATTTCCTTTCTTTCTGGCCTCTTCCATTTTCTGCCATAGGAATTGGTATTCAAGATCCTTATGTGCTTCTTCTTTCACTTGATCCAAGAATTTGCATTCAAAATGATTATAGTAAATCTCATAAACACAATGCAGCTTCCTACTTTAGGTATCTGCCGCTCGATTTTCCTTACCTTTTACATGTTGGATGTATATATCAAATTCACTTAAGAAGGCATTCCATCTTGCCTGTCGGGAATTTAAATCATCTTGCTTGAAATAATTGGTTAGGCTACTATGATCTGTCTTGAGTACAAATTTCTTACCCAGAAAATAGTGTCTCCATACCTGAAGTGCATGTACTACTACTGTTAACTCTAGATCATAGGCTGAATATCTTTGTTCATGTTCCTTCAGCTTTCTTGACTCATAAGCCACTACCTTCCCTTCTTGAGATTAAACTGTCCCAACTCCCTCATTACATGTATCTGTACAAACTTCAAATTATTTATTGGGATCAGCTACCCTCAACGTTAGTGAAATGGTCAATAGCTGCTTCAACCTCTCAAAATTTTTTCGGCACTCAACAGTCCATTTAAAGAATTTTCCTTTTCTCTAGAAGGAGGTAATTGGAAAAGAAATTCTGGAAAATCCTTCAATAAATCTTCGATAGTACCCAACCAATCCCATAAAGGATCAAATATCCGCCACATTATGGGGTGCCCACCATTCCATGATTGTCTTGATTTTCTCTGGATCAACAGAAATGCCTTCTACTGAAACAATATGGCCTAAGTACTAGATTTCTGTTTTGAAGAAATCACACTTGCTGAACTTAGCATTGAGCTGGTGTTTCCTTAACATTTCTAGCACAATTCTTAGATGTTCTCTATGTTCTTCTTGGTTATTATAATAGATTAGAATATCATCAATAAATATGAGTACAAAATTATCCAGGAAAGGATGAAATATACCATGCATTAACCTCATAAATATTTTTGGTGCATTTTTTAACCCAAAGGGTAACAGCAAAAACTCATAATGCCCTTACATGGTATGGAAAGCAGTCTTGTAAATGTCTTCATCCTTGATTGAAATCTCGTGATATCTAGATCTTAAATCTATTTTCGAGAATATTGTGCCCCCCTTCACCTGATCAAACAGATCATCAATCCTTGGTAAAGGATATCTATTTTTTACTGTTAACTTGTTGAGTTTTCTATAGTCCATGCACATTCACATGGTTTTGTCCTTCTTCTTAACGAACATCACTCGTTCTCCCCAGGGAGACACACTTAGACAATGTATCCTTTTTCCAACAGTTCTTGTAGTTGCATTTTTAATTCAGTTAATTCTGGAACACTCATTCTATAAGGATCCTTTGACACAGGTGATGCTCTTGGCATTAATTCAATGGTAAAATCAATATCTCTTCTTGGTGTTAATATAGGTGTTTCTTCTGGAAAGACATCCATGAAATCTTGTACCACTGGTATATTCTCCATCATAGGAGAATTATCCTCGGAATTAGCATATCCATCTTGGATATCATAAATCTGACATCCCTTCCTGATACATTTGTTCATTTGGGATGCTGTAATAGGACGTAGCTGTAGCGGTTTCTTGATTCCCTGAATTTCCTTGCGTGTTCCACCTTGCATTCTGTAATAAATAATCTTTTCCTTGCAGTCCACTAGAGTCCAATGTTTTTCTAGCCAATCCATACCTAGCAAAACATCATAGGACCCCAATGGAAATATGTTCAAGTCCACATTTAACTGCTGATCTACAATTTCCAATTTGCAATTTGAAATTTTCCCAGTTACTTTTCTTTTTGCTCCTGTGGCTAGCTATACCAGCCAAGAAATTTTAAATTTCTGACCTTTTAACTTACATACTTCCACTATTTATGGATTAACATAACTTAGACTTGCACCTGGATCTACCAAAATAGAAACAGATTGAGACAATAATTTACCTTCCAACTCTATCATTCTTAGCTAATAATTTGTCTGTCGATCCTCCAACGTTGCATAGATACGAGGTATGTTTCGAGCCACATCGCCTACTGTAAAATCCTTTTGCAGATTTGCAACTATTTCACTTCTCGCTCGCTGTGAGAAATTTTTATAATAATGCGCCTCACCACACCCCCAACACTGTAAAGGTGGTTTGCTCACTTGCCCTTGCTCAGGTTTGCTAGATGCTTCTGTAAGCCTTTCCTCAGCTGGCCACCAGGTTCTTTGATGATTTCTGCGAAACTATTTGCTTATAGAACTTCGTGCAGAATTCTTAAAATTATTATTTTTGGTTCCCTTGAAGTTTGAGCTATTTTTCTGTCCTTTTCTTGGCTACCAGCTTTTTTCCACCTCTCCTTTTGTCTTGGACTGTTGGTAGCACATTCGTTCCTTACGAATGGCTTCGTCCATGGTTCTGGGATTTATGAATTCAATTCGATCCTTCATATGGGTTGGCAGACTACTCAAAAATCTTTCAATCTTAGCCTTTTCATCTCTAAGGTATGGAACATATCTTAATAGAGAGTTAAACTTGGTGATATACTCATCCATGGCCATCTGTCCCAGTTTAAAGTCATGAAATTATTTAGATTTCTCATTGTAGAAACGTTCTGTTAAATACTTATCTTTAAAGTATTGTTGGAACGATTCCCAGGTAACATCTTGGTCCTCTGTGCTACGAACATTCTTTACTTCTTCCCACCACAGAGTGGCTTTTTCCCTTAACTAATATATGACCAATCTAGCTTTTAGATTGCTATTGTACTCGTACAGTTGAAAATATTTATTCATATTTATCAACCAAGCCTTTGCCACTTATTGAGCTTCACCATCAAATGTTGGTGGTTTTATTTTTTGAAACTCACCATGAAGCTCCACTTTTTGTTTCTTAACTTCTTGTTGATTCGAAAAATTGCCAAACTCTGCTTCATTATAGTTTTTTTTCTTCTCTCTTCACTGGGAATGGCTTATTTCCACTCTGTCAGTGGTGTGGGCCCTTGTTTGACGCTCATTACCTTCTTGCATATCTCTATCTGCACTGGGTTGTTCCATTCCTTGATTCTGCTTGTCTGACAGGCTCTTGAGTATCTTTTCTTTCTCCTACATCAGGTTCTCGTTATCAATTCGAACCCACACCATCTCTTCCTATAGATTCTATAATGTATTCAACAATATGCTATTTTGTTGTTGTTGTTCCTCCAATAGTCTACTTGTTTGTTGGTGTTGTTTCACACTTAGATGAACCCACATCTTAGGGCTCACTTCTCATCGTGTTTGGGGTTCCTCGGTGTTCTGGGGTGGTTTCTGCATTGACCCTCTTCTCATGACGTTTCCTATTATGCTTCTCTTCTGTGCATCAGCATACACAGAACTTAAATCGTTATTTGACCCTTAGGGTCCCAGTGTACGAACGCTGCTCTGATACCACTTTTAATATACATCATAATTTTTTTTTTACTTTCTATCCACATTAGTTTTCACATAAGCCACTCACTTAATTTCTTGTATTAAATCTAAGAATCGACTTATGATATGTAACATTTTATTTTTAACCATACACTATTCCATTTTCTGTATAGCGGTTTTCTATTTACTCCCAATTAAAGGTCTCGGGATTTGGTTTTTTTACCACTCCCCTACCACCTATCCTTACCATTTATGGAATTTGCCTTTGTGCGATTTTCTTGGTTACGATTTGGTATGGTTGTACATCTGTTCTTCTGTACGTCGTCGGGTCGTTGGCAGATCTACGGTGTTTGATGGCCTTGGGATTTGGCGGGAGAGGACTTGGCTTATCCTCCGCAATACCCTATCCCTTACTCAATTTCACCTTCATTTGCTGCTCTTCGTCTCAACTGGTTAAGGTTCCATGCCACTGGTTTTTCTGAAGCTTCTTTCTCCAACAATGATGACGAAGAACTAGAGGGTGTTCTTTCATAACAGTAACTGGATGCTCGGCTTCGTCCGACCTATTTCACTGGAAATTTGGAAAAGTCATGGACTGTGGATAGTGCTTCTGTCAGCCTCTACTTTAGCCTTCGTCTCAGGTTTAAATTCATATTACTTAATACTGGGATTAAATTTCACAAATTCATTCCTTATTGCAGTTCTATTCACTCTTCCCTATTTTTTTTACAGCTCACTACTTCTGCATTTAAGGCGGGTTTGCTTCACAGGTAAAATGAACTTCATTTTTACATTTTTCAATGCTTTCCCTTCAAGATTTATGAGCTAATTTTATTGGTTAAACCCTTGCCATTACTCACCTAATCTTTGGTTTTGGTTTCTTCTGTTCCTTGCAGGTGAACTTCCCTTCCAACAACCTCATAATTCCTTGATTTTGGAGTGTGCTGGGCTATTGTTCATTTCTGCTGATGATTTGACACCTTCACTTATCCAGGTATTCCATCATTATTGTCCAACCTCGTCCTCTTTCGACAAAGGGTAGACTGCTTATACTTGGGCATAGACCCTATGTTTCATTTATTGGGAAATCATGTTTTTAGATCGTAGGGTTTACTGTCTGGATAAATGATAGTCCAGAACCTTCGGTTTTAAGAAGGCTAATTTGTAAATAAATATACACAAATCCTCTCTGCAGTTTTCTTACAATATAGAACTGTTTATGCTATTTTCCAATATTGTTATTTGCAAAACTTGGATTACTATTTTCTTCACTAACGAGGAGCTCCCTCCGAACCGAACCATCGGTCTTGGGGAGGTGGTCTCTGTAAAGAGTACTTAGTTTGTTTTGTGGGCAAAACCTTTTTCATTGTAATTACATTTTCTCGAACTCCATTCAGACTTTACTAAGGTATATATATATATATATATATATATATATATATATATATATTAGCGATTCCTCTTATAATCTGAATATGGGTTTTGCGTTATTCCAATAATTATATTTATCACCTCTTTGAATTCACACATGCAGTTTAACTATTTTCAAAATTAAGAGCTTAAGATATGTTTATTTGTTTTATAATGGGGTTCGAGCCTTTAGCCGACCCATGACAGTTCCACATTATTCTATGTATCTTTCTATATGTTACAACTCAGATAATTGTTATTTTCTAGTGCACAGTTTTAGCTTTGGAAAGAAAATATGTATCGATTATCTTTACACAACGATTAAAGGGTTTTCTCTCTGGAATTCTTATCTTTGTTAATTTTTGGTGACCGAACCACCATTTCTTCGTTCGAGTATAGTAATGGTCGGAGACACGACCTGCCTTGCAACTGGAGGTTCTGCCTCAGGTCCTAAGTCCGACAGTGTTCTTCCACAGATTCTAAGATATAGCATGGTTGATTATTTTTTTGAGTTCTAGCTGCTTCAAAACAGATTTATTAGTAACTGGATATTTCTTATATTTGTTACATTTACTCTTCCATCTAAGTAAATTTTCTTTCATGCAAAGTTTTTTCTTCTTTAATGGTCTTCTACTCTTAATTGTAGGTTTCTTTCATTGCTCTCTCAATTTCTATAGTAACTACTGTATTTTCCATAGTCATCATAATAATGCTTAAATTTATAAAACACAATCGAAATTAAAACATTAATAGCAGTCTTTAATATCAGTCTTTCCCTACTATCTTCACATTATTCCTACTCCATACACAGTTATAGTTTTTCAAAATAACTTACTGAACTTATAAATAGACTCTATCCCATTCAACAAATACTTTCATAACAAATCATTTACATTCATTGCTTCTAACGAAGCACATTTCCTATGGAACCTTATTCATATTTAATGTTTTTCTCAAATACTCAGAAACTTATCCGAATTCGCACAGTTTACTGCTGAAATCCACCCAACCTTCAAGAGACGCAATTACTTCATTCTCTTTCCCCCATGCTCCATGCCTAAATGGTACAAGTTGACAGTATTTTCTGTTGTGACCTCAGGATTCCAAGTCCAGTTAGTATCATAAAATTTCAGGAATGCCAAAATATTTCCACTAGTCTCTACCAGCTGAGAAAACTTTTCACTCTCCTCCTTAGTCTTTGAACAGAACCCCTATTCCTCACTGGGATTTGCCTCATATCCTCAAAGGAACAGGTAACTGTTCAAACTGTCCAACCAACCATCAGTTCTTCTTCGAATACTTTACCATCAACTTTTTACTTTTTATGGAACTAATTCCATAACTAATTTTATTTTTAAATAACCAAAACAAAATGAATAATTTTTCTAGCAATAATAATTCGCTTCATTTTCTTTTAAAAATAAATAGTAACTAAAATGTCAAATTACTCCAAATCCATCTATTACAATATAACAGTCTCTTTGATAGAAAATTGTATAATTTACTAATTCATTCAATGCATTTTTTCTAGATTAATATAATTCATTAACATAATAATAAATTCAATTATTTCTAACTTTCAATAAAATTTGAATTTTAAATAAATTTACATTCATATATGTTTTAATAGTTTGAATGAAACAAATTCAATTCTTAATAAATTCGATAATAGATATCATAAAGATACTTTCTTTTTAGTTTTTTTTGTCAATTTATTTTAAATTTGAATAACTCTTATTAATTTTAAATAATATGACAATATTACTAATAAAATTATCTAAAAAATTTATTATTCTTTTTTTCTCTCTAAAACTTCTCTTTCCTCAAAACTTTGATGTCATATCTTTTTTTAATTTGAAACTAAAGAAACTTATTTAGGTAATATATGCAAATTGTTAGGTATGTATTATATTATTTCCACAATTAGTCGCAGGCACGGGGTGAGAAGGGGGTGGCAGCCCCCTGTCCGGGATTCGAGGCAGCACCCAGGAAAAAAAATGGACCCCATTTATCGGTGGGCGGACGCGCCCATGGTTTTGTGCATGGGTTTCCACATGGTTTTGGGGCATGATGGGTCCAGTCAAGGGAACTACGATTATGTTCTAATCTAGGGTTAATGGATTGGGGTTTATGAATGCTTGGTCATGTATATATATGTGTTGTAACACTAAAATGAATATAATATATGTTTTATGTTTTAATCTCTAGCTATTGTTTATTCTTTGTTTTTAAGATTCGTTTGCAGATAATTTCTATACAGAGTTAAAACCTACATAAATTTATAAAATCTATATTGAAAATTTGTTTATGTATAATCCATCCATAAATAAAAGCCAATCACTCTATTAAATTAAGTCATTTCACACATTCCTTCCTATCCTCTTCTCTATGTTTCCACAATTGAAAAAATAGAATTTTTTAAAATCACATTTAAGCTTCTATTTAGTTTTGCCGTTTTAACTTTTATTTATTTATTTAAAAAAAAAAATTTGATATATGTTATCCAATAATCCAACCTCTTTCTATTTCTGTTTAAAACATTTTATAACAACAAATGAATAAGCCACTTTTACATTTTCTTTCCTTTCTGTTTTTCTAAGTTTCCAGCGTTGAAAAAACAAAAATTTTCCAATTTCATTTGTACTTTCAAAATTCTTTTCCCCTTTTTCTATTTGTCATTTTCATTCTTTTTTATATATCCCATCTCGTCTAGCCTCTAGAATAACAAAACATAATTTTTTTAATTTCACTTTTACCTTCAAATTTTTCTTCCATCGTCTACGTGTCATATTCTTTATTTTATATATACCATCCCACCTCTATTATTTTTTGTTCACAACTTCCTATAATAGCAAATAAACAAACCATATATTTTCAGTTAATATAATCTTACAAATTAACACACTGTATTCAAAAAGCATGGCGAAGAAGGCATCCAACCCACCAGATCAGCAAGTCAGCCAGCTTCCCTGTTCCAGGGTCTACATACAAACCAGCAGCAAAATAACTGGGGCATATCGCTTTTCTAAGTGGAAGGCAGTGCGTTGGTGCAAAATCCGGTTGGATCTGGCGTTGAGTCAATAGCTTGTGGAATACCCCCGGTGCCAAAGAATTAACCAATTACATTAACCCTGATCAACCCGAATGTACGAATAGTATCGAATTTCAACGAATTATTACTAGGCCGTCCAACAGAATTGGCCAATTTCTGTACTGTTTGTCCCAATTGGGTAGGGGAAGCTCGTCATTGCGACCCACAAACCTGGGGAGCTAAGTACAGTCTGAGTTCGAAGTTTTTCGAGGAGATCTCACTATCTAAACCGACGGACTTTGTTTCTGCAGCAGGGATTTGATCCCCATCCAATAATTGGAATAGCATAAATTTACAAATTTTCTGGTTGAATTGCACACCATCCAAATAAAAACATTGGTATTTGTATTTCGATTTTTTGTCATTGAAAATATGCAATCAACGGCTGCCCTGCATACATAAAAACATAAGAAGATTTACACGCCAGGCCATCACTGAAGCAGGGCAGTTCGAGCAAATGAAACGGTTGTTGCCAATACCGCCTAGTTGGTTAGCCAACTTAAAATTTTCACTGGTCGATGTTAGATTAATATATAAATCTATTAATTATTAAAATCTTAATGTAATACCATTATTAAAATAGAATTCTTCACATTACCAGAATTAAGAATATCAAATATTTTATAGATTTTTAGATTTTAAAAATATTTATATTATTTTTTAATTCAATTAATTTATAATTAAAATTATTTATTTATTTTTATATTATTTTTAATATTTTTATTTTTTTGAAATGTATTTTTTTTCTTATTTTTATATATATTTGAAAGTCTGAGAAAAAGAGCTAAAGAACAAGCTGGTTTTAGGAAACATCACTCCGACTATTGACCATCTCATCATTCTTAGAATCATTGTGGAGGAATGTCGCAATAGTAAAGTCGATATCTTCTATTGCTTTGTGGACCTTAGAAAAACTTTCCACACGGTTCCTCGAGATAAGCTTTGCGAGAGACTTAAAGAGATCATGGTCCATCCTGAGTTGAGGATTGTTGAGATCCGTCTCTACGAGACTGCCACTGCCAAGCTTAAGACCAATAAGGGGTGGTCTAAAACCATTAAATGCAATATCAGAGTTAATCAAGAGTGTCCCCTATCTCCTACCTAGATACCGTTACTGCCAAGCTTAAGATCAACAAGTAGTGGTCTAAAAACATTAAATGCAATATCAGAGTTAATCAAGGGTGTCCCCTATCCCCTACCATTTTCGACATATACATCGATAAGCTAGAGGAGTGTTTGAAATCTACAGGGTGCAAGGGCACCGAGCTTGTTGGTGTTCTCATTACTCTTCTCCTCTATGTCGATGATATTGTTCTTCTTGCAAAAATCCATGATGACATTGACAAACAACTCCAGGTTCTTCATGACCACTGCTCCAAGATGGATATGACAGTAAATACCAACAAGACTAAAGTCATGATCATTAAATCCAAAAGGATCACGCATGGTAGTTTCGTGTATAATAACCAATGCTTAGAGTAAGTTTCTTCTTATAAGTATTTGGGCATTGAATTCCCTCATCATCTCAATTGGAATTATAGCATCGAGAAAACAATTATTGGAGGCTGGAAAGCTTATTATGAGTTTGAAAACAATTGTAAGTTGATCGATCTTTACATTTGGAGTAAAAATAGGTTCGTCTTTGAGACCCTTGTCACCCCTGTTGTCTTATATGGATGTGAAGGTTGGGGTTGCAGTATATCCAGAGAATCATGGAGGAAGATTGAGATGATTCAAAAGAAATTCATAACCTACAACCTTAAAATCAAGGGAGATACTCCCTATCCTATCCTCTTAATCGAATCTAGCTTGTCCCCCATTGAAAGTACAACTATGTTTAGATATCTAATGTATAAGAAGAAGCTTGACAACATGGAATGAAAAAGACTCTAAAATTGCTTCTAACCGTAGTCAAAACCCTCACCTTCGCCTAAATCACGGGTGGCATAAGGATGCCCAATTCTCGCTCAACCATTGGACAATTAAGGAGGAGCTTAGTATGGGAAGCAAAGATAATATAAAAAATACTATTACCTCCAAGTTTAAGGACAAGCTATGGGAGGATTAGGAGCTAGAGAGTAAAAGGAAGCTAAGATACTATAAGGAAGTGATCAACCCCACCCTTGATAATCAGAATCATCTCTCGGTGTTGTCCAACAATAAGAAAAAAATGAACATCATTAAGACAAGAACTAATTCACTAATTCCCATGAGCTTCAGAGTGAGACTAGATAGTGGTCTATTCCCAAGACCCTTTGGAACAATAGAATATATTAGATTTGTGATTCTAAGCAGGTGGAAGATGAAAAACACTTTTTTTTAGACTGCCCAACTCTTACTCACATTTGCTCTCATTTCCCTACCATCTACCACACTTCCAATATTTTTGACATATTAAGCCAACCTACCTATAGTGATCTTGGAGCACTTATTTCCCTTTTCTTTAACCATAAAAACAAGATTGTGAAGAATCAAACTTAGATTCTTCCTCCTAACTTAAATTTGGATAAACTGAATTGGTCTTAACTAATAATAATCATCATTATCATCATTATAATTTAACATTTATTTTTTAATTATTATAAATAATTTTTTTTAATACTTATAAATTTTCATTTATTTTATTAATAATAAATTATTTAATTATTTAAAAAATATTACCTAAATTTATTTAATTTAAATTAAACATTTCTTATTATCATCCATATTATTTGATAAAAATGTAAAATATTTATAGAATTAAATATCCAAAATAACTAAAATTTGTGATAAAAATTTATTGCACCTAAATTTATTAAATTATAATTTTCGTTATTTGAAAAAAAATATTATAATTTTTTTTTTAAGTGGATGAGATTTTATGAGAAAGATGGACAAGGTAACGGATTGACTTGAAGCTATAAAAGTGCTCCCTGTAATCGTTGGAATTTGAGAGGGATTTTTTTATATAGATAAAATGGGAAGTTTGATAGTGAGGTTTAAAAGAAAAGAAAGAACTAAACAAAATCCAACCATAAGTTAAAAGTTGGTGTGATATAAAGTTCAATATGATTCCAAAATATTTTGATTATTCTTATGTTTATGAATCATTATTTTTATAATATATATATATATATATATTATAAAAATAATGATTCATAAACATAAGAATAATCAAAATATTTTGGAATCATATATATATAATATTTTAATTAAATTAATTTATATTATAAAAATAATGATTCATAAATATAAGAATAATCAAAATATTTTGGAATCATATTGAACTTATAATATTTTAATTAAATTAATTTATATTATAAAAATGAATAATCAAAATATTTTGGAATCATATTGAACTTTATATCACACCAACTTTTAACTTATGGTTGGATTTTGTTTACTTCTTTCTTTTCTTTTAAACGTCACTATCAAACTTCCCATTTTATCTATATAAAAAAAGCTTTAAATTTAGTTGAATTTATAAATAAAATAGATTTTTTTCATAAAAATATGATTAAACAATTTCAAGAATGATTTTTTTTAATTTAAAATGTATTTTTATATATAAATAAATTCAACTTTTGAAAATTCTTATAACACTCAAATTAAACAACTTAACATCATATTTTTAAAAATACTTATCTAATATAAATTTAATAAATATAAATATAAATTAAAAATATATATATAAATATAAATAAACTATTAAAAAAAAAATCATTTATTTTATAAATTAGACTATCTTATTTTTAATATGCCAACAACATATATAAAAGCAAGCAAATTTGTTTGGGTTGTAGTGTGAAAGTGTCCAATATATACTGGTAGCATTAGGTGAAGATGGTGCTGGAAATGCTTTTCGCTCGCAGCAAGTCTTATTTGTTCTCTCCATAGAGCATCAATATTCTGCTTAGCAGACGCTAAACCCCAAACACCCCAAGTAACTGGAAGGTGAGCATGGAAATGTGAATTAGAAATTTAGTTGAGGTATTGTTGGAGTGTAACATTCATCCACATTATAATAATGACAAAAGTAAAAATTAAAAAAAAAATTGTTATTACTTTATTGTCTACCTTTACATCTAATGATATACCAGCAATGTCATGCCATAGTCTACCTATCATTAATATTTTTTTCAAAAGGTCAAATCATATACATGATTCCTTTTAACATTGTTCATATACATTGATTCTATACTATGGAAATTACGTAATGTAATAAACCCTACTACTACGCTCCGGAACTATGATAACATTGTGCACGTATCGGTCTTCAGGGTTCTAAGTTATATGTATACATACATCTGATGTGGCCATTATAGCCGAAGCCATATGTCATAGCTAACAATCATATAACACATATTATTTACTTGACAACATCATACCATGTCGTATACATTAACTCGACAATATAATGCCATTCGATACGCATAAAATCTTAGGTGTACTTTGGTACTGCTATATTTATCTATTCCGACCCTTCTTCCGCTGGCACACACTCAGCTCGTACTGGTCAACACCCGGCGATCTAACCACCGTTGATCTCGAGTTGAATCTGACGGTGTACATTCATTAGGGTTAGCTAATGACTTTAGCTCCGTAACGGTTTTTCATTTGCATTCTTTCGGCCCGAAGGCTCTGGAAGACTGCTCTGCTCGTTACAGGGTTTCTCCATTCGATTCTTGGTTCTATGGTAACTGCTTCTGTAGTAGCACGACGCCTCGGAGAAGGCTCATGACCCCGGCGACTGGTAATACCTTCAAACACCGCTTGGCTCGTGGGGTTTTTTTTTTGCGTTACAGGCTCTGTATCTAAGGTTGGACATGTTTAAATAGTCATATTATTCACTCTGCCGCATGATACCGTTTTCTGTTTATTTCTGTAATCACTTGCTTATTCTCCTTGCAAAATTGTGTATGCTTTAAGGAAATCGAAGGTGACCTCTACTAGGTTGGGCTCTCTCCTCATCCTGCACGAAATCCACAGGTAATTCTTACTACGTTGTCTCTATGATTAGTTGGAATACATACTTTTGCAAGGAGTCAGGGTTTCATTCTGTTCCCTCCCTGATAATCCCTCCTCTGTTCTTGTTTGGAAGGTATAGGCTCCTTGGCTTCCGCATTCTACAGACCTCTAATCTTGAAATGAAGGCAACGGTTCCAGGTTCAGGGTTTCCTAACTCCTTTGCGTGCTCACGCTAACAGGTACTCTCAAGAAATTCTGGGTTCAAACCCTTGGCCTGAATTACGTCTGGGTTTTGGTTAGCAGTCATGCTATTATTATTCCTTAAGTTTCTAGCTGCGGCCCGCCAGTTTCTCTCCTCTGTAATAGTTTTCAGTTCTTGAAATTTAGAGTCTCTGACTCAGTTTAAGGGTTTCTTCCTTTAATACGACCGCAGGCCTCTTATTGTATAAGACTGTTAGCCTATACATTCTCGAAAGATGGTATCTATGTAGTTTTCTTTCCAATAAATTATATTTACAGTCAACAGTATGGTCGGGGTTTTGCACCCGCGCCATTAACTTTTATATGTATATTTTGCTGAATAATTTTATTAGTATTTTCCTGGGTTCTTATCTGTTCTAATATATATATATATATATATATATATATATATATATATATATATATATATATATATATATATATATATATATATATATATATATATATATATATATATATGCAAGTTCATTATTGATTCTCTAAAATGCATAATTTCTCCTCCGGAATTTTTTTTGTGAAGCTACCCTTTTCAATTTCCTTCCTCACAGAAGATAATAACGTTTTCGAGTTTCGTGTTAAATTTCTCTATGACTAGAATTCTTGCATTCGTTGCTTATGCTATTGCTCTTACTTGAATACATTTATGTTTGTCACCATTACTGCATATGGATTATGGTTTCCTCCATATATTGCTCACAGGACGTTTACCTTCTATCCTTGATTTTTTTACAAGAAGGGTTATTTTATTTCTTTATCTGTAAAAGGGTTTATAATAACCTGATGGTTACTTCCTAAATTGTTTTCCACAGTGAATTTTTTGTTATATTTCATAAATTTAACCTGCATGTCAGCTTCTTTTCTTATATCTCAGGATGTACTAGGTGTTAACAATTATTAAATGTGTCCGGACCACTAATTGTCCGTGTAATATCATAGGTTTGAAGGACAACCAACCCAGAATCTGGTCACAAAAATCTGGGTTAACAGTCCTTCCTTAAAAAACTTGCTAGAGTGTAGTTTATTCCATTTAATAACCTATTTATTTAACTATTAATCGTATAGGTATAAATTCAAATATATTATTATACCTGCTTAACAAAATTCCTTTCTCAAGCTTTCTTTCTTGTCTGTATAGTTTTTTTTTTCGAGTGTAATTTTAACACAAAGCAACCATTCAATCATACTGTGTTTTCCCAGCTTGCTCAATTATAAAATTAAAAAGGAAACAATATATACTACTAGCAGAAAATATTAAAACTGAATTCCACTCATCTGTGCACAATTCTAACTGATAAATGATTGCCTCCCTTCCGCGAGTGAGGCGATTACGTCCTCTAACTCTCCCCCATGCTCCAAGTCTGAGTCTTTGCTGAACACAGAAAACTGGAAGAGAATCTCGGGACAGTCCGGTCCAATTATCTAATTCCAGTGGAAACACTTTCCTCTATGATTTATTCCCTTTAGGGATCACTCCTCGGGATAACTAGTGTTTCCTCAGTTTTCCCAACAGAACCCCCAAAACTCCCTGAAATCTCTTATTTATTTCAGGGTTTCTTTGAATATCTGTTGAGTTGTTTTTCTGTTCAACTAACTCCAGATCTTGAATTTACTTTTACCATCAATCTTTAGTTATGAAACTAATTCACAAGTAATCTTTTATTCAAACACCAAAATCAATTTCTGTTCAAAATATTCTGTTTTGTTTAACAAATAACAATAATGTTTAACAACTTTTAACAACAGCCTAACATTTAGTCAATAATTAAGGCAGTAGTTACAGCTTCCCCCCTTTGAAAGAGAACACCGTCCCCGGTGTTCTTATTGCATATCAGCAAAAAGTTCAAAATATGATTCTCGCAAAAAACTTTCGTCCTCCCAGGTGGCCTCTTCTGGGCCAAAGTGCTTCCATTGCACTTTAACCTGGGCGATGGCTCATTTCCGGAGCATGATTTCCCTCCGGTCGACTATACTGTGAGGCTGGACCAGAAATTCTCCGTTCGGTTCTACCTGCACACAATAGACTTTGTATTAGTTTACATAAGTCTTTAACATATAATATTTTTAACTATTGTGCTTACCCACTACCTAAATGTTCTACCAATGGATTATATGTCTCGAATCATGAATATATCGCTTTAATAATGATACATGGAAAACATTATGTACTCGGATATCGCTGGGAAGGGCCAGCCGATACGCCACTGGTCCTACACTTTCCAGTATTTGGAAAGGACCACAAAACCTGGGAGCTAGCTTTGCACAAGATGCCCATCTTAACTTGCTCTTATTTGGCTTAATTCTCACATACACGTGATCCCCCACTTCATATTCACGATGTGATCTCTTTTTATCTGTGTACACTTTTTGCATGTCTTGAGCTGCTTTTAAATTCTGTCTATTTTTCTTCACTTCTAACTCCATTTCCGCTAGCATGTCTGGTCCTAGCATGAGCTTGGTCTCGGGACTACTCCAATTGGTAGGAGTTCTGCACTGTCGCCCATATAGGGCTTCAAATGGACTCATTTTTAACGATTCTTGATAACCATTATTATATGTGAATTCTACTAAGTGTAAATATTCTTCCCACTTAGTTGGTTGCTGCATAACATACATTCTCAACATGTCTTCCAGCACTTGATTTACTTGTTCTGTTTTCCCGTCCATTTTTGGATGGTATGTAGTACTGAAATTAATTTGAGTCCCTAAACCCGTAAACAGTGCTTTCCAAAAAGCTGATGTAAATTTTACATCCCTATCTAAAATCACAGTCTTAGGAATGCCATGCAGTCTAAAAATCTCCCACATAAATAAATCTGCTATCTGTACTGTCTTATATGTGGACTGAGCTAGTATGAAGTGTGTCGATTTACTCAATCGGTCTACTATTACCATTATTGAGTCATTACCTTGTTTTTATCTTGGTAGTCCAGTGATGAAATCTAACGAAATCACTTCCCATTTCCAGTCAGGAATTGGTATAGGTTGCATTAACCCAGTCGGATGCCGGTGTTCCACTTTCACCTCCTGGCACTCTAAACACTTGTTTAGATAGGTTTCTATATCTTTTCTCATACTCGGCCAACAATAGTCCTTTCTTATTGCTGTCAACATCTTTTGGTATCCAGGATACCCTGCATAATTGCTTCTATGATATTCATCCAATATTAGAGTCTTCAACTCCATTCTATTTGGGATGACTATTCTTTTCTTAAAAACCAGCAATCCATCCTAGTTGATTTCAGAATCTCCCAACTTTCCTTGTTCTTTAGATTCCTGTTCTTGCTGCCACAAAAATTTATATTCAGGATCTTTTCCTGCCTCTTTTCTGATTTGATCTAGGAATCTGCATTCAACTTCGTTAACATATAATTCATAGATGTTATGCAGCTTTCTACTCAATGCATCTGCAACCCTGTTTTCCTTTCATTTTACATGCTGCATGTCAATGTCAATCTCGCTCAAGAAGGCCTTCCACCTTGCTTGTCGGGAGTTTAAATCAGCTTGTTTGAAATAGCTGGTTAAACTGCTATGATCTATCTTCAACACAAATCTTTTCCCAAGTAAGTAGTGTCTCCACACCCAAAGAGCGTGCACAACTACAGTCAGCTCTAAATCATAGGCTGAATATTGTTGCTCGTGATCTTTTAATTTACGATATTCATATGCAATTACTTTTCCTTCCTGTGATAAAATTTCCCCAACACCCTCCTTACATGCATTCGTGCAAACCTCGAATTCCTTATTCGGATCAGCTACACTTAACACTAGTGCTGATGTTAATAATTGCTTCAGCTCTTCAAAGATGTCCTGACATTCTTTTGTCCATTTAAAAAATTTTCCCTTCCTTTGCAGAGAGGTAAAAGGAAAGGCAATCTTTGAAAATCCTTTAATAAATCGTCAGTAATAGCCATCGAGTCCCATAAATGATCGTATATCTGCCACATTTTGTGGCACCTTCCATTCCATGATAGTTCTAATTTTCTTCGGGTCCACTGCTATACCTTTTGCAGATATCACATGTCCAAGATATTGTATTTCTTCCTTGAATAAATCACATTTACCGAATTTCGCATATAACTGATGCTTTCTTAACATTTCCAGTACCATTCGCAAATGCTCCTTGTGTTCTTCCGCATTCTTAGAGTAGACTAGAATGTCATCATTGAAAATTAGTACAAAGTTATACAAATAAGGGTGAAAGATACTATGCATCATTCTCATAAAAGTGGCTGGTGCATTAGTCAGCCCGAAAGGTAGTACCACGAATTCATAGTGACCATACCTTGTGCGAAAGGCAGTTTTATGTATATCTTCATCTTTGATCTGAATTTGGTGATAACCTGATCTCAAATCAATTTTTGAAAATACAGTAGCTCCTCTTACTTGGTCAAACAGATCATCAATTCGTGGTAAGGGATATCTGTTCTTGACGGTCAGTTTTTTTAACTGATGGTAATCCATGCACATACGCATGCTTTCGTCCTTCTTTTTAACGAACAATACAGGTGCTCCCCAAGGAGATACACTTGGTCGTATATATCCCTTGTCTAATCATTCTTGAAGCTGCATTTTTAACTCAGTTACTTCTAGCACACTCATTCGATAGGGTGCTCTCGAAATCGGTGATGCTCTTGGCAGCAATTCAATTGTAAAGTCTATATCCCTTCTACTTGGCTATCTTGGTATTTCTTCTGGAAATACATCCTTCAATTCCTGCACTATAGGTATATTTTCCAGCATAGGAGCTTTTTCTTTAGAATAAAAAAAACCCACTTGTATAGCATACGATTGACATCCCTTCCTCATGCATTTACCCATTTGGGAAGCTGTAATTGGGCACAACTACACCGGTTTCTTTATTCCCTTAATTTCCTGATGGGTGCCATCCTGATTTATGTAGTAGATAATCTTATCTTTGCAATCTACTAGAGTCCAATGCTTTTCCAACCAATCCATACCAAGTAGCACATCATAAGATCCCAAGGGAAAAATATTCAAATCCACAGTTAGTTGTTGTCCATCGATTTGTAGTGCACAATTTGGTATTTTTGCGCTAACTTTTCTCTTGCCTCCAGTAGCCAACTAGACTAACCATGATTTCCTAAATTTTTGACTTTGTAATTTACAAATATCTACTAATTTAGGACCTATATAACTTAAACTTGCTCCCAGATCTACCAAAACAGAAACAGTTTGAGATAATAGTTTACCTTATAGTTCAATCATGGTAGGTTGGTAATCAGCTTGTCGATCCTCCAATGCTGCATTAATTCTGGGTATGTTTCGAGCAACATCTCCCACTATTAAGGCTTCCTACAGATTCGTTACTGCTTCATTTCTACCCTGTTGTGGGCAGTTTCGGTAATAGTGTGCCTCTCCACACCCCCAGCACGGTAGAGGTGGCTTCTGGTTTTAAGGTTGCTCCAGTTTACTAGAAGATTCAATGGTTTTATCTTCTACAGGCCACTTTACCCTCTGATGGTTCTTACCAAACTACCTACTGACTGAGCTCTTTGTTGTGCTTTTAAAATTACTGGTTTTCCCTCTTTTAAAACCAGCGCTACTCCTGTTTTCTTTCCTTGGCTGCCATCATTTCCTTGATCTGTCTTGGCTTTAGCTTGCTGATAGCACATTCTGGCCTTTCTAATGGCCTCATCCATTTTTTTGGGATTTACAAATTCTATGCGTTCCTTCATATGAGTGGGTAAACTACTCAGGAACCTTTGTACTTTAGCTTTCTCATCCCTTAAGTAAGGTACATCAGGGTTTCATTCTGTTCCCTCCCTGTTAATCCCTCCTCTGTTCTTGTTTGGCAGGTATAGGCTCCTTGGCTTCCGCATTCTACAGAGCTCTAATCTTGAAATGAAGGCAACGGTTCCAGGTTCAGGGTTTCCTAACTCCTTTGCGTGCTCACGCTAACAGGTACTCGCAAGCAATTCTGGGTTCAAACCCTTGGCCTGAATTACGTCTGGGTTTTGGTTAGCAGTCATGCTATTATTATTTTTTAAGTTTCTAGCAACGGCCCACCAGTTTCTCTCCTCTGTAATAGTTTTCAGTTCTTGAAATTTAGAGTCTCTAACTCAGTTTAAGGGTTTCTTCCTTTAATACGACCGCAGGCCTCTTATTGTATAAGACTGTTAGCCTATACATTCTCGAAAGAGGGTATCTATGTAGTTTTATTTCCAATAAATTATATTTACAGTCAACATTATGGTCGGGGTTTTGCACCCGCGCCATTAACTTTTATATGTATATTTTGCTGAATAATTTTATTAGTATTTTCCTGGGCTCTTATCTGTTCAAATATATATATATATATATATATATATATATATGCAAGTTCGTTATTGATTCTATAAAATGCATAATTTCTCCTTCGGAATTTTTTTTGTGAAGCTACTCTTTTCAATTTCCTTCCTCACAAAAGATAATAACGTTTTCGAGTTTCGTGTTAAATTTTCTCTATGACTAGAATTCTTGCATTCGTTGCTTATGCTATTGCTCTTACTTGAATACATTTATTTTTGTCACCATTACTGCATATGGATTATGGTTTCCTCCATATATTGCTCACAGGACGTTTACCTTCTATCCTTGATTTTTTTACAAGAAGGGTTATTTTATTTCTTTATCTGTAAAAGGGTTTATAATAACCTGATGGTTACTTCCTAAATTGTTTTCCACAGTGAATTCTTTGTTATATTTCATAAATTTAACCTGCATGTCAGCTTCTTTTCTTATATCTCAGGATGTACTAGGTGTTAACAATTCTTAAATGTGTCCGGATCACTAATTGTCCGTGTAATATCATAGGTTTGAAGGACAACCAACCTAGAATCTGGTCACAAAAATCTGGGTTAACAGTCCTTCCTTAAAAAACTTGCTAGAGTGTAGTTTATTCCATTTAATAACCTATTTATTTAACTATTAATAGTACAGTTAGAAATTCAAATATATTATTATACCTGCTTAACAAAATTCCTTTCTCAAGCTTTCTTTCTTGTCTGTATAGTTTTTTTTTCGAGTGTAATTTTAACACAAAGCAACCATTCAATCATACTGTGTTTTCCCAGCTTGCTCAATTATACAATTAAAAAGGAAACAATATATACTACTAGCAGAAAAGATTAAAATAGAATTCCACTCATCTGTGCACAATTCTAACTGATAAATGATTGCCTCCCTTCCGCGAGTGAGGCGATTACGTCCTCTAACTCTCCCCCGTGCTCCAAGTCTGAGTCTTCGCTGAATACAGAAAACTGGAAGAGAATCTCGAGATAGTCCGGTCCAATTCTCTAATTCCAGTGGAAACACTCTCCTCTATGAGTTATTCCCTTTAGGGATCACTCCTCGGGATAACTAGTGTTTCCTCAGTTTTCCCAACAAAACCCCCAAAACTCCCTGAAATCTTTTATTTATTTCGGGTTTTCTTTGAATATCTGTTGAGCTGTTTTTCTGTTCAACTAACTCCAGATCTTGAATTTACTTTTACCATCAATATTTACTTATGAAACTAATTCACAAGTAATCTTTTATTCAAACACCAAAATCAATTCCTCTTCAAAATATTCTGTTTTGTTTAACAAATAACAATAATGTTTAACAACTTTTAACAACAGCCTAACAATTAGTCAATAATTAAGGCAGTAGTTAAAGCTTTCCCCCTTTGAAAGAGAACACCATCCCCGGTGTTCTTATTGCATATCAGCAAAAAGCTCAAGATATGCTTCCCGCAAAAAACTTTCGTCCTCCCAGGTGGCCTCTTCTGGGCCAAAGTGCTTCCATTGCACTTTAACCTGGGCGATAGCTCATTTCCGGAGCATGATTTCCCTCCGGTCGATTATACTATGAGGCTCGACCAGAAATTCTCCGTCTGGTTCTACCTGCACACAATAGAAATTGTATTAGTTTACATAAGTCTTTAACATATAATATTTTTAACTATTGTTCTTACCCACTACCTGAATGTTCTTCCAATGGATTATATGTCTCGAATCATGAATATATCGCTTTAATAACGATACATGGAAAAAATTATGTACTCGGATATGGCTGGGAAGGGCCAACCGATACGCCACTGGTGTACTCTTTCCAGTATTTGGAAAGTACCACAAAACCTGGGAGCTAGCTTTGCACAAGATGCCCATCTTAACGTGCTCTTCTTTGGCTTAATTCTCACATACACATGATTCCCCACTTCATATTTACGATATGACCTCTTTTTATTTGCGTACACCTTTTTCTTGTCTTGAGCTGCTTTTAAATTCTGTCTGATTTTCTTCACTTCTAACTCCATTTCTGCTAGCATGTCTGGTCCTAGCATGAGCTTGGTCTCGGGACTACTCCAATTGATAGGAGTTCTGCACTGTCGCCTGTATAGGGCTTCAAACGGACTCATTTTTAACGATTCTTGATAACCATTATTATATGTGAATTCTACTAAGTGTAAATATTCTTCCCACTTAGTTGGTTGCTGCATAACATACATTCTCAACATGTCTTCCAGCACTTGATTTACTCGTTCTGTTCGCCCGTCCATTTTTGGATGGTACGCAATACTGAAATTAATTTGAGTCCCTAAACCCGTAAACAGTGCTTTCCAAAAAGCTGATGTAAATTTTACATCCCTATCTAAAATCACAGTCTTAGGAATGCCATGCAGTCTAAAAATCTCCCACATAAATAAATCTGCTATCTGTACTGTCTTATATGTGGACTGAGCTGGTATGAAGTGTGCCGATTTACTCAATCAGACTACTATTACTATTATTGAGTCATTACCTCGTTTTTATCTTGGTAGTCCAGTGATGAAATCTAACGAAATCACTTCCCATTTCCATTCAGGAATTGGTATAGGTTGCATTAACCCAGTCGGATGCCGGTGTTCCACTTTCACCTCCTGGCACTCTAAACACTTGTTTAGATAGGTTTCTATATCTTTTCTCATACTTGGCCAACAGTAGTCCTTTCTTATTGCTGTCAACATCTTTTGGTATCCAGGATACCCTGCATAATTGCTTCTATGATATTCATCCAATATTAGAGTCTTGAACTCCATTCTATTTGGGATGACTTTTCTTTTCTTAAAAACCAGCAATCCATCCTAGTTGATTTCAGAATCTCCCAACTTTCCTTGTTCTTTAGATTCCTGTTCTTGCTGCCACAAAAATTCATATTCAGGATCTTTTCCTGCCTCTTTTCTGATTTGATCTAGGAATTTGCATTCAACTTCGTTAACATATAATTCATAGATGTTATGCAGCTTTCTACTCAATGCATCCGCAACCCTGTTTTCCTTTCATTTTACATGCTGCATGTCAATGTCAATCTCACTCAAGAAGGCCTTCCACCTTGCTTGTCGCGAGTTTAAATCAGCTTGTTTGAAATAGCTGGTTAAACTACTATGATCTGTCTTCCACACAAATCTTTTCCCAAGTAAGTAGTGTCTCCACACCCGAAGAGCGTGCACAACTACAGTCAGCTCTAAATCATAGGCTGAATATTTTTGCTCGTGATCTTTTAATTTATGATATTCATATGCAATTACTTTTCCTTCCTGTGATAAAATTTCCCCAACAGCCTCCTTACATGCATTCGTGCAAACCTCGAATTCCTTATTCGGATCAACTACACTTAACACTAGTGCTGATGTTAATAATTGCTTCAGCTCTTCAAAGATGTCCTCACATTCTTTTGTCCATTTAAAAGAATTTCCCTTCCTTTGCAGAGAGGTAATAGGAAAGGCAATCTTTGAAAATCCTTTAATAAATCGTCGGTAATAGCCAGCGAGTCCCATAAATGATCGTATATCTGCCACATTTTGTGGCACCTTCCATTCCATAATAGTTCTGATTTTCTTCGGGTCCACTGCTATACCTTTTGCAGATATCACATGTCCAAGATATTGTATTTCTTCCTTGAATAAATCACATTTACCGAATTTCACATATAACTGATGCTTTCTTAACATTTCCAGTACCATTCGCAAATTCTCCTTATGTTCTTCCGCATTCTTAGAGTAGACTAGAATGTCATCAATGAAAATTAGCACAAAGTTATCCAAATAAGGGTGAAAGATACCATGCATCAGTCTCATAAATGTGGCTGGTGCGTTAGTCAGCCCGAAAGGTAGTACCACGAATTCATAGTGACCACACCTTGTGCGAAAGGTAGTTTTATGTATATCTTCATCTTTGATCCGGATTTGGTGATAACCTGATCTCAAATCAATTTTTGAAAATACAGTAGCTCCTCTTACTTGGTCAAACAAATCATCAATTCGTGGTAAGGGATATCTGTTCTTGACGGTCAGTTTGTTTAACTGACGGTAATCCATGCACATACACATGGTTTCGTCCTTCTTTTAACGAACAATACAGGTGCTCCCCAGGGAGATACACTTGGTCGTATATATCCCTTGTCTAATCATTCTTGAAGCTGCATTTTTAACTCAGTTAATTCTAGCACACTCATTCGATAGGGTGCTCTTGAAATCGGTGATGCTCCTGGCAACAATTCAATTGTAAAGTCTATATCCCTTCTAGTTGGCAATCCTGGTATTTCTTCTGGAAATACATCCTTCAATTCCTGCACTATAGGTATATTTTCCAGCATAGGAGCTTTTTCTTTAGAATAAAAAAAACCCACTTGTATAGCATACAATTGACATCCCTTCTTCATGCATTTACCCATTTGGGAAGCTGTAATTGGGCGCAACTACACTGGTTTCTTTATTCCTTGAATTTCCTGATGGGTGCCATCCTGATTTATGTAGTAGATAATCTTATCTTTGCAATCTACTAGAGTCCAATGCTTTTCCAACCAATCCATACCAAGTAGCACATCATAAGGTCCCAAGGGAAAAATATTCAAATCCACAGTTAGTTGCTGTCCATCGATTTGTAGTGCACAATTTGGTATTTTTGCGCTAACTTTTCTCTTGCCTCCAGTAGCCAACTAGACTAACCACGATTTCCTAAATTTTTGGCTTTGTAATTTACGAATATCTACTAATTTAGGACCTATATAACTTAAACTTGCTCCCAGATCTACCAAAATAGAAACTGTTTGAGATAACAGTTTACCTTCTAGTTCAATCATGGTAGGTTCGTAATCAGCTTGTCGATCCTCCAATGCTGCATTAATTCTGGGTATGTTTCGAGCAACATCTCCCACTATTAAGGCTTCCTACAGATTGGTTACTACTTCATTTCTACCCCACTGTGGGCAGTTTCAGTAACAGTGTGCCTCTCCACAGCCCCAGCACTGTAGAGGTGGCTTCTGGTTTTAAGGTTGCTCCAGTTTACTAGAAGATTCAATGGTTTTATCTTCTACAGGCCACTTTACCCTCTGGTGGTTCTTACCAAACTACCTACTGACTGAGCTCTTTGTTGTGCTTTTAAAATTAATGGTTTTCCCTCTTTTAAAACCAGCACTACTCCTGTTTTCTTTCCTTGGCTGCCATCATTTTCCTTGATCTATCTTGGTTTTAGCTTGCTGATAGCACATTCTGGCCTTTCTAATGGCCTCATCCATTTTTTTGGGATTTACAAATTCTATGTGTTCCTTCATATGAGTGGGTAAACTGCTCAAGAACCTTTGTACTTTAGCTTTCCGAGCTTCAAATCGTGGAATTCTCGAGCTTTTTCATCATAAAAGCGCTTTGTCAGGTACTTATCTTTAAAATATTGTTGAAACCTATCCCACGTTACATCTTGATCTTCTATTCCGCGAACGTTTTTCACTTCTTCCTACCACAAGGTGGCTTTCTCTCTTAACTGGTAAATATCTAACGAGTCCTTAAGTTTACTGTTACAATCGTATACTTGAAAATACTCGTTCATATTAATTAGCGACGCCTCAGCTACCTCTTCTTCCACTCCATCAAATGTGGGTGGCTTTATCTTTCTAAATTCACCGTGAAGCTCTATCTTCTAATTTTTACTTTCCTTCTGTTCTGTCTCATTATCAGATTCAGCTTCATTAAAAATTTTATTTTGATTACTTCGCTGAGACGGACTTCTTTCTTTTCGACCTGTATCATGATCTCCCATTTGCTGTTCATTTCCTTCTTGAGATTCTCTATCAGTACTAGGCTTCTCGTTTCTTTGGTTTTGTTTATTTGAGAGACTCTTCAAAATTATCTCATGCTCCTGCGTCAACCTTGCATTATCATTTCGTACTCTTTCCATTTCTTCTTGCAGCTTTTGCACCATTGTTAACAATATGTTGGTTTGATGTTGTTTCTCTTCTAATAGCTTGCTAGCCTGTTGATGTTGTTCCACCCCCAACTGAACCCACATTTCGGGATTCCTTTCCTGTTGGGGTTGGGTCTCTTCAGCATTTCGAGGTGGCTGCTATAAGGGTGTCCTCATTTGTCCTGTTAACCTTTCCATCTGACTATGCATTAGTAAACACACAATTTGACGTTAGTTGACCCATAGGGTCCCAGCGTTGTAACACTGCTCTGATACCACTTGTAACATTCATCCACATTATAATAATGACAAAAGTAAAAATAAAAATAAAAAATTATTACTTTACTGTCTACCTTTACATCTAATGATATACCGGCAATGTCATGCAATATTCTACCTATCATTAATTTTTTTTCCCAAAGGTCAGATCATATACATGATTCCTTTTAACATTGATTCTATACTATGGAAATTATGTAATGTAATAAACCCTACTACTACGCTCTAGAACTATGATAACACTATGCATGTATCGATCTTCAGGGTTTTAAGTTATATGTATACATATATCTGATGTGGACATTATAGCCGAAGCCATATGTCACAACTAACAATCATATAACACATTATTTATTCGACAACATCATACCATGTCGTATACATTAACTCGACAATATAATGCCATTCAATATGCATAAAATTTTAGGTGTACTTTGGTACTGCTATATTTATCTATTCCAACCTTTCTGCCGCTAGCACACACTCGGCTCATATTGGTCAACACCCGGTGATCTAACCACCAATGATCTCGAGCTGAATCTGACAGTGTACATTCATTAGGGTTAGCTAATGACTTTAGCTCCGTAACGGTTTTTCATTTGCATTCTTTCGGCCCGAAGGCTCTGGAAGACTGCTCTGCTTGTTGTAGGGTTTCTCCATTCAATTCTTAGTTCTATGGTAACTACTTCTATAGCAGCACGACGCCTCGGAGAAGGCTCACGACCCCGACAACTAGTAATACCTTCAAACACTACTTGGCTCGTGGGTTTTTTTTTTTTGGTTGCATTACAGGCTCTGTATCTAGGGTTGGATACATTTAAATAGTCATATTATTCACTTTGCCGCATGATACCGTTTTCTGTTTATTGGTGTAATCACTTGCTTATTCTCGTTGAAAAACTGTGTATGCTTTAAGGAAATCAAAGGTGACCTCTACTCGGATGGGCTCTCTCCTCATCCTGCATGAAATCCACAGGTAATTCTTACTACGTTGTCTCTATGATTAGTTGGAATACATACTTTTTCAAGGAGTCAGGGTTTTATTCCATTCCCTCCCTGCTAATCCCTCCTCTGTTCTTGTTTGGCAGGTATAGGCTCCTTTGCTTCCGCATTTTACAGAGCTTTAATCTTGAAATGAAGGCAACGGTTCTAGGTTCAGGGTTTCCTAACTCTGTTGCATGCTCATGCTAATAGGTACTCTCACACAATTCTAGGTTCAAACCCTTGGCCGGAATTACGTCTGGGTTTTGGTTAGCAGTCATGCTATTATTATTCCTTAAGTTTCTAGCTGCGGCCCGCCAGTTTCTCTCCTCTGTAATAGTTTTCAGTTCTTGAAATTTAGAGTCTCTGACTCTCAGAGTTTAAGGGTTTCTTCCTTTAATACGACCGTAGGCCTCTTATTGTATAAGACTGTTAGCCTATACATTCTCAGAAGATGGTATCTATGTAGTTTTCTTTCCAATAAATTATATTTATAGTGAACAGTATGATCGGGGTTTTGCATCTGCGCCATTAACTTTTATATGTATATTTTGCTGAATAATTTTATTGGTATTTTCTTAGGTTCTTATCTGTTCTAATATATATGTGCAAGTTCGTTGTTGATTCTCTAAAATGCATAATTTCTCCTGTGGAATTTTTTTTGTGAAGCTACCCTTTTCAATTTCCTTCCTCACAGAAGATAATAATGTTTTCAAGTTTCTTGTTAAATTTTCCCTATGACTAGAATTCTTGCATTCGTTGCTTATGCTATTTCTCTTACTTGAATACATTTATGTTTGTTACCATTAGTGTATATGGATTATGGTTTCCTCCATATATTGCTCACAGGACGTTTACCTTCTATCCTTGATTTTTTTACAAGAAGGGTTATTTTATTTCTTTATCTGTAAAAGGGTTTACAATAACCTGATGGTTACTTCCTAAATTGTTTTCCACGGTGAATTCTTCGCTATATTTCATAAATTTAACCTGCATGTCAGTTTCTTTTCTTATATCTCAGGATGTACTAGGTTTTAACAATTCTTGAATGTGTCCGGACCACTAATTTTCCATGTAATATCATACGTTTGAAGGACCACCAACCCAGAATCTAGTCATAGAAATCTGAGTTAACAGTGCTTCCTTAAAAAACTTGCTAGAGTGTAGTTTATTCCATTCAATAACCTATTTCTTTAACTATTAATCACACAGGTAGAAATTCAAATGTATTATTATACCTGCTTAACAAAATTCCTTTCTCAAGCTTTCTTTCTTGTCTGTATAGTTTTTTTTTTCCTAGTGCAATTTTAACACTTTCTTTTCTTTCATTCAATCATACTGTGTTTTCCCAGCTTGCTCAATTATAAAATTAAAAAGGAAATAGTATATACTACTAGCGGAAAATATTAAAACAGGATTCCACTCATCTGTGCACAATTTTGACTGATAAATGATTGACTCCCTTCCGCGAGTCAGGCTATTACGTCCTCTAACTCTCCCTCGTACTCCAAGTCTGAGTCTTTGCTGAACACAGAAAACTGGAAGAGAATCTCGGGACAGTCCGGTCCAATTCTCTAATTCCATTGGAAACAGTGTCCTCTGTGAGTTGTTCCCTTCAAGGATCACTTCTCAAGATAACTAGTGTTTCCTCAGTTTTCTCAACAGAACCCCCAAAACTCTCTGAAATCTCTTATTTATTCCAGAGTTTCTTTGGATATTTGTTACACTGTTGTTTTTCTGTTCAACTACCTCCAAATCTTGAATTTACTTTTACCATCAGTCTTTATTTATGAAGCTAATTCACAATTAATCTTTTATTCAAACACCAAAATCAATTCCTGTTCAAAATATTCTGTTTTGTTTAACAAATAACAATAATTTTTAACAACTTTTAACAACAGCCTAACAATTAGTCAATAATTAAAACAGTGGTTACATGGACGCTGTAAGAGTTTATTGCCTGCATGTGACTACCTTTATTGCTAATCGATGCCCCGTCTTTCCGGGATTAGTTCATGAGTTAAGAAATGATCCCCCTGTATAAACTTTAAAGTACAAGGTGTATCGGCGGTGGGTGTATAAAGTATAAGGTGTATCGGCGGTCGAGGTCCTTCACGTTCGCTCCTCACCAGTAGTATAAATAAAATAGATTCCGCTCCGGCTGCGGATAGCTTTCGATCTGGAACTTGTAGAGTGAGAGGAGGAAACCTTCTCTATATATATTTTTTAATTTTAAATTCTTCTTTATTTTCAAAATTACCTTCTAATCATATTTCGTATTTCTCAAATTAATTTTAAAATCATGAGTATAACTAATGAATCAAAAAAAATAAATGACTTTTCACTCCGGATTATTTTGTAATGATTTGTGTATAAATTCAGTTAGAATGGACAGCACGATTTTTTCGCTGAAAGACATCGAAAATAAAATACGAAAGGTGAATGTTGAGAATTGGAAGGGTTAAACAAATGAAAGAAAAACAATTTCAAATCGAAGAAAAACAAATTTAATTTAAATCAGCACATGTTAAATACACACCAAATCAGATTCTAAATTCACAAACATGACAGTTACTCTATATTCGATGAAATTTAGGTTAAAGTTGAGCATGTGAACAGCTTTTAGGTCCTCCGTTCGAGCTACTTGATTTGAATAAAATAATCTAGTTTTTTATCTTCCTTACCATAAATTATAGAACCTATGAAAACTCATACTGCCTGGATGAGTCAACGAAACCGAATCATTCACCAAGCAGTCAACTACAAGCCTCAATGGTGATATACAATCGATTTGAATACTTGATGTAATTAGTGTAAGTATCATAGACACAGTTGTTAATTTTCAATTACATTGCACTAAATTATAAAACAAATGAACTTCTCTAATGTATAGGTTGCAATTCAATTAACTGGAAAAGGTGGACTATTTTAATTTATGAGGTCTTAGTACTTTAGCTCTACGGTTTTCTTCACCATATTTGATTGAACTAGCAATTTTATAAATATATACATGGGTTTTTTGTCGATATATATCAATCTGGAATGTAGTTTAATATTTTTTGGATTTTTTTTATCACATTTAATTGAAATAACTATTTTATAAATATAAATAAAGTTATTTGTTAATATTTTGGATTTATTAATTTATATATATAGTAATTAGATTTTATTTCTTAAAATATCTTTAGATTATTATTATTTCAAAATTTTAAAAATATTATATTTTATTATTTTAAGTTCTTTTTTTAAAATAAATGAAATTAATATATTACATGTATAGAGTCAATTTTATATTAATATCCCATAACAAAATTTGAATTTAAATCATACTATTATATTATATATTGAAATAAATGGAAACATATGAAATATATTAAACACATTTATTAATACAATTTACTAATAAATAATAAATTTTAAGAATCTCTATCTTTAAATATAATGCAATTTGTTTAACATGGTATATCATGCTATACAAAATACACATTTATGATGCAAACTGTATCATGGGATATATGCAATACAAAATTTACTTTCCTTCTCGGACGAATCACGTCTTGGTTCAAATTTATGATTTGCTCCACAGTGACCGAACTTCCAAGTCGGTCAACAAGGTTCGGAGCATCCAAGTTTCATTCACATCTCTCACTAGGATATTTCCACCCGTGCAATATAATAATTTCAAATACTCAAATTTTATTTGCTTATGATTAATTTACGGATGAGATTTCAACTTTGCAAAAAATTGAATGGACACATATATTTTACCCAAAATTCATTGGAAAATTCAAATTCCATGCTCGCAGTTTGAGAATGAATGTCTTATAGTTTTCGCGTTGTATCTTACGTGGAAGTCGCGAATGTATTTCGAAATAAATTTATACAAAATAATTGTAGCCTATTGTGCATAGCCATTTTCTCTTCTACTACTCATAAATAAGAAATTCCTGTTGCGCCATTATCCCTGCGGACTGCTAAGAATTGGAGTCGTAATTTCACTGAGCCGACTTAACGCGGTACCCCATACAATAATAATCGATAAAAAAACGCTGGCAGAAATCAAACTCAAAACAGTGATTCCAGCAATGGGGCGAGTGTTGATCAAAGCGGACTGCAACCATTGCATTGTCATAAATAGTTGCGCATGATACGCAGAACAGTAGCGTTTCTCCCATTCCATGTACTCCTCGGGAGTCTTATAATTGTTCTCCCGCATTTTGATGTCTAACATTCGCTTCCTCGGCAATATCATTTTCGCGTCAAACATGTTCGTGCCGCTACATTTGAAACAATTCAGCACTTAGTCATGGCCATAGCAGTATGTACAGAAATAATGAGAAATCTTGTCATGAATATAAAAAAGAAAACAGTTACCTGAACCAAATTGGTATTCAGTGTTGAAATATTACTTTCAACAGTTCTTGTGCAGAGCCGCTTTTCATTTTTATTTTCCCATTTTTTTGTCCTCCAGCCGCTTGCTGTAATTGTTTCAAAGCCTGGTACAGGACCGCCTTCTAATTTTGAAGAACAGTTAGATCGTTTCTACTGTGCAGTGCTCTGTATTTCAAAATAGAGTGTAAACAAAGCATTTTTTAAAAACTCCGTGGTCCCCACAGGTACAGTGTCTTGTTGATGTTGGAGGGTGCGATGCGTTCAACGCAATCGCATGTTATGTTATATAACATAACGATCGCCCTCTGCCGAATGCCAAGGACCGTGGGTAGTGTGGTCCACAAGACGACGCGGCTTCATTTTATTCAATCGCAAAGTTTGAATCGATCGGGAGTGTTTTGTTTTTAATGGCCCGATTGTTTTATTTCCGATGGCCCGATGCGACCATCGCATCAGAAGTATTTATGATATATGGCCCGAGTGACATCCGGACCCGATACTTGTTATAGGTCGGAGCTAATTATTGGCCATCGCGTCCGTATTACCATCGGCATCGGAATTTTTTCGAATGGTCATTTGTATTATGTTATAAGTCCGAACCCAAAGGACTTTATATGGCACATTGCATAAAGATTTCGGATCACATTTTGGCCCAACGTCAGCAGGTCCATTTCGGACTCGAAACGATTCCATAGGGTGGATTTAAATCTCATCGCGTGCACAATTCTCTGTGTGTCGTCACCCCAGTTTGTAACGCGAAAGGTCGCGATGAAATTTGGTTTAATCTTCGTTGAGTTTCGGCGGAGATGTTTTATTATAGTTTTTGTTATGTTTTAAGTTTTAAAAACATATGCGACGGAGTTCTGTTTTATAAAGTTTGTATTAATGTTTTAGCATACATATGTTTTAACATATGTAATAAAACATATGCCCGAAAGGGCGTCATTCAGTTTATTTTCATTTCATATAGTTTTTTGTTTTATGTTTTAATATGCGCGGCATATATAATGTAAGAAGCCCGAGAGGCCGTAATGTAATGTTTTTATTTTAAACACACAGCAGAGTGCATTTTATATACACAACAGTGTATTTCCAAAGAGACAGAGAATATTTTTAAAACACAGCAGCGCTGTTTTACAAAGTGACAGAGTGTGTAATTTTGTGTGACAGTGAAGTCTTCTTGGCACTGTGTTAGAAGCAGTCTATTATTTTGTATTCCCTCAATCAGAGGAGATTTTGTAACCGTTTTTTTTTTGAGTTAATGAAATAGTTTTTCAAGTGAAAAACTTTGTCTTCAGTGAAGAATTTTTTTTTATTTCTCTGTGTTAAAGATGAGAGTATTATTCTCTCTGGTTTGTTCTGGAATTTTCGTAAATTCCAACTTGGTATCGGAGCTAGTCCAGGCTCTTTGAAGGTCAAAGAAGCTGAAGGAAGGAGTTCTTTATTGCAGGAGCTTCTCCAGCAGAGTAAAGACTCAGTCAAGAAGAATCCAAGGTATTTCTCAAGTCATTTTTTTTTGTGTTACTGTTGAAGACAGTCAGTTATTTTAAATACATAGTCAAGTATTTTGAAGCATAGTTAAGAGTGCAAGAATGGCGGGAACCAGCACTAGCATGGGTATTGGAAATACCCAGCTCCCACAATTTAATGGGAAAAACTATGACTACTGGGAAATAACCATGAGAGCCCTATTTGCTTCCCAAGACTTATGGGAACTTGTTGATGATGGCTTTGAAGAGCCAACATATGAAAATGAGTTTAATGATTTAACTCAGGCAGAGAGGGAACTGCTGAAGAGCAATAAGAAGAAGGATTCTAGATCCCTCTACCTTTTGTATCAAGAAGTGCATGAGAGTGTGTTTCCAAGGATAGCAGCAGCCAAGAGATCCAAAGAAGCATGGAAAACACTCAAGACAACCTATCAAGGCATAGAGAAAGTGAAGACAACAAAACTATAGTTGTTGAGGAGAGACCTTGAGACTCTTTGCATCAAGGAGTCAGATAGCATTGACTCATTCTTCACACATGTGATTGGAATGGTCACACAGATAAGGTCTCATGGAGAGACTCTTGAAGAAAGGAGGATTGTGGAAAAACTCTTGAGGAGTCTACCCTCAAGGTTTGATGTGATTGTCACCACCATAGAAGAGACCAAGGATCTCACAAATTTTTCAGTGGATGAGCTACATGCATCACCGATGACACATGAGCAGAGATTGGGTAGAAATGAAAACTCATCTCTGGAACATGCCTTTAAAAGCCAGATGTATTTCAGAAAAAGAAGAGGGCAAGCAGAGGAAACAAGAGAGGAAGAGGAAGAAGCCAAAACAGAGGTGGAAGAAACAGTCCAGCAAATGCTCAAGGAAGGGGCAGCAATCCAAATCAGCATCAAGGCCAAGGCGGCAGCCAGCAAAGTGGTCAACAGAATGCTCAAGGACAAAGGTATGATAAATCCAATGTCCAATGTCACTATTGTAAAAAATATGGAGATTATGCAAATGAATGTAGAAAGAAGCAACATGATATGGGTAATTGAACAAATGCAAATTTTACTAGAGAAAATATCAGCCAAGATAAATTGTTTTTAGCTTGTAATATGGCTGAGGAAAAGAGTGAAGATTTATGGTTTCTAGATTCCGGTTGTAGTAACCATATGACAGGAAACATAGCCATGTTTTCTATGTTAGATGAGAGTGTGAAGTCGCAATTCACACTAGGGATTGATAGTAAAATTTCTGTCATGGTAAAAGGAGATGTAAATGTTTTAACAAGGAAAAGTGAAAAGAAATCCATAGCAGATGTTTATTATGTTCCTGGAATGAAATGTAACCTCTTGAGTATTGGATAGCTTGTTCAAAAGGGGTACAATGGTTTTTTTGAGGATGATGTTTGCACCATCATGGATAAACCACCCAGCAAACAATGTATTGCTGAAGTGAAGATGACAAGGAACATGATGTTCCCTCTTAGGATGAGAGCAGATTTGAAAAATGAATAAGAAGTAGAAGCGGTGACACAAGAGACTTTCCAAAGCAAACCAAAAGATGAAAATTGGTTGTGGCACTCGAGATTTGGACATCTCAACTTTGGAGGTCTTAACTTGTTGAATAGAAAAGGAATGGTAAGAGGTTTGCCATTGATTGAGAAACTGGACATCCTTTGTGAATGTTGTATCTTGGGGAAATAACATAGAGAAAGTTTTCCTTCCGGGAAAAGCATAAGGGCGAAAGCACCCTTATAGATTGTCCACTCAGATTTGTGTGGACCGATGCAAACTCCATCACTTGCTAGCAGCCATTACATGTTAACGTTTATTGATGATTTTACTAGAAAAACTTGGGTTTACTTTTTGAAAAATAAAAGTGAAGTGTTTGAAATATTCTGCAATTTCAAAGTACTTGTGGAAAACCAAAGTGGGCTGCATATCAAGATCCTAAGGACTGATAGAGGAGGTGAGTATATCTCTAAATATTTTCTATGTTTTTGTAGATAAACTGGGATTCATAACCAATTTACAACTATATATTCTCTGCAACAAAATGGAGTTTCCGAAAGGAAGAATAGAACAATAATGGACATGGTAAGGAGTATGTTAAAGGCAAAGCATTTGCCTAATGATTATTGGGCTGAAGCTGTAAATTGTGCAGCGTACATCTTGAATAGGTGCCTTACAAAAGCAGTTATGAACAAAGTGCCGGAAGAGGCATGGAGTGGCACACACACATGAAGGTTTTTGGATGTGTGGCTTATGCACACATTCTGGATCAGCTATGGAAGAAGTTGGACAAAAAAGGGGAGAAATGTATTTTCATTAGATACAGTGAGGAATCCAAAGCTTATAGGTTGTACAACCCATCCACCAAGAAGTTTATTGTGAGCAGAGATGTTCAGTTCATTGAGGAGGAAGCTTGGGATGGAAGCATAGAGAAAACAATGAATGTTAAACACTGTTTATCTCATGATGAAAATGATGATGAGTTGGCTGAAATACATCCCCAAATAGCAGCACCAACACAAGGGCAGAAAGAGACACCTTTGAGGAGAAACGAAAGTGCTTCTCCAAGCACACCACAAGGAGGAAATTCGAGTGCTTCTTCAAGCACTTGTACACCTAATGAAAGAGGTAAGAAGTTCAGAAATTTGAATGACATTTATGAACAAGAGGCAGCAAATGAAGGTATGAATTCTTTGTTTGCTTTATATTGTCATGTTGATGACCCTATTCATTTCGATGAAGCTATTAAGGATAGGAAATGGGTAGAAGCTATGGATGAGGAGATTAATGCCATAGAAAGAAACAAGACACGGGATTTGGTTGAACTCCCAAAAGGTAAAGATGTCATTGGTGTTAAATGGGTCTACAAGACCAAGAGTAATGCTGAAGGCAAAATAGAGAGACATAAGGCAAGACTTGTTGTCAAAGGATATAAGCAGAAGCATGGGATAGACTATTAGGAAACTTTCGCACTGGTTGCTAGAATGGAAACCGTGAGAGTAGTGTTGTTCATAGCAACACAAAACAAGTGGAAATTTTACCAAATGGACGTGAAGTCAGCATTTGTAAATAGAGTGTTAATGGAAGAGGTTTACATTGAACAACCTCTCGACTACAAAAAGAAAGGCCAAGAGCACAAAGTGTGCAAGTTGAAGAAAGATCTTTATGGGTTAAAGCAAGCGCCAACTGCGTGGTACAGTAGGATATATACCTATCTACTGGAAAATGGATTTGAAAAGTGTGAGGGAGAACCCACCCTCTACATAAAAAAAAAGGATGGTAAAATGTTGATTGTGGTTTTATATGTTGATGATGTTATTTTCACTGGTAATGATGATTACCTTATTAAAAATTTTAAAACAGTCATGAAAGAATAATTTGAAATGACTGACATGGGTTTGTTGAGATACTTCTTAGGAATAGAACTAGAACAAGATGAAAATGAGATTTTTATCTCACAGGAAAAATATGTTAATGAAGCGCTGGAAATATTTAATATGCAGGAGAGCAAAGCAGCAATCACTCCCACTATGATGGGATTAAAACTCAGCAGAGAGGACAGCAGCAAGGATTTTGATCTTAGTTTGTACAAGAACATAGTTGGCAGCCTCATGTATTTGACTGCAACTAGGCCCGATATAATGCATGTTGTTAGTTTGATTTCCAAATTCATGGAGAAGCCAAAGGATGCACATTGGTAGGCAGCGAAGAGAATTCTGAGATATGTTAAAGGAACCAAAAGGTATGGAATTTTATATACTTCTTCAGAATGTTCAAATTTAATTGGATACATTGACAGTGATTGGGCTGGAAGTGTAGATGATCGGAAGAGCACTTCCAGTTATGTTTTTCACATGGGTTCAGGAGCCATTTCATGGGCTTCTTAAAAACATCGTATTGTAGCATTGTCTACAACAGAGGCAGAATATGTGGTAGCTACAGCAGCAGCGTGTCAAGCAATTTGGATGAGGAGGATGCTAAGAAGTTTGTGCCAAGAGTAGGAAAAATGAACACTGATTTTTTGTGACAATAGCTCAGCTATTGCATTATCCAAGAATTTTGTGTTTCACAAGAGAATGAAACACATTGACACCAAATTTCACTACATCAGGGAATTGGTAAACAATGGAGAAATTGTTTTGGAACATTTAAAAAGCTGAAGGATAGTGGTCCCAAACCACAAGTCGCTTATAGGACTGATTTTGTCGCTTGATTGAAAGAAAATCCCAACATCACATTTTCTTCCGTACAGTTACTAAGAAAAGCCAATGGACCAGGAAATTTATGAAGCGGATTTAATAAAAATCCCGCATCACAAATTGATGACATCAGCAAATCACTTTTGGCACGCGGAATTTTTATGAAAACGGGTTTAATTTTCTGTTTTGAGGTCCGGTTAAATGCGCTGGTCAAAGTTTTTTGTTTTGTTATGGTGCGTTTCATATCAAGGCATTTACATTTAAATGCCTTTGAGTTATTATATATACATATGTTTTATACATATGTTATATACATATTATGGGTACGATTGTAGTTTGGTGGGCCCGAAAGGGCAATAGACATTAGAATTAGTTTTTAGTTTTTTGGTTGTTAGTTTTAAAAAAATGGTTTTTTTATTATTTAAAAAAAAAAAGAGTGCTGAGTTATAAAGTGAGATGAAAAGGGCCTGTGTGTTTTTCAGCATTGTAAGTTTTAAAATTCTTTTTACACAGCAGAAGTAAAAAGATTGATATAGCACAGTAGTGCAGAGTTCAGTTGTGAGTTTTTTTTTACACACAGCAGCAGTGTAATAGATTTTGAATGGCACAGCAGTGCATTCATTTTTGAAGAGACAGAGTATTTTTCAGAATGAATTTTTAAAGAGTGTGAGTTGTGTTTTGAACTGTGTTTTGAAGCAGTCAAAACCTTTTGTATTCCCTCAGTCAGAGGTGAATTTGTAACCAAGTTTTTGAGATTAAATAGAAAATGGTTGCTGGGTGGGAAAAACTACGCATCCTACGATGAAGAATTTTTAATTTTCTGTGTTGAAGAGGAAAATTTTATTTTCATTGTTGTTAAAATTTTAGATATTTCAAGGACAGCCCCCCCTCTTGGGTTTGAGCGTCCTTTGTTTTGAGTCTGTATAAACCTGCATCTGTTTGATCATGGAATTAATCAGCGCAATGTTATTTCTCCCTAAAAAAAATAATATCTAATGAGTGAAGACACAAACTCCTTTTTTATGAATCTAAGATCAAACAATCCAGAAAGATAAATTAGTTTACCTTTGCTTGGAAATCTGTATTTTCCATGATATGGATGAACAACTTGAGAGCTCCCTGATGGACTAGAGCTGGTTGATCACCATTACCGTTGACACAACCAGAAAAGAACTTATTGTGAGTTTGTATATTTCCCTCTCCATATTTACTCCCCTTGACGATGAAATCTTCTATGTTATGAAACGAAGGAAAGGCGACATATGCAACGCCTTCATACTCATTCACACTACAATGTTCTTTGTTGTTTGCCAGACGTGACTCCTCCCAAGCCTTGGACAGTATTCCACATGAAACAAGGAAAGTTGCAATATCCTGACCAGCCGTGAACCTGCAACAACATCTCTATAAATTAGCACCATATTGAAGAAACCGGTCAAAGACAAGCTTATTGGATCTGCCAATGGTGAGCAGTATCATATTCCCATAACTAATTACAGCTCGTATCATTATATACCACAATCCCAATCAAAATTACAAAGTAAATGCCATCATTTTATCCACAATCCCAATCAAAATTACGAAGTAAATGCCATCATTTTATCCCTTCCCAAAAAAAACCAACAATTTAATATAAAGAGGTTCCTACACTGAAAAACCCAACGTATTAATCTTGGATATGCATCAAAACATAGAATCTAGGTTTAGATTGCTTAGTCCGAAGGGTCAGTCATCCTACAAACGTTCCAAATGCTTAAGAAAAATAACTTTACACGAAAATCTTCACCCACAAAAATGAGAGATAAATTTACACGCAAATCTTCACCCTCAAAAAAACAAACAAAATTATCATAGGAAAGATTTATCCTCCTACTTCCACTGTTAATCCTTTCAAAATATACACGGTCATTTCAAATTCGACGCGGAAACATCAATGAAAATGTAAAGAAAACAATTCTATATGAAAGTGGTTTTCCAAGCTTGTCCTTACAGCAGCGGGGTAGACGACTGTGCTTCCATTCTAATTTGGTATTGCGTCAAAATGTTCCTCGAGTTTCCGTATAATGAATGCATCCGCAGAGTGATTCGCAATGGTTTTGTAAAATGCAACCGGGGGGTGTGTCTTTATAGGGACGAAAAAGAAAGATCCAAACAATAACCCAGAAAATCAATGGAATGAACAGTATGGAGACTTCAAACAGTTTCCGGAGTCGCAGGGAAGCGTGGTTTGAATATCATATGTTGATTTTATTTTCGGAGATCTTTCCTGACTCCCTGCAGGTTACCTCCTGGAACCAACGGTCTATTTATGGTGGCTACTTAAAACTTTCGGGGAACGCAACGTCCCGCAATTACTTATTCATTTCATCTTCGTCAGAAATTTCGGAGTATTTCCCGTGACACTAGTCAATAAATGGTAGGCGAGTGAGGAAAAGGACGTCTAACAAAACATTTTGCGGACTGTTTGCGAAGGCCACAATTTAGCCAAATTTTTTGAAATTCTCTGGCCACTTAAAATCATAGTCTCTTTAATATAATTAATCGAATAGTCTTTAGTGTGACTTTTTGAAGGCTTTTACGGTGACTTTTTACGGTATAATTTCTCTAAACTCCGGCAAGAATTTATTGAAAAGAGAAGTTTGATTGCTAACTTTGTACAATCGAAGTGCCCTAGAAATTTTTGAGGGTGCTGAATCCATATATAGAGTAAAAAAACCAGTTTGAATAACAAAAACCAAGATTTTACCTCAAAAATTTTCACCAGATTCTGGCACCTGAAACTTCAAAAAATCGCACTAAAAACAACTCCTATATTAATATGTTTGTCGCCTCTTGTTATTCCATGTCGTACATATTTCCCTACCTGGCATATCTTGCACATACATATGACCATAATAGCCGATGTATCTAGCCTTATCAGGCACACACAACAATACTTATGTATTGATATTATATTTTTTAACAAAATATTAAATATTATCTTTTATAATATACAAATTAGAGTTTTATGTTTAATTACAATAGTTATGTATTGATATTACATTTTTTAACAAAATATTAAATATTATCTTTTATAATATACCAATTATAGTTTTATGTTTAATTAATTGTAAAATGATAATGACTATGATAATGTTTTTCTTTTTTTACACAATAAAGTTTAGATATTTCTAAGAACTATGTAACTTTAATAATTTTTTTGTTTTTATATATTTTTGTTTTTATAATTTTGAATATATATAATTCAATGGAAATCAAATTCCATATAAATTGTTTAATCTATATTTTATTTAAACAAAATTTATAATTTGTTACTGTGTATCATGCAGGCTATATGCATAGCAATAAGTAGCATCTAATCTTAATTAAGACAATATAATATTAATGGTTGCACATTAAACCTCTTATCAAGAGAAGTGTACATATGGTTTACAAAAGAGTAAAACTCCTTTCAAACTCATGTGGATATTTTAATAGATGAATATGTTCATGTAAATGTTCATTTAAAACAATTCAATGTGGATATTTTTATGTATGAATATGCCATAACTTATCATATTTTTTTTTATCTATAAGGTTAAAGTGCAATAAAATTCTAATATAGAGCCTTTATATGTGGGGCTAAAGTTTAGGTGCTTTTAGATTACATATAGCACTACATGGAATGTTGAATATGCATTTTATATTAATGATTAGTCCAAACTATATTTTTGGTCCTAGAGTATGACCTAAAATTGTTTTGATTAGCTAAGGGATCATCTTTTTCTAACACTAAGAACAAGTTAATGACTTAAAATTCAAAAGCATCTAGAAAAATGGAAATGGACTACCAACATATTATTTTAGTGATTAAATTATTTGTACACATGATGAAGTTTTGTTTACACATAATAATACAACTACAAGTGAAATTAGATAATACAACTATAAGAGAAAGTTCAAAATTATATTAGTAAAAACTAGAGCTATATTCTAAATAACCCTTATTGAAATTGAATGAAAGTAAATGACATTAAAACCATTAATCTTAACAACTAAAATTACACCTAAGAGACTAACACTATTTTCTTTATTATCACCATTTAAATTGTAAATTTTAATAATTAAAATAAAAGAATTTAACGAAGTTATATCGGTTACACTTAAACCTACTATGATCCTAACTTATCTATGATGCAAAAGCTTTTTAACAAGCTAAACCATCCACTCATATGTTATATCATCTAGATAAAATTTTATAATTTATTTACAACTAATTATCTCTAATTCTTTATGCTAAAATTAAATAATTATACTAATGCAAATCCTTCAACTCAAAACTCTTTCACTATATTCTAAGAAAAACTACCTAATAGTTTAACTGCACCATTTCAATATGGCTAGAAGCAACACCATGTATTATAAGTAAAACCTACAACTCAAAACTCTTTCAGTATTTTCTAAAATAAAATATTTAATAATTTAACTGCACCATTTCAATATGGTTGAAAATAACACCATATATATTACAAGTAACCTTGCAATTAAACATATATATATTTAAAAAAAAAAACATAAAAACCTATTAGGTAGCACTTGTTTATTAATATAATACCTTCGCATCATTAATTGATGAATAAGCAGCAACTTTATTGTGTTTCTTCGTACCTCACCTTCCGCAAGATATTTAGCCATACATAGGGCTTTGAGCATAAATGGCATAAGAAGCTCATACCGCGAATACACTCCTTCATTTCACCGAGGGCTTCAAAGGAGTCGAGTGAATATCAAAAACCATCACGATACTCGAATTGTGAATCGTATTTGATTAAAAGTTCGGGAGTCAAGTGAATATCAAAACCCATCACAATACTCGAATTGTGAATCGTATTTGATAAAAAGTTCGGCGGAATGAACGTACTTGTGTATTTTTTTATTTTTTTTCGATATCACTGAATTTGGTAACTAATTTCAAAAGTATTATTTAGAATTTTGGGATATTCAAAATTTTGAAGTTTCATAATTGTAATTAAAGATTTCTAATCCTAATAGTTGTAATTAAAAATTTCCAATTCTGAAACACTCAAAACTCAAAATCATAAAACTCGACAATTGTAATTAAATATTTCAAATAATTCTACCATGCTTTAAGAGCACGACTTACGAATTGTGATGTCTTTAGACTACGGCGCGGGAAAAAATATTGTGGACGGGCGGCAAAAGGACGTCTAACGAAACTCGCGGAAAAACATTGGGCGACCGAAACATGCGGGAGGTAAGATAAACTTATTAATGATTTGTTGCGTATTAATGAGATAAATTTATAACTAGCACAACCACATTAGTAAAAACTAATGTGGTTGATATACGCCGATAGGCGTATATAAAATAGATTTACAACCACATTTACCAATGTGGTTGATATACGCCGATAAGCCTATATCCACTACCCATCACATTAATTTATATATCAATAAATAAATATTATATATAATAAATTTATTATATTAATTTGAAAAATATATATTATATATCAATAAGAATAATAATATATACATACTATAAATTAACTTGAAATATATATAATATATTAATATAAAAAAATATTAATAATATATAATAATTTAATATATCATACATGGCTATACTATTAATAAAGCAAAAGAACTAATAATATATTAATAATATATATTATATCATAGTTAGTTATATTATTAATAATATTATAATATTACAAATATTCATTATTAATAAATATTAGAATATTTATTTATAATGATTATTAGTAACATTATAATCTAATATTTCTTAATAATAATTATTAATAATATTATAATAATATTTATATTACTAAATAAATATTAAAATATTATAATATTATGAATATATATTATTAATAATGAATATTAATAATATTATAATATTACTAATAATAATAATCATTATTAATAAACATTTCAATATTTATTTATAATTATTATTAGTAATATTATAATATTATTAATATTACTAAATAAATATTAAAATATTATAATACTATTAATATATATTATTAATAATATTAAAATATTAGAAATAATCATTATTAATAAATATTTGAATATTTATTTATAATGAATATTAGTAATATTATAATATTATTAATATATACAAAAATAAATTAATAATTTTATAATATTATTATTCATTATTAATACTTATTATAATATTATAATAAGTATTAATATATTATTAATATTAACTATATACATACTATAAATTATCTTGAAATATATATAATATATAATAATAATATTTATTAATATAAAAATAATAAAAATAATATTTAATATTTTAATATTTATTTATATATTAATATCATAGATGGTTATATTATTAATAAACCAGAAAAACTAATAATATATTAATAATATTTATTATATAATAATAATATTATTATAATATTATAATATTATTAATAATTATTATTAAACTCAAGAGAGTAATAAACCATATGAAACAAAATTTGAAAACAAAAAACCCAAGAGATTAATAAAACCTAATAATTAATATTTGAAAGTGAAGATATTAATAAACCCAACGGATAATTAATAACACAAACCCAATGTCATCATAAACCAAAGGTTTTAATATTATAAACCATAGGAATTGGTCCAATGTCACAATGCGACGTTGGACCAACTGTGACCAAGGTTGGCCATGGGTGACTTTCCTATTGAGACAATCTTTGTCAGAATGTGAAATTTGATCATGGATGACATTGATCGAGTATTCATATTATAAACCAAAAGAACTAATAAACCCAAGGGTTTAATATTATAAACCAAAGGAATTGGTGAACCCAAGGGACAACCATCACCCAACAAATTATAAACCAAAAGAAATTGGTGAACCCAAGGGAATTGATTTAAACATCGAGAGAATTGTTGTCACAATGCGACGTTGGACCAACTATGAGCAGGGTTGGCCATGGGTGACTTTCATATTGAAACAATATTTGTCAGAATGTCACATTTGATCATGGATGACATTGATCAATTATTCATATTATAAACCAAAGGAATTGGTGAACCCAAGGGACAACCATTACCCAACAAATTATAAACCAAAAGGAATTGGTGAACCCACAGTTGAGTTCCAAACATTGGAACAGTTGTTATGCATGATAGCGATGAACCAAAGTAGTAGCGGTTGTGGGTGGTGCTATATTCATACAATGTTTTGCTAAGATGTGACATTGAAGTGGATGAATGGATGAAATTGATCAGTTATTCTATTATAAACCAAAAAAACTAATAAACAAAGTTTAATGTTGCAACAAAATTGGTGAACCCAAGGGACAACCATTACGCAACAAATTATAAACCAAAAGGAATTGGTGAACCCAAGGGAATTGATTTAAACATTGAGACAATTGTTGTCGCAATGCGACATTGGACCAAGTATGACCATGGTTGGCCAAGGGTGATTTTCATATTCATACAATGTTTGTCAGAATGTGACATTTCATGATGGATGACATTGATCGATTATTCATATTATAAACCAAAAAAACTAATAAACCCAAGGGTTTAATATTATAAACCAAAGGAATTGGCGAACCCAAGGGACAACCATTACCCAATAAATCATAAACCAAAAGGAATTGGTGAACCCAAGGGAATTGATTTAAACATTGAGACAATGGTTGTCGCAATGCGAGGTGGGACCAACTATGACCATGGTTGGCCATGGGTGATTTCCATATTGAGACAATGTTTCTCATAATGTGTCATTTGATCATGGATGACATTGATCGATTATTCATATTATAAACCAAAATAACTAATAAACCCAAGGGTTTAATGTTATAAACCAAAAGAATTGGTGAACCCAAGGGAAAACCATTACCCAACAAATTATAAACCAAAGGAATTGGTGAACCCAAGGGAATTGATTTAAACATTTAGACAATTGTTGTCACAATGCGACGTTGGGCCAAGTATGACCATGGTTGGGCATGGGTGATTTTCATATTGACACAATGTTTGTGAGAATGTCACATTTGATCATGGATGACATTGATCAATTATTCATATTATAAACCAAAAAAACTAATAAACCCAAGGGTTTAATATTATAAACCAAAGGAATTGGTGAACCCAAGGGACAAACATTACCCAACAAATTATAAATCAAAAGGAATTGGTGAACCCAAGGGAATTGATTTAAACATTAAGACAATGGTTGTCACAATGCGACGTTGGACCAACTATGACCGAACATTATGGGTAATTTTCATAGCTGAACCAATGTTTATATCTTTGATTCATGGATGACATTGATCGATTATTCATAATAGAAACCAAGTAAGCTAACCATTAGAAGTTTTTGTATAAACCAAGCGGTGGTAGGCTGAGGGAAAATCATTACAAAAAATTATAAACCAAAGGAATTGGTGAACCCAATGGAATTGATTTAGGCGCCTTCGAATAAATTGTGACATGTCGCGTGCGACATTGAAACCAAAAATATAACCATGGTTGGCCAAGGGTGATTTTCATATTGATACAATGTTTTTCGGAATGTGACATTTGATCATGGATGACATTGATCGATTATTCATAATATAAACCAAAAAACTAATAAACCCGAGGGTTTAATATTATAAACCAAAGGAACTGGCGAACCCAAGGGACAACCATTACCCAACAAATTATAAACCAAAAGGAATTGGTGAACCCAAGGGAATTGATTTAAACATTGATACAATGGTTGTCCCAATGCGACGTTGGACCAACTATGACCATGGTTGGCCATTGGTGATTTTCATATTGAGACAATGTTTCTCATAATGTCTCATTTGATCATGGATGACATTGATCGATTATTCATATTATAATAATAAGAAAGTAATAAAGCCTAAGGGTTTAATATTATAAAGCAAAACAAGTAGGTGAACCAGCCTGGAAAATCATTACCCAAAAAATTATAAACCAAAGGAATTGGTGAACTCAATGGGATTGGTTTAAACATTGAGACAATTGTTGTCGCAATGCGACATTGGGCCAAGTATGACCATGGTTGGCCAAGGGTGATTTTCATATTCATACAATGTTTGTCAGAATGTGACATTTCATCATGGATGACATTGATCGATTATTCATATTATAAACCAAAAAAACTAATAAACACAAGGGTTTAATATTATAAACCAAAGGAATTGGCGAACCCAAGGGACAACCATTACCCAATAAATTATAAACCAAAAGGAATTGGTGAACCCAAGGGAATTGATTTAAACCTTGAGACAATGGTTGTCCCAATGCGAGGTTGGACCAACTATGACCATGGTTGGCCATGGGTGATTTCCATATTGAGACAATGTTTCTCATAATGTGTCATTTGATCATGGATGACTTGATCGATTATTCATATTATAAACCAAAAAAACTAATAAACCCAAGGGTTTAATATTATAAACCAAAGCAAGTGGTGAACCCAAGGGAAAATCCTTAACCAAAAAATTATAAACCGAAGGAATTGGTGAACCCAAGAGAATTGATTTAAACATTGAGACAATTGTTGGCGCAATGCGACGTTGGGCCAAGTATGACCATGGTTGGCCATGGGTGATTTTCATATGGATACAATGTTTGTCAAAATGTGACATTTGATCATGGATGAAATTGATCGGTTATTCATATTATAAACCAAAAAAACTAATAAACCCAAGGGTTTAATATTATAAACCAAAGCAAGTGGTGAACCCAAGGGAAAGTCATTACCCAAAAAATTATAAACCAAAGGAATTGGTGAACCCAAGGGAATTGATTTAAACATTGAGACAATTGTTGTGTGATATGACGTTGGGCAATGCAGCCATGGTTGGCCATGGGTGATTTTCATATTGATACAATGTTTGTCAGAATGTGACATTTGATCATGGATGACATTGATCGATTATTCATATTATAAACCAAAAAAACTAATAAACCCAGGGGTTTAATATTATAAATGATAATGGTGATTGAGACAGCACCAACAATTTATAAACCAAAAGGAATTGGTGAACCCAAGGGAATTGATTTAAACATTGAGACAATAGTTGTCACAATGCGACGCTGGACCAACTATGACCATGGTTGGCCATGGGTGATTTTCATAATGAGACAATGTTTCTCATAACGTGTCATTTGATCATGGATGATATTGATCGATTATTCATATTATAAACCAAAGCAAGTGGTGAACCCAAGGGAAAATCATTACCCAAAAAATTATAAACCAAAGGAATTGGTGAACCCAATGGAATTGATTTAAACATTGAGATAATTGTTGTCGCAATGCGACATTGGGCCAAGTATGACCATGGTTGGCCAAGGGTGATTTTCATATTGATACAATGTTTGTCAGAATGTGACATTTCATCATGGATGACATTGATCGACTATTCATATTATAAGCCAAAAAAACTAATAAACCCAAGGGTTTAATATTATAAACCAAAGGAATTGGTGAACCCAAGGGACAACCATTACCCAACAAATTATAAACCAAAAGGAATTGGTGAACCCAAGGGAATTGATTTAAACATTGAGACAATGATTGTCCCAATGCGACGTTGGACCAACTATGACCATGGTTGGCCATGGGTGATTTCCATATTGAGAGTCAGTTTCTCATAATGTGTCATTTGATCATGGATGACATTGATCGATTATTCATATTATAAACCAAAAAAGTAATAAACCTAAGGGTTTAATATTATAAACCAAAGCAAGTGGTGAACCCAACGGAAAATCATTACCCAAAAAATTATAAACCAAAGGAATTGGTGAACCCAATGGAATTGATTTAAACATTGAGACAATTGTTGTCGCAATGCGACGTTGGGCCAAGTATGACGATGGTTGGCCAAGGGTGATTTTCATATTGATACAATGTTTGTCAGAATGTGACATTTCATCATGGATGACATTGATCGACTATTCATATTATAAACCAAAGGAATTGGTGAACCCAAGGGACAACCATTACCCAACAAATTATAAACCAAAAGGAATTGGTGTAAATATTATAAACCAAAGGAATTGGTGAACCCAAGGGACAACCATTACCCAAAAAATTATAAACCAAGGACCAACTATGACCATGGTCGCCACAGGGTGATTTTCATATGGAGACAATATTTGTGAGAGTGTGGCGTTTGATCAGCTGATGACATTAATCGATTATTCATATTATAAACCGAAAGAACTAACAAACCCAAGGGTTAAACATTATAAACTAAAGGAATTGGTGAACCAAGGGAAAAAACATTACCCAACAAATGAGCAATAGAAATAAAAATTATTAACAAACCTAATCGATTAAAAAAGTATTATAAACCAAAAGAAGTAATAACCCAACGGTCCAATATTAGAAAAGCAGAGGAACTAGTGAACCCAAGGGAAAAATATTAATAACCCAAGGGACCAATAATGCAAAGGGAACAAAAATTTAGTCGAACATTAGTATCACAACCAAATCATATTTATGAAGAGATTAATAAAGTGGAGGGACTATTAATAATATAAACAAAAATATATAATAAACCCAAGGCTTCAATATTATAAACCAAAGGAATTCATGAACTCAAGAGAACATTATTAAAAACATAAGTTATACCAATAGTCCATTATGTTTATATTAAGTTGAGTAAGTGTTTTTCATAATGTGAAATTGGACAATGCATTAGTATTGAACTCAGGACTAATATAAAAACCCCAATATTTGAATTTAATAATGTGAACGGAAGATTATTACAAACCGAAAGAATCGGAAAAAATCAAGGAATCAATGTTATAAACCCAATTGATCAACAAATACAATGAAATATTAACGGTATAATCATAAAACATCAATAAAGCAAAGGGACCATTAATATTATAAAAATTGAAGGATTGGAATTAACATATGTGTTTTGTTGTCTTTACATAAAGAAATCCCACCACAAAAATGGACTCAAAACAGATCCATCAAATGTCATTTATCAAATAGCCTCTTCAAGAACACAACCGGACCGACCACAAAAGGAACACCAATTCAAATCAACGGGATAATGATCCCGATGCTTAACGCTTTCCAACCAATCCCTTCTTGTTTTTCTCCCGACCTCCCTCATGTGCACATGCAACGGGTATTTCACATTGATTTTCATTTTCATCAAGCACACGAAGGTGCTCATCGGTGAAAGCGAGGATGGAACCCATGTTTTCTATCTAGCTTGTCCCGAATGTAAGAAACAAGACTAATGAGTCTAGAAATATTCTCCACCGCTTGATTATAGTAGATCCCATCATTATTATCCATACCTGCATTTGAAAGGAAAACGACAAAATAAAAATTTATACAGAAAGAGATAGAAACATATAGGTAGATATATCTATATATATATATATATATATATATATATATATATATATATATATACACTCACCGTTTCTATTGTTTTTAAAAAGCCGAATCTTAAAAACGCAATGCTATAAACCTCATTAGAAATACATACTGCAGATGAAAAGAGTGATAAAAATAAATGTGTAATATGACCCATATTACAATAATCAACAAGAAAGCACAAAATTCTAGAACACTATATAACGCCCCGTTTCTATTGTTTTTTAAAAATTGAATCTTAAAAATGTTTCCTGGTGAGGATTAATAATTAAATTTATTTTAAAAGATGGTAAAGAAATTTTTTCTCTTAATTTAATTTCAATTAATTTTTTTAAATCAATAATTAGATTTATTTTAAATCATGAGAAGGAATGATTAGTGTAAATTCAATTTTAATTAAATTTTCTTATGGGTCCAATTTAAATAAGAAACTATAAATTAACCACAATTTATTTCGTTTATAAATTTAATTCAAATAATTTAAATATTTCCTAAACAATGTCTATCATTTTTGATAAAAATCAAGAACTTAATTCAAAATAAATGAAAGCATTAAGAAGGTTACTTAATTCAAAATAGATGAAAGCATTACAAGGATTTACATGGTGGATTATAAAATTTTAATCATTTACACTTTTCTTTAACAATGCTTACCTATTTTTCCTTTTTTTTATTATAGAAATGAAAGATTTCAATAAAAATAAAAATAAAAATTCCAGAAATTTACATTATCCCATAGTAAATCTACCTAAAAGAAGTAAATAATTAAACTGCATTGACATTGTTAAAGAAATTTCTTGCAACTCCTACTAGAGATGGTTTGATGGTAAACCATATAGAGTCTCATAAATAAAGGAATACTAGTTGCATCCAACCTTGTTTGGAGGCACAAACATTCAAATTCCAAGCAAAGTTTCGATTTGTGTTACACTGTTCCAATCTAACTCCGCACATTAATTCTCTTTTACAATAAAGTATTCTAAACTCTTTTAATTATAATAAAATTGAATTCTCAATATATATCTATATATATATATATATATATATATATATATATATATATATATATAGTTTTATATTTTTATTATAGTTATATATGTTAACGGAAGAGGAATTTAGTTCAACTTTCTATTAATAAATTATTGGTTAAAGAAAGCAATTTTCTATAGAAAAGCAATTTTCCATCTACAAATATAGTAACATACACATATACATAATGTATAAAATGATATGACCCACAAGAACAACAAGTTTTTCTCGATTGTTTAAATTATGAATTTTTTTTTTAATAATTTAAATTGGTAATTAATAATTAAAGGTATTTTACAAAAAGCTAAAGAAATATTTATTTTTATCTAAATATATTTCCAATCAATTTTTTTAAGTAATAATTACATTTGTTTTTAATAATAATTTATCATTCATATCTTAGATTTTTTAAATTATCAAATTTTTTTATAATAGTTTTAATTAATAGTTAATAATAAAATTTATTTTAAAAGATGGTAAAGAAATATTTTTTTCTCTTAATTTAATTTCAATTAATATTTTTAAATCAATAATTAGATTTATTTTAAATCATGAGAAGGAATGATTTTTTTTGGTGTAAATTCAATTTTAATTAAATTTTTTTATGGGTCCAATTAAAATATACAAAAAATTAAATTAACCACAATTTATTTCAGTTTATAAATATTTAAATTTTTTCCTAAACAATGTCTATCATTTTGATAAAAATCAAGAGACTTAATTCAAAATAGATTAAAGCATTAAGAAGGTTACTTAATTCAAAATAGATGAAAGCATTACAAGGATTTACATGGTGGATTATCAAATTTTAATAATTTACACTTTTCTTTAACAATGGTTACCTATTTTATAGCTTAAGAATTGGTAGTTCCAATATTATACTGACTAGAATAGAAAGATAATAGTTTCAAATTTACAAGCTAATTTTAAGTTTTTAATAAAATATAAAATAAATATTTTTATTAAAAAATTAAAAATATTGTTATTTTTTCAATAAATTTAAAAAATAATTTATGAAATTCAGATGATAATTTTTAATTTTAAAATAATACAAGTAAATTATTTCGGTAATAAACGTTGAAAGTCTGGTGTAAAAGATACATGAACAAAATTATGTTGTGCGTTGAAACTTCATAAAATTATGTTACGAATAATTAAAAAGAAAACGGAATAACATTGGATCATTTTTTAATTTTTTAATATATACCCCAAAAAATTTATATAGAATTTCTATGGGTCGAGATAAAATTAATTTGATATATATATATATATTTTATTTTATTTTAAATATTGATAATATATATTTTAAAAAAATCAAATTGATTCTTATATTTTTTAGTTTACGAATCTTTTTTAAAAAGATTAATAAATATTTTACACATAATTTATAATTAACCTATCTTTATTTTAATGGTAAATGGCGACTTAAATTATTGCATAAAAATAATCTGGATGAATATAGACTACTTTTGAAAGGCATTTATTACCTTTTGTAACTTTCAAACCATTATTTTATTCGAAAATTCGAAAATAGTATTCTACGTTTGTGTTGCCAAAAAGTAATTTTAACATAACGGAAACCAAGTAATTTTATTTGCATAAAAACAACAACCTATTTACTACAACTTATTGCATGATCGAGGTTCAATTTCAAAAATAGCTAATGTCAGCATAATCTGGAGCTTTAAGCTATCCTAAACCTAATTACTATTAACAACCGCATCATCGAGGTGTGCATGTGTTTCAGTTTTGGTGTAAAACCTAACTAAACTGCGATCCAGATATGATGTGGAGATAGTGGTAAATGGCGACTTAAATTATTGCATAAAAAATAATACTGGATGAATATAGACTACTTTTGAAAGGCATTTATTACCTTTTGTAACTTTCAAACCATTATTTTATTCGAAAAATTCGGAAATAGTATTCTACGTTTGTGTTGCCAAAAAGTAATTACGCCGATAGGCGTAGCCCCTATCGGAGGTGAGGCTCTTTTACGAATTATGCTAATTAATTTTTTCAATCTGATGGTCTAGATTGAAAGATGCCGGTATATTCTGGTCGTCGCCACTAAATCAATGGATGAAATTCAAAACGGTAACTTCCTTGCATATCTAAATCAGGGGTTTAAACCATACTTAAATTAATTTTTTACAAAACATGATTAAAAATTTACTGTCCCCCTTGTTGACCGCCACCTATCAAATTAAGAAATCCTCCCATCCCATAACCACCACGTTGACAGCATTCTCGGACATGTGGGGATCTACCATAACCATGTTGATTGACACGTTGCTTGTCTGCTTGTCTGCTTGTCTGCTCGTAGACATGTGGCGATCGGGAATTTAACATCACATGAGAAGCGGGCGAGTGGGAGGAGAAGCGTTGAAGCGTTTCATTGTAGCAGCGCATAATCAACTCGTAGACATGTGGCTGGCGATCGGCGATTTAACATCACATGAAGTGGGCGAGTGGGAGGAGAAGCGTTCCATTGTAGCAGTTGTAGACATGTGGCTGGCGATCCGGAATTTAACAAGTGGGCGAGTGGGAGGAGAAGCGTTCACACGAAACATTAACCCTAACAATCGGCATCAAATGGCGAAATCAGTTTCAGAATATTATGGAAATTTAATGGGTCTCTTTAACTCTTATATCTTTTAGCATTTGTGGATTTTTAAATATAAAATTGGCATCTAATGGCGAAATCAGTTTCAAGTTATGTCAAATAATATCATAACACGAAACATTAACCCTAACAATCAGCATCCAATGGCGAAATCAGTTTCAGAATATGGAAACGGATATGGGGAATTTAACAGTCAGTGAAGTGGGCGAGTGGGAGCATAAGCACAATGCTCATGCAATAAGCATTGTCGTTCCATTGTAGCAGCGCATAAGCAATAAGCATAAGCATTGTCGTTCGTTCCATTGTCGTTCATTTCATTGGAGCGCGGGTTGCAGAGTACCAGTGTGCAAGCTTTCAGAGTATTTGGAGCGCGGGTTACAGAGTGCAAGCGATTATTACAGGTTTGAAATTGCCACCATCGATTCCTTACGTTACCATGTACTTTGCAATTAGCAATATCGTTATGCCAAAATGGTTCCTCTAGCTTCAACGTATTTGTAACTTTCTGAAAACTTTTTAAAGTTGCGTTTGTCTAGGGTTACTCTAACTAGCCTTCTGGTCAAATTTCATGTGAATTTCAGAATTATTAAGTTGAAACCCTAATACAATGCTCCTTTTCTTTTGGTGTAATTTACCTTTGGAGTCGTTTCATTAACTGGGTACTTAATTTCGTCCAGTGATACATTTGATTTAGTAGTAGTACAGTTCTCAAAAAATAAATTTCAAAACTGTATATGGATGTAGATGAATAATAAAACTGATCATTAAAGCATTTTTAATAAAACATTGTTTTTAAACTCCTGAATGCAGTTGGATCAACAGTAGATAGATTCATTAAAATAACTATATACGGGACAGAAATTGATATAAAAGACAAATCGATTCGGTGTCTCTATCCCAGCAAAACCTTTGTTCGCATCCAGGCCCAGTTCGAAAGTTTAAGGGAATAAATTAAAACTTTAGAAAATGGTTTCTGTATGACCTACCGCTAAAAGTGAATTCAAAAGCATCTGACAGATTTGTAAATGCAACGCCTATTGGCGACCAAAAGCACTGGCCTAGCGAAATCGTCGAAAAATCTTTCAACTTTATTGCGATTATTAGACCGCACTAAAGTTTATTCTTCCTTCTGGGAATTTGCACATGGATAAAGTTCAATCTTCTCCCTAATCTATCGTAATAATGAATTTACATTGCGTGACCCAGTTATAGAAGAATATATTAATTCAAAACATTTTGTGGGACAGTTATAGAAAAAGAGTTCTGTAAAATTGTAAATTAAGAACCAGAAACGAGCCTCTCATATCCGGTACGACCATGATGGTGTTTGGTAGAGTAATCATATTGCGTTTTTTTAATAGTGGAAAAGGCTCGCAAATGGATTCATTGGAATAGGAATTATTTTTTTTGGAACATTTTATGTAATACATTTATATATTTGCTCAATAGAGATCCAAAACTTACAATTGATTAACG